>NAJO01000014.1:600000-985350 GCA_002077065.1 Cryoendolithus antarcticus | reverse complement strand
TGCGCGTCAGGGCCGCCCCCATCTGTGCCGGGTGGATCCTCTCACGCCGGGAATTTTCCACGTCAGGGTTGCCCCCGGGGGCGGCCCTGCCTGTTTATGCTCCGCGACGACCTACCGGAGAGAAGTTACGCGTCAGGGCCGCCCCCGGGGCGGCATGGCGGTGGCGGCGGCGAGGTCCGGACTCGGGCGCTGGGTGGCGACGGCGAGGTCGGTGGCGGGCGTTGGATGGGCGTTGGGTGCGTTGGATGCGTTGGGTCGAGCGTTGGATGCGTTGGGTCGAGCGTTGGATGCGTTGGGTCGAGCGTTGGATGCGTTGGATGGAGCGTTGGGTGGCCGCGTCAGGGTTGCCCCCGGGGGCGGCCCTGACGTGAAACTGAAAAATCGGCGCCGGCGAGCTCCAGGAACCCCCCCCTTTCCCCCTCTTCCCTCCCTTCCCTTCTCCCCCTTCCTCTCCTCTCCCCTCCCCCCGCCCCCCCCACCGCCGCCGCGCGGCGGAAAGTTTTCGGTGGCGTTGTGTGGTGTAGAGGTGGCGTTGGGTGCGTTGGGTCGAGCGTTGGATGCGTTGGGTGCGTTGGGTGGCGACGGCGAGGCCGGTGGCAAGCGTTGGGTGCGTTGTGTGGAGCGTTGGGTGGTATTCCCGCGGCCGTGGGGTGCGTTGGATGGACCGTTGGATGGGCCGCCGGGCACCGTAGGGGGGGTGGGGGGTAACTAGGGCGGTAGAGGGGCCCGACGCCGGGGCGAGACGCCCGACCGGCGACGACGGATCGCACCCAACACGTCCCCACCGCCGGAGGGGGGGAGGGGGGGCGGTGACGGCGACGATGTCGTCAATACCGGGAAGTGACCACCTACCAACTGAGAGAGTCATGTCACTCCTCAGAGTCACCTACCACTTAACCCACCCCAGACGTTGTGTCGGCGACGACGGCGGCGGTGAGGGTGCCAGTGGCGACGGCGAGGCGGGAGGATTAGGAGGGGGGTATGGGGCAGGCGTGGCGGCGGCGGTGGGGGTCGGCGGCGACGACGAGGGGGTCAACGGCGGCGGCGGCGGCGAGGTGGGTGGTGGGGAGGGCATTCCGTGGGCGGCGAGGTCTCCCACGGCCAAGTCCCCTCGGTGCCGACGAGTTTGGAGGCCCGGCGAGGCCGTCTGGAGGGTCAGTAGCAAGTAGCAAGAGGAGGGTAGAGCCGCGGAGCGGCGAAAATTTGCAGGCTTACTTTAACAAATGGTTATATAGCCCTATAACTAAACCGTACCCTAGCTCTATAGAAGTAGTAGAAAGCTTTAAATTAGATATTAGGAACTATATACTTTATGTTATAGTAGAGGAGTGCACTATAGGTGCTTAGTATAGTATCTAGCAAGTCCGATGTAGGAGAAGATAAAGTTCTATGCTATGTCCGGGAGAAAAGAAGCGCGCTACTTGTATGTATATATATAGCATTGTAAGGGCGTAAGCCCGTGTCTATAAGTAAGGCTCGCTCCTTATACTGCATTTTAGGCCTAGTAGTGTATATTAGAGAGGCAATGAACTTATAAGTTTCTAGAGAGCACTGAAGTGTAGTGTTTTACCCATTGGGAATCCCATTCCGATTGAGTTGTACTTTGAAGAGAGCATTTCGATGCTTATGCAACATCGAGTAGCTTCGATGTGACGATCGATACGGCAGGTAATAATACGTGAAGAGATAGATGAAGCGGGTAGTGCTTGATACAGACTAATTGTCGCGGTCCGCCTCCTTTACCTGCCCTACATGATTGATGCCCCAAGCAGTCACGACGCTCCCCGTTTGTTGGCTGACACCTGTCAAGATTCATGGAGCTTCGAGATGCCCACCCAACCTCGATCGCAGCCTGAAAGCACGACGCTGGCCGCAAGTGGAACGAGCAATGAGACCCAGGGCGCGCGATGTAGTATCAGGGCTACAGACCACGCATGAAACTGCAACCATACTTCAAGACATTGCATCCATGTTGGTGATGTATGTACCCACGACTCAGCGACTGCACGCCCTGAGTTCGTCCTGCATCGTTCCGCTGGCCTGCACAGACTCAGCCGCCACCCATCCTTCACTGCAGCGTGCACCACATCAAGTCATGGCATATCCGGTCCCAGCCGTTGACACTTTCGCACATCGATGACTGCACGCCAGCCTCCTGAAAGGTATGATCTTATCTGCACTCAAGCCATGCGTTGGGTTGCCCATGTACCAGTACTCCAGCCACTCCGCCTTCGGGAAGATGTACTTGCTCTTGCAGGTCGAGCAGCGCTCACTGCCCTGCTTCACATCGCGTGCCGCAGTCCGCATGGCGTGCGCGATGGTCGCTGTCGGTGCGTAGGGTGCGCCTTCGAGATCGTAGAGCTTCTGCGCGAGGCGAAGGGTGAGTTCGAGGAGTGTTGGCGGAGCATACGCGTGAGATCGATCGAGAGGTGGTGGCGCTGGCTCGATTGTGGGAACCGTGAATTCGTGCGCGAGCGTAGCGTCGCTGGTCGCGAGAAGTCGCATGTTGGTAGCTGCTGCATCGAGATAGTTGACCTGGCCAGAGATGAGGAAGATCAGTTGCTGGAGTCCGTGCATCTGTTGGCCAAGCTCGAGATTCAAGCGGACGGCAGTCGCTGTCTCTGCGTCGAGCTTCTGGAGCGCAATGCTGTAGAAGGGATTTGGCTGCACGATGACCCGGCAGACATTGTCTCGAGCCCGAATGAACGACAGGGCTTCCCAGGGTAGGTATTGAAGCCGATTGCTGGAGAGATTGACCTCTCGCAGCCTCCGCAGCTGCGCGATTGAAGACGGTAGCTCGGCGAGCTCGTTGTTGCGCAGACTAAGCACTGTGATGTATTCAAGCTTGAACAGCTCTCGCGGTAGGATGGTGAGTCTGTTGTTGGCGAGGAACATCTGGATGCGTGGAGTCAAGCTCGTGTACTGCTCTGCAGTCGGGACAGATATTGTGTTGACGTTCGCGTTGCGGATCAGCTGGTGCAGGGGGCGTAGCGTCTCCTCGCGTATCGTGCCCAAGCCCAGATCCGACAGATCGATAGCCTCTTTCCCGTTGTCCAAGCAGTTGCTGATGATTCTACCTGCCAGCTCTTCCGCCGGCGAACTCTTCTTTGCGGCGTAGATGCGCTTGGGGGGTGGCACCACCTTCGAGGCGGCGGAGCTTGATGGTGATGCAGACACGCTGGCGTCACTCCCCATGAAGACGCCGCTGTCTTTGGCGCTGGGCGGAGGTTTGCGCATCTTGTCCTCGAGCGTCCACCACGGCCCTCTCACCTTGCGCTTCCGCCGCGGCCGTTCACCAACCTCAGGCAATCCCGGATCAGAAGCCTCATCGGAGAAGAGAGGGTCACTGCTGCAGCTGTCATCGTCCGGGTGATGCCGCTTGAGGGACTTCTCGGAGGGACTGCTTGGCGCGAACGAGGCGAGCGTGGGGAGTCGTGCGGGTAAGGCAGGAAGCTGAGAGGTGGCAGCGGCGGGTGGCGATGGGAAGAGTTGAATGTCGAGCTCCATATCATCGTCGAGCATGGCGAATGGCGGCAACGAGGGCAGCTCCTCGGTCATCTGCACATCCTCCTTCGACATGGGGAAGGGTGGCGAGGAGCTGAAGTCCATCTTGCCGGAGTTGCTGCCAGCGCGCGATGTGCAGTATGAATGAGGTGTATTGTGAGTGATGGAGAAGAAAGTCGCGTGTCAAGTCGCGTGTACACAGCTTATCGGAGCCAATGTTGTGCCAAGACAAACGTCATCCACCAGGCTCGAGCTGCAGGTGCCCTGTGACTTATTGAGACCATTCACAGACAGGAGAGCGGACTGTGGTGCCTTCAGAACACATCAAAATGAGACAATCATATGTAGCACATGAGTATCATACGTTGCACCGAGGCGCTGCTGCCCGAACACTCTAACTAGGTGTACTGCTCACCCTCAGCGTCATGCTTCGCCGCCTCCGCAATCCTCCAGGAGCTCACCAAAGCTCAGCATCACTTGCCCCATCTCCCAGCGCGCTTCGGACGACTTCAGAACATCTCCGGCAGTGGTTGCGCAGCCTCGGACTGCATGTGTTATGCCAGGCCCAGACGTACCGGTCGCTCAACTCAGAAGTTCAGCCGTAGATCTAGCGTCGTGTGTCTGACCAACTTGACTCGCCACTATACGACATGCTGCATATCGATCGTCGTCGAAGCCCAGCCCTGCCGACTGCCAGTCTCCATCGATGCTTGTATGTTGAGCATGCTAGCACCGGGCTGCCCGCTCGGCGGGTGTCCATAGATCTTCTCCGCCAGCATGCGGAGCTTCATCGGCATGCTGTTGTCCCCGTACGTCTCTTGGATGTCGCTCTTCTCCTGCGCATATCGGAGATCGAAGTTTTTGTTGCGCTTGTCCTCCTGCTCGCGGCGTGGATACTGAATGCACTCCTCGAGCTTCGCGTCGGTCCACCATGGTGGGAGGAGGTTCGGGCATGACTTGGCTGAGGCGATGAAGGTGCGGAAGGCGGGCTCGGAGGATGATGAGCCTGCGAAGATACTGCCCTCGAGGTTAACGCTCGAGAACTTGTAGAAGTCTTCTTGGGCAAGGCGGAGGCAATCGATGAGGAGCTGAAAGGTCTTTTCCTCTGTGCGATTGTGTCTTACATGACGCGTTAGTGTTCCTCCGTATGTTGTCAGCGAACGTGAAGTAGACTCACAAGAACGTGCCGTCGCGGATGGCGGTGAAAGGCTGCGAGTCTACAACCTGAGCCCCGGGCCGAAACGGAGTCTGCCCATTCTGAGCCGTAGATTGACTTCCATTCATGGGACCGGGTTGATGTAGACCAGCGAGGCGTCTGCAATCCCGCTTATGCGTCGGCCAGTTCCCCGCCTGGCACTCGCGATTGCAGTACTTCACAACCTTGCACCTCGCGCAACTGCGGAGCGCTGGGGCCGCGGCATTGCACTGGGTGCATTTGTCGGAGTCGATAGACGTCGCCGTCGAGGCTAAGGCGCTCGCCGTGTTCAAGGACATCGTGGGCTGCTTGCTGCACGGGCGGTAGCTGTGGAGGCAAGATGGCAGTAATCTCCTGAGCGAAGCTGAATGGAGCGAACGAAAGGGGAGAGCGAAGAGCAGGGACACCCGCCTACCTCTGTAGTAGACGTCACCTACTGGGCTCAGGGACAGCGTTTGACATTGGAAGCAAGAGGCGGTGGACTGAGACCACTATGCGGGGGTCCGCTCAGGGGTGTGTCTGATGCCTTTGCTATTGCAGGCGTCAGCGGCATCTTACACTACGCTCACAGCCAGTGGGAGTAGCGTTCAGATTCGTGAAGATAAGTAGCGTGGCATCGCCGCATGAGAGTGAGGCAGGCGATGTCTGTGCAGTGCCCCAGCGATCTCTGGGATGCGTGGGCTGTAGAAAGTGGGCAGGGCAGCGTGCTGTAACCTCCATGTGAATTCCAGATACCGCCGTTGACACGGCATCTTGCGTTCTGATACACCTCAGCCTTCGTCCTCAGATCATCACCATCAGAACCTAGCCGCGTGCGTCAATCGACAGCTTGGGCTGCCTGCCTAGTCTGCGTCTGGTTTGCGCATCGTGCGTGCGCATTCGGCGCATCTCCCCTGCTTGGCTGCGCTCGCCTGGGTTCGGCAATGCATCGGCTATGATCGCGAGCAAGCCCCTCACACCAAGGGCAGCCGCATGAAGTGTCGGCCATGTAACACAGCATGGTCACCGGCTGCGCTGCCGTACAGGCAGAAGCTGGCATAGCAAAGTAGCGCGATCAATGTAGGTGATATTTCGCTCAGGCTTCTTCCTTTCCTCGCAGACAGCAGCAGGCACTGTGCAAGATGGCTCAACGCATCTACCGTCACCCAAAGCATCCGACAGTCGACCTACCCGCCCTCGATCTTCTTAGCCTGCTCTTTGGTACGCTGCGCAATGCATTGGCGATAGAATATCTACTGACCATCACAGACTCCGAGCTTAGTGTTGCCCAAGATGCGACGATCCTCCACCAGGAAGCTGCTGACCCGACTAACACCATCAACAAGGCACAGACTCGCGAGCTCACCGAGCGCATCGCACATGGTCTACGCCACCAGTATGGGGTGGGATCGGGCGGATCAAACAAGGACGTCGTGACGGTCATGTCCTACGGCCAGATCCTTGTGCCTGCTGCCTTCTACGGAGTCATCGCTGCTGGCGGCGTGTACTCTGCTGCGAGTCCCAGCTCAACAGTCTCCGAGCTTGCGAGACAGATAAGCACCGCTGACAGCAAGCTCGTCATCTGCAGCATCGAGCACGTGGACGTCGTGACCAAGGCTGCTGTAGAGTGCGGGCTGCCACTTTCTCAAGTCCTGGTGTTGCAGTCGTCGCCAGCGTGGACATTCCGGAGTCTTGAAGGAGATGTTGATGTGCTGTCGAGGGATAGGCTTCCCTGGGAGAAGATCACCGATCCACAGCTACTCAAGAACAGTCTCATCACCATTCTGTGGAGCTCTGGCACGACAGGTGCGGCAATATCCCGATCGCCACGATGTAAAGCAATGATTGCTGACCTGATCAGGCCTACCCAAGGGTGTTATGCTCAGCCACACCAATCTTGTTGCCGAGACATACATCACCGCAATGTCGAGCCGCGAGTGGGTCGAGAAGGAAGTCGCCAACGGCACATATGCAGCGTCTGAGTATCGAGCACTCGCACACTTACCAATAAGTCACATCGCAGGCCTCTTCGGGTACATCATTGCTCCCATCTACTCTGGCGGTACGGTTATCTGGATGAATCGCTATCGCTGGGATGACATGCTTAAGTACTTACGACAGTACAAGATCACGGCCTTCTATACAGTACCCTCGATCTGGCTGCGCATTTCAAAGGCGAAGGAAGTCACGGACCACTTCAAATACGTCGAAGCCGCCGCGACCGGCGCAGCTCCAATGGACGACCAGCTGCAGTCGAGTGCATCCAGTCTGCTCGGCAACAAGTCTGGCGAGCTGTCGATCGGACAGACATGGGGTCTCAGCGAGACCACTGGCGCCGTGACAGCTGTGCCTAAGGGCGAGCAAGACGTCAGTGGTAGCATCGGATCGATTCTTCCTTCTGTCGAGATCAGGATGGTGGACGATGACTGCAATGACGTCCAGGAAGGTCAAGAAGGTGAGATGATCCTGCGGTCTCCACTGGTCACGAACGGGTACTATAGGAATGAGAAAGCGACCAAAGACGCTTTCCATAACGGCTGGTTCTGTACGGGTGACATCGGAGTACGCAGAGGTGGTAGATTCTTCATCGTCGATCGCAAGAAGGTAGGTAAAACCAGGCGATGAACGTTGGAGCGCTCAGCTGACATAGAACGCAGGAATTGCTGAAGTATAAAGGCCTGCAAGTCGCTCCAGCAGAGATCGAAAATCTGCTCATCAGCCATGAGCAGATCCGTGAAGCGGCGGTGATAGGCGTCCCAGCGCCTGACGACCGAACAACAGATCTCCCTCGAGCCTACATCGTAGCAGTGGAAGGGAGTGGCCTGACGGAAGGTACGGTCAAGAACTTCATCAAGGATCGATTAGCGCCCTACAAGCAACTACGAGGTGGAGTTGTCTTCATCGACGAGATCCCCAAAAGCGCCATTGGTAAGATCTTGAGACGTGAGCTGAGAGATCGGGCGAGGCAGGAGACGCAGCCGAAGGCCAAGCTATAGTTGGACCTCAAGTCTGGTGTGTGGTTGCACCACGAACATTCACTTCATTCCATCCTGCATACCTCACTTGGGCGCGGTCGACAAGGCCTCACATCACCAAGATGTAATGTACATGGCGTTCTCATTTCACTTCGTGCACTTCGCGCTAAGTGCACTCTGTGACACCACGACAATGTGAGCTGACATGTGAGAATAGCGTTCGTGGTCGTCACTCGAGCTTCAATCAACACCCATTCTGTTGCCCTGTGGCCTCATTTGGGCCGTCGATTGGCATATCCGTGGCAACACGAGTGTCACATGCGAGCATACAGAACGTCACTTCGACAATGTGGTCGCGGCTTGTGCCAGCGATGAGCTTAAGAGGGTCGCCCTTCTTGTCCCTCCTTTGTACACACCACCACCACCTCACCTCCTATCTCGATTAGCACAACCTTGTGCAGTGGATCGAGCCCCTGTAAGCACTTCGGACAATAGACAAGATCGCTGCACGTAGCACTCCGCTAAGATTCTGGACTCGCAACACTCCACACCCGGTTGTCATGGCGCCGCCGCATGCTGACGAAGAGCGCGAACTTATCACCATGCAGTGTCGCATACTGCAGATGGAGATGGAGCTTCGGGCCGTGAAGGGTGAAGTTGCCAAGATTCAAGGTGGAGGCACTGCGATACTTGGACTCCTCGACGATCATCCCCAGACAGGTCTCGCAGCTGACCGACAGCCTCACCGTAATGCGTTCGAGCTTGAGCAGCACTCATATCGCCAGTATCCTACACAGGACAGGACTCAGCTCCACCTCAAGACTGCCAGCCTCGAGACTCAACTTCGCCTCGCGAGCGACCAGCTCAAGATGGCACAAGCCGGTACTCTGTACCTCGTCGGGCTGTTGGGTAGTCGTGCGCCTGCCACGTTACAAGTCCAGCAGCCACAGCTTATGCTCAGCCACGAGCTGCCCGTCACGGTGCCTGCAAGTCAAAACCCGATGCCATGGAGCGCTGCCGAGAGCCTGCTGGATGAGAACACCGATCTCCTACGCTTTGAAAAGATGTCAGCAAGTGTAGCGTGGGGAACGGGCGATACCAAGAACTCCAATGACTGGGGGAAATCTGACAAAGGCTGGGGACAATCTGACCAGTCGGTCCAGGCCCATACCACCGCTGATGCTGGAGGCGGCTGGGGTGCTGTTGATCCCGCTTCGTTGTATGGCGCTTGCCCTGTGTACCGCCAGACGCTTGCCAAATCCTCCTCGCACGATTCAGTCCGCAAGGTCACTCCTCCGGATCCGTTCTGGGATGACACCATGGGATTGCAAGACAGTGTAGCTGTCAGTGCGCCACAGAACGCCTACACGAAACCAACTCCTGAGCACTTCAAGCCGCCGACAGCGTCTCCAGGAGCCCAGATGTACTGCTCGGATTCTACGGCTTCGTTGCTGCCAGGATCGCCGATCATCAGTACTACCAAGCTGCGTGGAGCGCCGGCGCTGGCTCCGCGTGTTTCACAATGCCAAGCATACTTCACGCAGAGCGAGCACAGCAGGTTGAAAGGTATGGCGTGCTTCATTGAAGATATGGAGGAGAACGACAAGAACCTGAAGTGGCAAGCTTTCGCGAACGCTCACCGAGGCCATACCCTGGAGCAGTGGGTGGACTACTATGCAAAAGAAGTTAGGCCGAATTACCTGGAGCAGCAGCTGACAATCCTGCATCTCCTTCGGTGACAGACATGCAAGTGCACTTGCAGGTCACCAACACACCTCGCGCTGCCGCTATTCCAGACAAGGCCACCAACGATGGACCTACTGCTTCAATATCCGCTGTCGAATTGGATGATGCAGGAGAGCTAGCGATCGATGTCTCTGTCGATACTGCTCTCGATGTCTTTCTTCGACCCCAAAATGAAGACGTGGGCGTCGAGGTGCCCATTATCACAGCCCGAGAGGTCGTACTTCCACCCCTGCACGGCACCTTCCAGCAATTGGCCGAGTGCAGAGAGATGCACCAAGCTTTCACAGAGCCCACCGCTAAGCGCGGTCGACCACGTGACACAGCGAGGCGCAGCTGGACAAAGGAAAGCACCGACAAGGAATCGCAAGATAGCCCAAGCAACGGTAGCCGACCTTACTGCCTTTATTACAAAGCTCTGAGGAACATTACACCGAATGAGCTTGAGTGGGCGAAAGTCTGGGATCGATCCTTCACCTCGAGCGTGTTCTTCAAGTATGAGGACGGTGATCTCGACAGGGATCCCGAACTCAGGCGTTCGGTGCTCATTCAAGGCATTCCGCCCGCCACACTGCTGGGTACTATTCTGGACAACGTTCGGACCGGCAAGCTGGTTCGTGCGAAATTCATCGACACAATCTTCATGCGTACGACCCCGCCATCTGGCGACACAGTTTTGCTTGAGTTCCAGTCTGCCTACGACGCCCGTCTCTTCGTTCAAAGCAATCCTCAGCTCACGCTGCCGACTGCCGGTGACGGTGGCACAGAGACAGCGACTGTTTCGCTGGTCCATACTCCCACCCGGCCTACCTACGAGTACACGAGGGCTCAGCAAGATAGTCGCATCTCCCGCGTCATCTACCTCGCGGACCACCGCAAGCAGTTCACTGCATTCGAGGTCATGAACAGACTGTGGCACGTTGATGGGTCTCTAGCAGAACCGGTGAGACCAATCGTTCGGCCCGATGGAGTCATTGTCTTGGAGTTCGCCTCAATGCATGATGCTGGCAAGTTGTTGTACGCCATGGGGAGACTCGGGGATTTTCGGAACATGGGCATGGGATACGCAGCGGACCCGTGTGCCACGGGTGCCACAGGGTTAATCAGTGACAGCGGGGGCATGGATGGCGATGACGTGGTGGATGATCTGGACGCTCCATACTGAGTGTGATGCGCAATGACGAGTCTCGTGGGTGTCGGGAATGGTACGATGGAAGATTGAGGCTGGTGGGAGCTGTGAGGCGTGACTACAGCGGCTTAAGACTGAATGCAAGAAGCTGCATAAGGTGAAGCGTGCTATACTGTCATACTAAGATACACCAATCATGTCAGAGAATGCTACAGTGACAGAACCACAGTGCGGAAAGCAGGCATTTCTCTGCCTCGCCAGAGATCGCGCGCAGCAGCCGGAAGTGTGATGTAGTAGATTATCTCGTCAGCCGAATACGTGCCGTAGATGCGCGGAATTGCTACGTCGGTGGCTCTAGGTGTCGAAGGAGAGCGTTGCACAAGTCTTCGCGCACTCCGTCTCGAGCGTTTGGTCCTGGTTGGAGGCATCTCAGCGGCCGGGGCGCTTTTGCCAGTCCGTAAATCTGAAGGCACCCAACTAGAGACGGCTGATTATGCACACGGCGTACTTTAGAGACTCGGACGAACGAGGAACGGCCAGGGACTTCCACAGTATATGCAGATTGCTATTGTGCACATCCACACTACCCGTGAAACAACAACACGCATGGAATCACGGAAGCCTGGGCCACCAGGCGTCGATCGGCGCTCGCAATCTCGGGGATGCACAGGGGTCCCGTCTCGTACTCGATGTCAATGAGCGGTACGCACGCACCCGGGTCTGCATGCTGGACTGGAAGGTGACTGCTCGCATTTTCACAGGATGCAACGCGGGACGACGAATTGACGTGGACGATGAGATCACTGCATCACTTCAAGAATCACGAATTGCTACTAAGATCTATCGTGTATAGCTACGGAGTATGGTGTGTTCCAGATACAAGGAGAATGACAGGCCGGGAGGACACCAGGAACCTTCCTCTGATTCCTCCCAACCACAGTGCTGAACGCTGCTGTGGATGAGATCGGGCATCGTGACTAATGTTTGCCGCAGCCCATCTACGGCCACCATTGCCCGCAATGGAGCCTGAATGCTGATTTGCGAGGGTAGACAGTGTACGATATGCTCTCGGTCAAGAATGTGATACTATATAACAAAGTCAGACAGCACCGCGAACGCAAAGCAAGTAGCGCAGAACGCTGTTTCCCATGGCGCTCGTGACATGAAGTGTTGATAGGAGACACCCCAGGGGTGATCAAGGTGAGTCTGGCCCAATCGTGTCATCCAGCCTTCGACGCTTCTGGCCGCTGGAAGTGGTAAGAGCCCACGTGAGCATGTCGGAAACGGATGGCTGCCGGAGAAGCTTCGTCTTGGGCGTGGCATTGCTGCTCGCCTGCGGCGCAATCTTTGCCGAAGGTTTCGCTGAGGCTTTCGTCAAAGATGCCTTCGACGTTCCCTTTGGAAGCTTGGAGGCAGACTTCGTACGTCTACGTGGCGTCGCTGCAGGGCGAACCTTGGGGTTTGGCGTGACGGGCTGTAGCGCCGGACGATGCTGGCTTGAAGCCGGACTGTCGGGTGCCATTTCGATGGCGCACGAAGCGCCACCTCCGTTGTAGACAGAGGCATCTACCCAATCGTGCTGCGTATCAACGCGCGGAGTCGACAGCGGCTCCTGGAATGAGACATGCTTGGCTGGTGAATCGAGTGTACCACGATAGGCGTCGGCGGCGTTGGCAGCGTTGTCGACATGAGGCATGTCAGATGTGATGTCTATCGATTCGAGATCCACTGAGGTCAAGGCTTGGGGTTGATGCGGGCGTGCAATCACCCCTCCGCTCGCCTCGCATGCACTGGTAGCGATCGTGGGCACAGTCGATACATTGAGCGCCTGTTCAACGCAAGTAGTGCCTTGAGCATGATTCGGGACGCTGATGCTGTAAGTAGTCGTGCGGGCCGCGATGCAAGGGTTTGATGGACGGACTCCGTTTGCGATCGGATGATGCGCAGCAACGAGGGGTCGAGCCTGCTCAATCACCATCTCGTCGTCGAATGCATCATGACTGCATTGCAGTGGTGGCGACGAGGCTGGAGTTGATGTGGGGATGTGGTCTGATGTGTTTTGCGTTGCAGTAGGCTCATGATTACAGTAGTCATCACTGTCAGAGTGATCGCTGATCTCGGGCCACGGAGGAGAACCACTTTGAAGGATTCCAGAGTTCTTGGGCAGCGTAGTGTCCACGTGCTGGTCTTCTGGCTGGACAGTGCTAGTCATCATGACGCCTTCCTGATCAGTACCCACCGTGGCGCTGTTAAGAGTGACCTCGGCGGACGCCGGGTCACCTTGCGCAGCCAGAAGAATCGCATCGAGCGGAGCGTCGGAAGTGTCAACTCCAGCTTCCGAGCTTTCGTTGGGCATGACCATCGAGCTGTTACGCTGCGCAGCCTTTCCCCCGGACGAGGATTGTGAGTGCGACGCCGTGGATGTGTTCGGAGGGTTGGCATTGTCGTTCGTAGCGGTAGATCCATGTGAGAAGTACTTCATCAAGCCCCGCGGGGCGGATGGCATGAGGGTGGCATCAAGAGGGAGGCGATGTTGCAGCAGGGACGCTCCGGTGCCGGATTCGAAAGTAAAGTCGACTGTATCGAAGAGATTGCCCAGGTCAATGGCATGCCTGATGGCACGAAATGTCGCATGCAACCTCAAAGCGCGACCCTCAATCTGTATGGAAAGCTGCTGACCAAGATCGGAAGAAGGAAGATCGGCTGCATTTATGAAACTCGATCCGATGCTGGTTGAGCTTATGACATCTTGAATTGCGATTGTAGTCTGCGAGGCAACAACGGGCACGGCCCCGAGTATCGCGACGGTCGAACCGATAGGTCCTCCCCTGGTTCCGGAGTTGGTGGGTGCCGTCGTTGCTGTGTCAGTGACATTGCCGCGAGTGGTAGCGCGAGCAGCCAGAGCTATCATACTCGACGCTGTGGGCTGCGCAGTCGGCTGACCTTGAACGAGCGAGCTCGACACTGGCTGTGTGATCGAACGGATCTGGGCGGAAGGACCGACGGCGCCCTGTGCAGAGGCGGCGACTGGCATGCCATGGCCGAGTGTACGCTGTGTGCTTGCACGGACATGATCCATCAGGGGCATACTCCATGCCCGAAGCTCCAGCGCGGCAAGACTGCAAGTATGCGGTTTGAAAGTGTTGAGCTCTGCGTAGCCGCCAGTGATGGCGTCTCTGGCTGGACTCGATCGTCGCTCGACGATGTGAATCTCCGCAGGGCAACGCGTGTGGGTTCCCTGCGGGTTCTGAAGCTTGTAGTCCGCAAGCAGTTGTGCCAGCCTGCGATCCTCTGCGATGTCGCCTTTCTCGATGGCTTTCGATCGTCGTACTGCAATGGCCAACAGAGTTGGGCAAGCGAGATTGGCCGGGCATTCGAAATGATGTCGTCTCCTGAATGCCTCCTTCGTCCAGATGGTCTCTTTCCACTGCCAGGTGCTTTCTCCGACATATGGCCAAAGAAGGAGGATCTCGTCGCGGGTCAACGCCGCTTGGCCAGAGAGAAGCTGGTCTGGCGACAGAGCAGCCCTGGGATTATACATCCGTTGCCTGAACGAGTCGAGTGAGTCCAGATCTGCGGCCACAGCGGTAATGTCGCGCGCACGCTGTAGTCTATACTGCCGAGCAATTGTCCACAGATCATGCAAGTACTCTTTTGGTAGTGCCTTCCCACTGTCGATGTATCGTTGGCGAACGCACCATGGTCGACAGTCCAGCATCATCGTGAGGCGCAACAGCTGTCGAAGAAACGATGGGCAGGCAGAGCACAAGAATCAGACGATCATGGACCAAGGGGAGGACTGCTGTGAATGCGCATAGGCAGAGAGCATACCATCGGCATCGACGCGACCAGACGCAGACGCGTTCTGTAATCACCAATACTCACTCCCGCACAGCCATGGTGTGCAGGGACCTGAGGCGTCGAATCTACGGTTCGTGCTTCCGGATGCCGTTTGCCGGTGGCAGGCATCATGACAGAGGCACTTGGAGGAGGCAGAGTCGAGAGTTGATGAAAGGGTGAAACCTCGAACCTGTCACAAAGATGGAAGCTATATTCCCGGAGAGCTTGACAAAAGTGCCGAGCTTTGAGATCTGACGCCATCTTGAACAGGAAGGACGGAGAGGCCGTGAAACCATAACTTTTCGATGCTTGATAGGCCCAATGTAACTACACAGGCAGCACTGGCACTCATCGAGACTTCCTCATCGTGAAGGCAACAATTGAAGTCCTGCCGCCAAGCTCCACCGACCGCCCATCATGCCGCTAGAACTCCACCCCATGCAAGAGTCCGACATCCCCGCTGCCACCCGCATAAACTTCGCCGCCTTTGGACCAGACTTGATGCAAATCCTCTACCCCCACGGTGTCACAGCAGCAGACTTGGACCATTCCATCAAGGAGAACACCGAATCGTTCCACAAACATAAGGACTCCACTCTGTTCACGAAAGTGATCGACACTTCGCTACCGAACGATGAGTTCCAACAGATCGTAGGCACGGCTCTCTGGCGGATCTACGAGAAGCCACGATCGGAAGAAGAACTAGATGCGGAGGCCAAGGAAGCCATGGACCACGAGCCGGCGCCGGGTGCTGATACGAAGTGCATGGAGGCGTTCTTCGGTTCCATCCTGAAGGCGCGACGCACGCACATGAAAGGGGACCCGTTTGCTCTGCTCAATATACTGACCACTCACCCGGACCATCACCGCAGAGGTATCGGCGCGATGCAGCTGAAACACGGCCTGGAGACTGTGGATCGCTTGGGATTACCTGCGTGGCTCGAGGGTAGCCCGAAGGGTGCGCCGTTGTACGAGAGATTTGGGTGGCAGGGTGTGGGGTGGCTGGACTTTGATGAACAGGCATGGGGTATGAAGAAGGCCCTACCGCACCGTTTGATGTTGCGGCCGGCGAAAGCCACGAAATGATGAGTTTAGTCATGGTTGAGATGGACCTGCAATCGGATCCGCTCCCGGGTCCGCGCACGCACCAGATCTCGTCACTGTCTAAGCGTATGAGCACGTCTTACATTGATGTATATAGATTGTGACCGGCTCGCATTCACCAGGACGTTACACAGCTCATTTGTCGCTAGCAGAAGCCTCGTCTGCGAGTAATGCTAGATCATCCTTCTCATCCCATTGCATCGGCAGAATGGCAAAGACGAGATACGACGTGTGCGTCTTCACCTCGGACTCTGTGCGATGCGCCAGATTGCCCTCCTTGTACAATTTCCGTCCATCAACCTCCTGTTTGATCAGCAGCAATCGCTCAGCTTTCGATAGCGTCTTCTTGGCTGCATCGCCTGCTCCGTGCCCGTTCGTGTCGCCCGCCTTGACAGGAGTCTTCTTTGCGTGGAACTCGTTGAGCTTCGCCTCGATCTCGCGCAGACGGCCGATGGACTCCTCCACTGTCGCCGGGTTCGCGTTCACGCCTCGCAGTCCCTCCTCTTTCAGCCCGACTCTCTCTCTCCGAACATCGATGCGCTTGTTCATTACTTCCACCATCTGTATCTCGATCCATCCTGCTTTTCGCATCGCGGCCATTGTGGCTTGGACTTGCTCGATGCATGGGGAGAAGGTGCAGATGTGCGCTATGGTGTCGGGGTCGAGGGGAGTGGTAGGTGATTTGCGCGTGATGTGTTCGAGCGCTTTCCAGGGCGCTGGCAGGTCGAGGAAGATGGCGGAGGCGCGGGGAGAAGAGTCGTTGGCGAGCAGGAAGCCTTGGATGTATACATCGCGGTGGGTGAGAGTGACAGCGCCATCGAGCCCGTGGTCAGTGATCTCTTGCCTGAGTGTTTCCACCCGAGGCGCATGATACTCGAAGCTGCATACCCGTCCATGCTTCCCTCCTGCCGATTGTGCGTCTGGTGGGTAGCCATTGAAGACTGCGCGAGCTGCTGCGTGTGTGAAGCTCCCGCTGCCCGCGCCCGCCTCGATGATTGTGTCGCCAGGCTTGACGCGTAACCGCTGTAGCACGTACGAGTAATCCGGTGTGTACACTACCTGCGTTCGGTGATCCAGTGACGATGTCCACGACTCTGGCGTTGGCTGAACGAGATGCGCGAAGCCTGAGCCCGCCTCCACTGCCGCCTGGGGCTCCGCTGGCGCAGTCTCACCTGCTTGTCTCATCTTCTTCGTCGGCGACAGCGGTCCAACATTATGAACACTCTCCGATTTCCGCTTCTTCGTCGCAGCATCTTCTCCGCTTCCGACTGGCGTGCTCTCACCGGGCGTTGCGCTGGCTTCTGCCCTGGCAGCAGCCTCAAGCTTTGCCTCCTTCAACTTCCTGCCTCTCGTCCCCGTGTCCACCTTGCTTGCACGCACTTGGCTGCCCCATTGCGACCCTATGAGAGTGGTGTGCGGGAAGGACCCAAAGCGAGTGTTTGTCACCGCGCCCTCAGCGTAGCCATCATCGGCTGTGTCGCGCAAAGTGATGGGCACGAGGTTCTCTCGGCGAAGGTGCAGCACTGCGAGTGAGTCTGCCTCAGCAACGGGCGGAGTGTGAAAGAAGGGTGAAGGCATTGCTGGGGACCTACCATGTGAGCTCCAATGGCATTTGCAAGCTTCACAGTTTTCTTGAGATCAACATGACGCAATGTGCGGCTCAATGATCCCTGTCAGGAACGTGGAGAGATCCGCAGCGTCCCACCAAAAAGTGTCGTCGAGGCCGGAAGAGGGCGCGCTACTGCGTGTGGTACCTGAGTGCACCTGCTTGTCGCGTGGCGGTGTTTTCTGCTCTTGCCAGTGCTCTTGAGCGAAAGTGAGGGAAGTGACGGCGGCGTGGTCTGCGACAACGTCCTCGACATCGGCACCACCATCCTCAACCATCACTTGTACATACTGCCAGTCCCCTCTGTCCAGCATCGCTACCTTAGCAGTCTAATCGGTATCCGCCATTGCACATTCGTTATCTCAAAGACCGACTCTCGGTCCCTCCCCTCTCGACTTCACCTCCTTCGCATCCATTCGCCACAGCCATTGGCCTCACTGGATACAGACTTCGACTTGCGACCTGCTGCCGATCCCAGTACCCTTTCCTGGACCTTCGCGAGTGGATAAGAGAAGAGTACAGCAGGGACAAGTGACCAGACATGGCACCCTCACAGATCAACAACCATACAGTCCACTTGCTGCCGCTCAAGGACGATGGCTCCCCCGATTTGGCGGGCGATCCAGCGTACTGCTACCTGCCACCTCCGACGAAGCCAGCATACAGCGTGCGGTTTGAGATCGAAGGCACGAGCTCCATCTGTAGGCAGGGCAGCCTTTGGCACAACCTACCGAACGAGGGCGAGCAATTCGTCCGCAGTCGCTTTCGGGAGCACAAGTGAGTGCTTGTTGTACCTACTTGACTCCATTCCACCATCTGACTTCTCCCAGACTCAAGGCCAGCTTCAACGACGTGATCCAGATCGACATCCCCGTCCACCAGGCTGGGGCTTTCGAGTTCTACACCACCTACACGCCAATCCCCAAGTTCACTGTCGGCAAGACCGAAGTACCCCAGTCGACATCCACCAAGACCTTCTTCATCGATGTCGAGCCTCATCTGCAAGTCGGCAAGTCTCGCCTGCCGCTGGACGCATTGTCGTGCATCTCGGTGCTGTCAAAATTCATGGGCGAGTATCCACACGACTGGGATCGACACTTGCATGGCATCAGCGAGCGCAACTACAACATGGTGCACTTCACCCCGCTTATGATACGTGGTGACAGCAACTCGCCCTACTCAATCTACGATCAGCTGGCGTTTGACAAGGCTTTCTTTCCCAAAGGCGAGAAGGATGTTGCTGATCTGACTACTCGTATGGAGCAAGACATGGGCCTCTTGTCCATGACTGATGTGGTCTGGAATCACACAGCCAACAACAGCAAGTGGCTCGAGTACCATCCGGAATCTGGCTACAACATCGAGACAGCACCGCATCTGCGCCCAGCCTATGAGCTCGACACGCAATTCCTCAAGTTCTCGTCAGAGCTTGCTTCAAAGGGTCTGCCCACCCACCTGACTGGCGAGAGTGATCTCACTAAGATCATGGACGCTGCGAAAGTCCATGTCGTCGGTGCCATCAAGCTCTGGGAGTTCTACGTCTGCGATGTTGAGGGCGATGCGCAGAAAGCTGTCACCGCCTGGCTGGGCAGAGACGTCGACTCCGATGCTTCGCTTGTTGACGACGTGCCATCCTGGAGTCTCAAGCAGAAGGCTGACTGGCTTGTGGCACATGGCTTTCATGGCACTGATCGGATGGGAGAGCGTTTCAGGCGACGAGTCCATCCACACCGCGCAGCTGCCCTTCTGCAAAAGCTGTTCGGACCAGCTCACGCCAAGCAGAACAATGCAGCGGACGAGCGCGCAGCTCATGGCGCGATGGCCCGATTTCTCAATGAAGTCAATCTCGAGTGGTACCGCGAGTATGATGCCGACGTGGCTGCTATCATAGATCAGGTCTTCAACCGGACAAAGTACATGCGCCTTGACTCTCATGGCCCGCAGATCGGCGACATCACGGCCGCAAATCCTCTCATCGAGTCTTACTTCACCCGCCTGGAAGTCAACTCGATCACCTCGAAGCACGACCCAGACTCTCTTGCATTGGCTAACAATGGCTGGGTGTGGGCTGCTGATGTAATGAAGGACAACGCTGGTCCTCGATCCAAGGTGTATCTTCGCCGTGAGCTGATAGTCTGGGGCGACTGCGTCAAGCTGCGCTATGGCTCCGGGCCGCAAGACTCGCCTTACCTCTGGGAGCACATGACCGGCTACACCCAGCTGATGGCTAAGCACTTCCACGCTTTCCGCATTGACAACTGTCACTCAACCCCTCTGCATGTTGCCTCGCACATGCTGGACTCTGCTCGGTGCGTCAGACCTGACCTGATGGTGGCTGCTGAGCTTTTCTCTGGTGATGAAAAGATGGATTACCTCTTCTGCCAGAAGCTGGGCATCTCCTGCCTCATCCGAGAAGCTATGCAGGTCTGGTCGCCCGCAGAGCTTAGCAAGCTCGTTCACATCAATGCTGGTCGACCTGTCGGTAGCTTTGCCGTCGATGATGTGTCCGGCACTGACAAGCCTGCCGCCAATGGCTCGCTTACCAATGGCGCACACACGAACGGCACCACGCCACAAGGTCGTGAGATTGTCCACAAGATCGTTCCTTCGAAGATCCACGCCCTTCTCATGGACTGTACACATGACAACGAGACACCTGTTCAACGTCGTGATGGCCGTGACACCATCTCAAGCTCGGCACTTGTTGCAATGTGTGCGTCGGCTTCCGGTTCTAATTTCGGCATGGACGAGCTATACCCAGAGCTCATCGAGCTTGTACATGAGACCAGGCCTTACTCAAGCCCTTACAGCAACCTCAAGCTTGGCGAGAGCCTCAAGATCGGAGCATTTGAGGGCGCAGGAGCCATCAAGAAGCTCATGAATCAACTCCACCAGATCATGGGTATGGACGGCTACAGCGAGTCTCACGTCCACCATGACGGCGAGTACATTACAGTTCACAGGATTCATCCAAAGTCCCGCAAGGGCAACTACCTCATCGCCCACACCGCATTCCCAGGCTCGAACAGTGGCAGCGGTAGCTTCCAGCCAGATGCTTTGACCGGGACGAAGGCGAAGCTACTTGGTGCCTGGAGCCTCGAGTGCGACCAGAGCTATGATGCCAAGCAGACTGCCATTCATGCAAAGGTTCTGCAGGGTGTGCCTTCTCACACGAAGGACATCCGAGGTGTCACAGTCGAAGCCAAGGGAGACGATACTGTCATTCGCCTGCCGGGCTCCTTCGGTGCTGGCTCGATTGCAGTCTTCGAGACCTGGATTCCTGCTGCTGAGCATAGTGAGGGCCTGGACAAGTATGTGACCTCTGGCGCGAAGGATGCTTTCAAGAATGTTGGGCTTATCGATCTCAACGTGATCATGTACCGTGCCGATTCGGAGGAGCGAGCTGCTTCTCATGGTCAAGATGGCGTGTATTCCGTTCCGGGCATAGGAGCTCTGGTGTACTGCGGTCTGCAGGGTTGGTGGTCTATCTTGCGCGACGTCGTAGCAAGCAATGATCTCGGACATCCCATCTGCGAGCACCTACGTTCAGGTCAATGGGCGCTGGATTACATCGTCGGCCGCCTGGACAAGCTTGCAGGCCAATCCGAGTACGCCAACCTCACAGGTCCAGCTCAGTGGCTGCGAACTCGGTTTGACGCCATTCGCAAGCTGCCCTCATTCCTCCTACCTCGCTACTTCGCCCTTGTCATTCAGACAGCATACAGAGCCGGTTTCGAACGTGGTGTTGAGCTCATGAACGACAATGTCAAGAACGGTCAGCGCTTTCTCAAGTCATTGGCAATGGTAAGCTACCAGCTCCAGGGCTACATGCCAAATGCATCGCTTTGGCCTAACAAGCTTGTGCCGTCCCTGGCTGCTGGCTTACCCCACTTCGCCCAAGATTGGGCTCGCTGCTGGGGCCGCGATATCATGATCGCCATGCGTGGCCTCCTGCTGTGCACTGGCCGCTATGAAGAAGCGAAGGAGCACATTCTTTGCTTTGCATCAGTGGTCAAGCACGGCATGATTCCCAACCTTCTCGGCTCTGCCAAGCTACCGCGCTACAACAGCCGAGACTCTGTGTGGTTCTTCCTCCAGAACATTCAGGACTACTGCAATCTTGTGCCAGACGGACATGCAATCCTGGAGGAGAAGGTCGAGCGTCGTTTTCTGCCATACGACGATACTTGGTTTGCGTGGGACGACAAGCGCGCATACTCACAAGAAAGCACGATCGCCGAGGTCGTCCACGAGTGCCTGCAGCGTCATGCTGGTGGTATGCACTTTCGCGAGTACAACGCCGGACCCGGCATCGACAGTCAGATGAAGGATGAGGGCTTCAACATTGACATTGATGTCGATTGGAAGACTGGCATCATCTTTGGTGGTAATGAGTCCAACTGCGGCACTTGGATGGATAAGATGGGCGAGTCGACTAAAGCTGGCAGCAAAGGCCATCCTGGTACCAGCCGTGATGGTGCGCCAGTCGAGATCACCGGTCTACTGTACAGCACGCTCAAGTGGGTCTCTGGTCTCAACGCGGATGGCATCTTTGCCCACGAAGGTGTGACCAACAGCGAAGGCCATAAGGTCAGCTACACGAACTGGGCCGCAAAGCTCAAGTCGTCCTTCGAACACTGCTACTACATCCCCAATGACCGCAGTGAGTGGTCCAAGTACGACATCAACCCGAAGATTGTCAACCGCACCGGCATCTACAAAGACGTCTTTCGCGGCAAGAAGGAGTACCGCGACTACCAACTCCGACCGAACTTCCCCATCGCCATGACGGTCGCTCCTGATCTCTTCACCCTCTCGCACGCTCTCGGAGCACTCGAAGTAGCGGACCACGCTCTTCGCGGACCGACCGGGATGGCTACCCTCGACCCGGCCGATCTCGAATACCATCCGTACTACATCAACAGCGAGGATAGCGACAACTACCAGACTGCGAAGGGTCGGAACTACCATCAGGGACCGGAGTGGCTTTGGCCGACTGGCTTCTTCTTGCGAGCGCTCTGTAAATTCCTGTTTATGAAGTGCACGACGCATGAGGAGAGGGTGGAGGCGTTTCAGCAGGTCACTGCAAGGTTGCATGGCTGCATGGCTGCCATCAAGCAGAGTCCCTGGGCAGGCTTGACTGAGTTGACGCAGAAGAATGGGGAGTTTTGTGGGGATTCGGTGAGTACTGTTTTACAGTCACGCTGGGTTCGTGCGATATACTGACAACATTTGCAGTGCCCTACCCAAGCTTGGTCCGCAGGGTGCATAATAGATCTCTACGACGATGCGAGCAAGTACAGTGCCGATGCCCTCTGAAGGTGTGATGACGGGCCTGCTACATCTCATGAGATACGACGTTGACGAGCACAATGTGCAAAACCTATGAACTATTGGCATAGACTGACAACTGCGAGGAAGTGGATATACCTAAGCATTGTACATAGTACCTGAGTAGAGTGTACACCCTCACCAATTGCTCATCGGCAAATGTAAGTCCGGCCATCAGCCGCAACTGTCCATCTTCTCCCGTCCCCACGATCCCCGCACCACATGGTGTGTCTTGGCAATTTCCATCGGCCTCTTAGGTGAGCTTATTGCGCCTTAGCTCGCTCGCTTATGAATCTGCCACGCTCAAGAACCTTGCTCCCGCTCCTCCTACACGGGTGTTTGCGCTGCTGACACCTCGGGATGACATGCTACACTCCGCGGCTGTTACTGTCGTGGCAGTCGATGGATTCATTCATTTGAGGCTTTGTCCACGACCTCTTCCGCCAAGTACACGACGAAATGGGGAAAGACGACAGCGGCAGCAGCCACGGCTCCGGCAACCATGCGGATGAGAAGCACATTGATCTCGATAGTCATATCGAAGAGCGCTTCCCGGATCCCGACGCAGGGAAGAGTGAGGCAGAGAAAGCCGCAATCGTGTGCCATGTTCTGAGGTTCTCAAGCCCAGGACCAACACTGACTTGCGTCCCAGGACAAAGCCCTTGTCCGTCGCTTGGACTTCAAACTCATACCATGGCTGACGCTGCTCTACCTCGTGTCCTTCCTCGACAGATAAGACTCGCCGTTCTTTGGCTTTCCTTCTCCTGCTGACAAGCAATGCACAACCAACATAGGCAATGCCAAAGTCGATGGCTTAGTGAAAGATCTCAACATGACCAATGGCCAGTACAATGCTGCCCTAAGCTTGTTCTTCGTGAGCTACGCAGGCTTCGAGCCTTTGACGAATGTGTTGTTGAAAAGGCTTAGGCCGAGCATCTTCATTCCAGCGATCATGGTAAGTCATAGGCGCTGCCGCTGTTGCGGATGATGCTGACGGATACCTGCTAGGTCCTCTGGGGTATAGTCATGTGCTTCATGGGCTTTGTGCACAACTTCTCAGGATTGGCCGCAGCCAGATTCTTTCTAGGAGTGGCGGAGGCTGGCCTCTTTCCTGGTGTGAAGTAAGTCATGCCACGAGGAAGTGACTGTACAATGCTGACTCCCGCAGCTACTATCTCTCCTGCTGGTACAAGCGCAGTGAACTCGGCATCCGAGCGGCAGTCTTCTTCTCCGCCGCAGCGCTCGCTGGCAGCTTTGGTGGCCTTCTCGCTGCGGCCATCGCACTCATGGACGGCATTGGCGGCAAGAAGGGCTGGGCCTGGATCTTCATTCTCGAAGGTCTCGCCACTGTACTGATCGGCGGAGTTTCCTACTGGATGGTCCACGACTTTCCCGACGAAGCGAAGTTCCTCTCTGATGACGACCGACTACGCGTGCTTCGCCGCCTCAAGTCAGACGGCCAATCATCAGCCGAGCATGAAGAGTTCAAGATGTCCTACTTCTGGGCCTCCGTCAAAGACTGGAAGACCTGGGCGTTTGCAGTCGTGTACATGGGTTGTGACGGCGCGCTTTACAGCTTCTCGCTCTTCTTGCCCACGATTGTACAGGAGCTCGGTTATGCTAGTACGAAGGCGAATTTGCTGAGTGTGCCGCCGTATGCTGCGGCAGCGGTTTTGACGATATTGATCGGCTGGCTGGCCGATCGGACAAATCAGCGAGGGTGGTGTAACATCGGAGTGTCGTTGATCGGTATCACTGGGTTCAGCATGCTGCTCGGTGCCCCAACGAAGTCTACGGGGATCAAATACGCTGGAACCTTCCTTGGGGCCATGGGCATCTACCCGTGTGTCGCCAACACCATCTCCTGGGCAGCAAACAACAGCGAAGGAGTATACAAGAGAGGTGTCACCCTCGGTTTTGTGATCGGATGGGGCAATCTGAACGGGATTGTCAGCAGCAATATCTACCAGGCCAAGGACAAGCCGAACTATCGTCCTGGACATGCTGTGGTACTGGCCTACATGGTCGTCTTCCTGTTGGGTGGGAGTCTGTTCACCCACTTTATGCTCATGTCCGAGAACAAGAAAAGGCTGGCAGGCAAGAAAGATCATCTGATCGCCGGCAAGACTGATAGCGAGATCGAGTTGATGGGAGACAAGAAGTAAGTCCCAGAATCCCATTGACCGTGTCCGAGGCTGACCATCTCTCAGACCTAGCTTCATATACACTGTATGAGGGATGCTGAGCTTGTAGTGTATCTTGTACGTGATAGCAGAGACCACATGGCCAACGAACAAAGCTCCATACACGTACCTTTACACTCATGTCATGAGCGCAGCCGTGGCATCTCTCTGTGGCGTCTGCATGTACTGACATCCCAGGTCGTCGTCCTGTGCTCCTCTGCGACGATGCTGCTCCATGATCACCTCATCACCCTACTTTCGGACCCATCGACATTGCTCATATCTTCATCAGCATGACACGCCACTACAACAGCCAGTTCCCTTACGAGCTCCATCAAGCAGCTTACGGCCACGCTCCTCCAACTCGATATAGCATGCCTCGTCACGAAAGCTACTATTCCAGAACTAGCCCAGCCTACATAGGCATGATGCAGAACCGTCTGTTGATGAATTTTGGAGGACTGATCTTATCAGTGTTCTTGCTGACTTTGTACTATAGCTCATCGCCACTCGCAGCCCCCGTTTCTGCCGAGTAGAGCGAGAGAATCTTGGCAAACTGATGCGCAGCCGCGTGGTGGGTGGTACCCGCGGATGGGGTTCAGGGATAGGATGAGGACGTGGTGGGGCTGAGGTCGGGAGATGTAGGGCTGAGGTTTGAAGGTTGTAGATTGGTATAGGCACGGTAGTACCGGCGTTTGCTTGGGCAGATTGGGAATCAAATTACTTACCGACTTTATCTCACGCCGCTCGACTCGATGTTTACTCTACTCTGTGCGTGTCGAGCACTGACCCGCTTGTCAGCAGTGATGAGCGTCGACCTCGGAGAAGCAGCGCTCGTTGCAGCTGACGGATCACGTACAGTGCATGCGATCCCCCTAGGCAGTGGTCAAGAGAACACGGCGTCGTCAGCGGCAGAGGGTATAATGCCAGTCACCAAAGAGGACCTGGGGCTCAAAAGTTCTTGTGCTCTGCTGTTGCCACTGGCTGCAGTATCGCCAGGCGAAGGAACCCGCAAGTCCGACATCATCACAAGCACCTACCAGCGTCTTGACACGCATCCGCAACCCACACATTCCCGGACATCTGAACCTTCGCCATGTCTTGGCGAGACCGAGATGCGCTTCGTCGCCATCCTGCGAACTTCAGCCCGGCTTACATTGGCATGATGGAGAACCGTAAGTCGTTGATGCTTGTTACTGACATCGATGATGAACACTGACTCGTCTCATAGGCCAACGTGACGGTGGGGGTAGGCAGTCGTCAAACCCTTTCGGTGAGCAATATTGATCTGTCTATAGCGCTTCGTTTGCGATATCTCCGTTCTGAAGACCGCGTGCATGGCCAGATCTAGCAGAGAGGAGCTGACAGCTAAGCAGGTGGGTTCAGCCGCTTCGCTGGCAGCCTCGGTCGTCGGTTCGATGGCCTCCAAGATCGCTTCGGAGGCGGCGGGGAATACCGTAGTGGAGGTTCTGCCTACCAAGTACCCAATCGCGAGCGCAGGCCATACCAGCAACAGTACCAACGTCCAGACACATTCGCCGGTCTCGGTGGCCGGTCTAGTCGGCCATACGGCGGAGGCGGCATGGGCGAGCGCTACGATGCTCGTGGCGCCTTCAGAGGGTTTGATGCGCGCGACAGCAGACCGTATGGCGGCAGTATATTCAGGGATCGTCATGATCCTCGAGGGTCACCATACCTGGGTGCGAGGACGCCGAGAAATGAGGTGCCAAATTACCCCTACCAGTTCCATCAAAACAGGAGCAGTCGGAGCTCGTTCGTGACGAGGGGATCGCACCTGACCATCTGATGTGGCATACAGGCGTCGCAGGCTGATGTCCGCTTGCATGGGAGTTTGTATTGAGGCATAGGATAGCACCAAGCAATGTTCGAGTTGCGTCTCACACCGGGCTGAAGAGTGGGCTTATCGTAACGCTAGTCGTCATCAACAGATCGGTGCCGCGGCTTCAATGGTCTAGACCAAGACCTTCTAGTTCCCGATGTTCCAGTAATAGCGCATGGTGATATGCTAATGGCCTTCACCGAACGTCTCCATCGGAGGTGAACACCTAGCGCCCTGCGCTTGGCAAGGACACCCCGCGCCTCCGGAGCTCACGTGGGGATGAACTCTAACATAAGCACTTCAGCCGCCATGCGCAGTTCACCTTGTTGTGCCTTCTGGTGTTTTCGCGTGGAGATGTTAAGCGGTCTTCCAGATGTCTTGACGTGACTGACTCGGCCCTCACCATGAAGTAGAGCAGTCATTTCCCCCAATCTCCTTTATAGAGGCTCCCGCACACCCCTCCAACGGCATTGCGCACACGAGTTGCGCGATCTTGGTGGTCCTCCAGGATGCCGCGACCGAAGAAAGATGGCAGCGCTGAGCCTAAGAAGCGCAGTCGCACGGGCTGCTGGCCGTGTAAGGCGAAGAAGATCCGATGTCCGGAGGAGCGGCCGGCGTGCGCGACCTGCGTGAAGAACGGGACTACTTGCGACTACTCGATACGTCTGACGTGGGGAGGGCGATCGAAGAAGGATCAGGATGATTTGGGAGCTGAATCGGGAAGCTTCACTTTTGTTGCCACGCCAGAGTCGTTTGCTACACCGTCATCAAGATCAGCAAAGGGTAGCTTTGAGCATGTCTTCTCCGCGCAGCCAAGTCCTCGACCGCAGTCTGCGCCTCGCCAACCCAAGCAAGAGAGACCTACGTCACACGCAGGTCCGGATGCTGTGCAAGGAGCAGCGCCCATGATGTCGATTGACCCCAGTCTGCAACTCGCAAAGCTTCAAGATGCGCCGCACGACTATCAAGCCCAGTCTGGACAGGACTTGCCGCCATACGCGCAGCTCAGTGCAAGTGTGGGCACGCCTTCAACCTCATCAACAGCAACACCTCCAACGTGGTCACCCGATCACAGCTCGAAGCGCATGAAATTGAGTCCCAGGATGCCCTTCTTGGGTGGCCAACCCAGTCCACCGTATGCAGTTCCTCGGCCGCCATCAATGCACGATCAGCAAAGTCCCGATTCGACATACTACACACCGCACAGTATCAGTAGCATTGTCAATACTCCTGCCACGCCCGGGTCGAGTATCTCCACTACATCCCCATTCCCTCCGCCTCCTCCGGCGCCAATGTCAATTCAAGATCCACCAGATCTGCGGCGGCTGTCGGTCAAGTCATTGCTCTCGGACCCGTCGGACGAGTCTATGCGTCCGCAGCATGTTCGCAGTGACAGTCACAGCTCGAGATTGTACGGCTATGATCACGGGCTGCCGGATCTGGACGCACCCCGGAATGACGATCGAGGTGCTATCGGACCACGATCGCCGGATCTCCGCAGGACAAGCGATGCACGTTCAGAGACCAGCACATCGTCTGCTGAGGCAGAGGCCAGACAGATGGTATTCGAGCCTGGCGGCTACTATGACAAGCCCGTGCCCGTGAGGGTACCTCGCTCACTGGAGCCGCTTCCGTTTGAGCTCAGTGATAATCCCATGAACTTACTATACTTTCATCACTTCCTCAACCACACAGCACGGATACTGGTACCTCATGACTGTCCCGAGAACCCCCTCCGGAGCGTCCTTCCGCAGATGGCAGTGCGGAACAAGCATTTGCTACATCTCATGCTCGCATTCTCTGCCTCCCATCGTGCCAGACTTCTAGATCATCCTGAGCCTGCAAATCGGATCGCTCAGTGGATGTCAGATGTATTCCCAGCATTGCGAAGAGCACTCAATGAGCCATCTTCACCTGGCAGTGCAGATCCAGCAGATCCGAATTCACTTGCACCACTCGCTACCGCAATCATGCTGGCATCGCTCGAGATCATCTCACCCAACACGTTTGTCGTGCCCATCACATGGCAGAACCATCTCCAAGTTGCTCGACAGTTCATTGTTGCTCGAGGTGGCCTGCACGATCTAGCACAGCGTGCAGCAGGTCCAAGAGATAGAGCAGCCATCTCTTTCCTCTCCCGATGGTTCGCCTACCTGGACGTACTAGGCAGTATGAGTGGTGGCCGCCAAACGCAGCCTCTCTGTGGCGCCTACCTTGAGGATGGTGGTGGTCTCTGGCTCGTGAATCGAAGCGACGCCGAGATCTATCAAATTGACTGCTTCTTTGGCTTCTCCGGCAGATGTATCGCCTTGCTTGCCGGTGTTGCAGAGCTTGCATGGCAGTGTGACAAAGAGCGCATCAACCCCATCACTCGGTCAGCGCGACCAGGCTGGCGGCCAAGCGAGGCTGTTGCGACACAAGCGGAGGAGCTGAAGAAGCGACTTCAAGCGAGTGCCAAGTGTGTCTACGGGGGCTGTATGCACACGACACCCACAGACGGAGCACCCGACAATGCGAAGTCAGAGCAAGACATCAATGAGATCTACGCTACCAACGAAGCATACCACTGGGCTGGCATGATACACCTCTCACGACGGGTCCTCAATCTTCCTTCTACTTCCGAGGAAGTACAGAAGTCAGTGAATCATATAGTGCGCTCACTATCGGCAGTGCGGAAAGGTAGTACGGCAGAGAGTTGCTTGCTTTTTCCCATCTTCACTGCGGGATGCGAGGCGCTCACGGATGAGCAGAGGAGGCTGTTCATGGAGAGGCTGACAAGTGTTGAAGGGTGGGGTATGCAGCATGTCAGTCGGGCAAGGAAGCTGATGCAGAGGGTGTGGGAGACTGGAGCTGCTTGGGAGGGGATGGCTGATGGCGAGTTCATTGGGTGAATGAATGTGGGGCGCAAGATGGGTTTGGCGACGATTAGTGCCTGTGTGTGCATGAGCGTTGCTCTTTCCTCGCTCAGGCCAGGCTGCCACGTTGGACAGACGGCAGGCACGACAGACTTGGTCGATCGTCTCTCACTCCAGTCTCTGCACTACATACAATCCCGCAGCCCGCAACACACATCGCCCAGCACCATGTCGACAAATCATCCGGGTCTCGGCAAGTGCGGTACGTGCAGTGCAAAGGACAAGCCGCTGCGAAAGTGTGACAATTGCAAATATATCCAGTACTGCGACAAGACCTGCTAGACGTCGCACTGGAAGGCTCAGCACAAGAAAGAGTGCATGATCCTTGCGCGCGGTGGTTTGCTCAACTTCAAGGTCTCTGATAGCCCGAAAGAGCCGTCTTCACCTCCGCAAGCTCAGCTCAGTCTGTCCGATATGCTAGGCGCCATGTTCGGCAAAGACGAATCGCAGCCCTTCCATGGAATGTTGAAGAAACAGTCCTTCGGTAAGCCGACTGACTTCGCGAGCGGTCCGAAATTGATGGAGAAGCCGTTCACTGCGTTCCGCAGAATGAATTCCTGTAAGCTTCCTTCTTGCCGGCACCTTCAGCAGTGATGAGGATGTTTAGCGAACAATCTTCTTCCAGCCACAACCTCCCCGAAGCTACAACCTACAAGCTCCTCATCGACTGTCTACGCATGCGCCAAGAGGACACCTACTCCTTTGCCGGCGACACGATGGTCGGCACTATCTACAACTCCGAGCCTTCCTCGATCCCGGCCTTCCGCAAGTTCATCGCGAAGGCCGAGAAGGCTCAGATCTTACCTCCATGGTGGAAGGCCTCTAGCACCACCCACTGCCTGCACCTCTCTGCCAGCGATGAGGGCTTCTCCCTCGAGTGTGCGCAGGAGAAGTCAGATATCCAGGAGACGTGGAAGGATCACTACATGCCTATGAAGCTACGGATGTTGGCGAAAGTGGTGTACGGGAATGTGCCGTTCCCTGAAGCGCGGGATGTGTTGGGGAGTATGGTGCAAGCTGAGGCTGGACAGGGACGCTTGTTAGGCGGGTTCTAGAATTGGTACTAGGCTACCAGCAAGTAAGCAGTAGCAGTCTCGTGTATTGCATGGCGAGCTGTAAGAAGGTCGTAAGCATGCCAGCTTTACACAGTGTCGGCGACACTCTGGTTGGACAGACCGCCCTGGTTCATTCGGGAAGCAGGATTGCATAATAGGCTAAGCCATCCTATTGAGAAGACTGCATCAGTGTAAAATATCCCTTGACTGAACGTGGTCAATCTACGCGTGGGATCGATCCTCTGCTAGCTTCATCACGGTAATGCGTAGATCATGAGAGAAACCCCCGGCATCATCTGAGATCTAGGGGGTTCAGATAAGTTGACTCACAGTGCACATCAAGTACATTAGAGGCATGACTTCCGCACTGCTTTGGTGAAACAAATAGTTGATCTCTACAGCTCACGACACCATGTCAGCACGCGGACAAGCCTCGGACGAATGTGACAAGTGCGGCGCCAAGGACGTACGACTGCTTGTTTGCGGCCGATGTGAGCTAATGAGGTACTGCGGTAAAGAATGCCAGAGTGCACAATGGTCTGCGCACAAGAGATTGCAAGATTATGGCTCAGGCAAAGTCTGCCCACCCGGATCCCAAGAATCCATTTCCCGGGGACGAGATGTGGGACTTATTGGGCGCCGACTTCGACACAGAAGAGTCCAGAGCACGTCTGCAGAGGGAAATACCCACGGGATCTGAGATCGGTCTGGAAGAGAAGCCGTTCACCACTTTGCGTGAAGGCACGTTTCTCCACAATCTATCCGAGATCGAGACTTACAAGCTCCTCATCGACTGCCTACGCATGCGTCAAGAGGGCGTTCGCGACTATACCGGCAGTGCAATGACTAACACGATCCACGATGGCAAGTCAGCCTCGTCTACGGTAGCATTCGTTCATTTTATGGTAGAAGCCGAAAAAGCCAAAGTCCTCCCACCATGGTGGAATGCATTGCACAATTTTGAATGCATCCGCTTCGCCAAGTTGAACAATGACTTCGCCCTGACGGTAGCGAGGACAGGCCAGAGGATACAGGAAGCTTGGGGTGACCCCAACATGGCGGTGAAATTGAGGATGCTGGGACAAAAAGTGTATGGCTGGAATGTCTGGCTGGAGGAGACTGAAGGTATGCTTCAACAGATGGCGGAGAGCGAGGACAAGTCTGCGCTGAAATCTGCCTGACCGTTCGAGTCCATTGATTCGGTTTGATCTGACCGGCGGGATAGCGTGTGTGTTAGCGGAGCCTAGGATGCTCTGCGAGGAACGGGTTGTAGGGTGTAGCACACGCATTGGGAATGCACGTAGATATGAGTGTATCATTGGAGTCCGATGCGATAGATCGCAATGGCGACCACGGAGACACCCCCAAACGCTAACCCCGCGAACACGAAGCTCTCGCGCTAGCGCGTTTGTAATTTAGCTCTCGTGAGGTTGGCTCACTCCGACCGTCGAGTCCTCTCTCTTCTCACTGCATTGCCATACTTTGTACATACACCCACATCGCTACCATCATCGCTAGCCTCATCGCTCACTTCCCATGTCATCACTTCACTAGCTGCAAGCATCTCCGCCATGGCCGACGCGGCCGCGATGCCGCCACCGGGCGGGTTGCCAGAGCTGATGGTATCGTTCACGGTGCACATCGGCACACCTCGCAATCCCGCCTCTGAGGACCAGCCTACGCAGTCCCCGGGCGGCAAGACACAGAAGGTGTACTCGCTGCTTGTACCCGCCAACCCCAAAGACAGCTTTGGGGCCCTCTGGGACGAGATCGATCGCCGCTGGGAGGAGTCCGGCAAGAAGACGTCTGCACCCGCGGGCTACTTCCACCGACTGGAGACCCGCGACCATGCTGTCATCGACCATCGCGACCTCGTTGGTACAATCTACTCCCGCGATATGCCTCCGAACGAGCGCGTGCTGTACGTCGTGCAGAACGCGCGGGACCGCCTCAGCTCTGTTGCGCCAAATACTTCGCTGCGTCCGGACAAGTACAATCAGGCAGCTCTGAGCGAGGAGCAGCGAGCCGATCTGCTGAGGCAGGAGCAGCAGTCCAAGAGTTGCAGTACGGCAGAGCTAGATCCGGACACGCCATTGCCGTCACGTGAAAATGGTGGCACGACGACAGGACAGCAGGCAGCCAACGGCCAGCAGGCGAGGCGATTGGATGCTCAGGGCTTTACCATACCCCCCCTCCGTCAGCGTCGAGGTTTGGCGCAGACGGCTCGCATGGGCACAACCGATAGCAGCACAGGGGGCAGCGCTGTGCCGGCACAGCGATCACAGTCGACAATGCGCGCATCGGGGAATGGGGGCGAAAGTTCGTCGACGACCCAGCCCGCACTGCAAGGTGCGTCCACGACGCGAAAGAGGAAGCGCCGCGCGTCCGAATCTGCCGCGAGGAAGAGCGGTGCACGCACCGTCGACACAGATCAGAATACAAGCCATAACGATCAACCAACGATCAGCGTTTCTAGCAATCGAGACTCGGTCATCCCAACGCCGCCAGAGTCTCGCCCACGCCCTGGCTTCTCTCAAGAGCATCCTGACTCTGCTCAGCGCCCAAAGCCCAGTCCTTCCACTACACCTTACACGCAGCGCACTGCACCGGCGCCAAGCCGACCCGCCTTTCCACCTCCATCCACTGCTGAGGCCAGTGCTCAGGATGAAGTGTTCTTGCAGGACTATCCCGCCGACCAGGACGATGATATCGAGGACTACGACGAGCCCCAAGTCTCCCGGCCGGCCCTTGCGACAAGCGCGTCTCGAGCTGCCAATCAGTCGTCCAGCCAGCAGATGCGCAGCTCCTCAGGTCTAAATTCGAGCCCGGAGAGATCTGGAGGAAAGACGCACAAGTCGAAGAACGGCGGTCCTGGATCACGCGCTCCACGCGGCTCAAAGGTGCTGTGGACGAGGCTGGAGGACGATATTCTACGCCATGCCGCCGAGAATGGAACAGGTGCTGCGACTCTGGTCAATGATGGCCTGATCACGGGTCGCACTGCCAGTGCAATTCGAGGCCGTACGAGGTTGCTCGTGCAGAAGTATGGCATGAAGAAGCAAGTACAAACAGATCCTGCAGATGGGTCATCTCAGCCACGCGACTCTCAGCCTCCGAGCTCTCAGCCGAGCAGCTCACAGGCCCAGCTCACACAACATCGGCACGACCAATACTGGACCCAGCAAGAGCGTGACCTGATCTCGAAGGCGATCAAGGATGGCAAGGACGCAAAGGAGACGAACATTCGGGGAAGATCAGCGGACGCAGTGGAAAAGAAGTTCCGGAGGTGGCAAGCGGCGGCGTGGAGAGTCGTGACGGACGAGCATACCTACCCGGACGACACCGTACATCTTGAGATCTGGAGCGCGAAAGACGGCTGCAGATTGCGTCGCGCTGTTCGCGAAGACATGTCGCTGGCACAGCTGCATCAAAAGTACTTCCGTCAATGGGACATTGCGTTGATCAGAAAGAAGCACAAGGCGTACGAGAGACAGGTGAAGCTGCTGAGTGGCAACGCTTCCGTCAATAGCACCGCTAGCAGTCAGCAGACCGAAGATGCTTCTGCTACTCGCACCGTGGGCAAGATGCTGCGTGACCTGGAAACTGCTATGTCGGAGTCGGCCGCACCTCCCGCTGAGCAGCAGTCACCTGCACTGGTTTCGAGCTCCCCTCTGGCAACATCACCCACCGATGCAACAGCGCACGCTGCGTCAGCACAGACGCCGTCTGTGCCTCCGGTCACTGCTGGTTCCGGTACCTCTAGCGCAAATCTACGTGAGCCAAGATCGCGAGAGCCTCGACCCGTGTCCCGTTTCAGACTTGCCCCTGGCGCTGATGGTCAGCAAACATTCGATCTCGGTCGCGGAAATGGCAGAGCTCGCGCGCGCCCTGCAGTGCCAGCAAGAGGACCGCGGAGGTCTCCACGCCAGAATAGATCCATTCCCGTGGCGTCACAGGCGCTCACAGATCCTGACGAGCTTCAGGCTTTCCACGAAGCTCACTTTGGGTCAGACGTGACACCCGCGGTGGCTGTGGCACAGGATGGGGCCAATGTAATGGCTCCGCAAGATGGCGAATCAAGCAAACCGGCCGGACAATCAGACGTGACTGCTGTCACCGATGTGCAGGATGAAGAGATGGATACTGCGGACTCGAATGACCATGACACCGCTGCCGACGACCTTGCCATGCTGGACGCCCCGATCTTTGCTGAGACAACCACACCTTCAAGCATCCGCGTACTCCAGGAAGTGTCCATTCCCTCCCCTAGCCGAGTGAGGGCCACTCAGAACGCTTCAGAGTCTATGGAGCGTATGATGGATGAGTCTCAGCCGACTGTCTCTGGACCAGCAAGAGCCACCGGATCAGTAGTTCCTGCTTTGGAGAGCTCCCAAGAGTCTTCGGTGGCTTTCCAGACGCAGGATCCGATGAACACCCGTTCGCAGCGTCTCGCCAGAGAAGCTCGCGACTCGCAGATAAGCCGTGCACCCACGATGCAGGACGCGCCACTGGACAGAGACGAGGTGCATGCTGCGAAACAGCAGGCTTCCCTGGCACAAGCGGCAGCTGTGGGGAACTATGATTCTACGCAGAGCCAAAACCGCAATGCACCCATCACGCTCTCGAGCCGCGCTCGTCGTGATGTGGACGCGATGCCTGCTCGCAACGAAGCGCCGACAGCTGCGTTGATATCTGTCCTCGACAAGCAGGACACAGCACTTGTTCGCGATAGTTCCTCAGAGGCGCAGGACACGCAGAAGAAACAAGTCGTGACTCACGCGTCGAACTCACCGCCAAAAGAAACCCCGCCTACCTCTGGTCCGGTCCCACTCAAGGGTCTGCCGCGAGTGTGGCGCCCGAACAACAGTGATGGCGACGTCGCATGGCATCTCAGGGAACCCGTCAAGTCTGATGAGGCGATCTGGAGAGACCTTCGTATTGACTACAAGGAAAAGTGGAAATCTTGGGACAGCAAGAAGCGGCAGCGAGCTTTCGAAGTCGAGCACCACAATGCTTTAGTTCGCAACGCCACGATGTACGACGACGTGAATCTGCAGAAAGCCTTGCACATCAAGGCGAAGAAGCGTTGTCGCTTGCGCAGGGTCGGAGATGGCACGTACGAAGAAAAGCTGCGCTATGGGCAGGAGCCGCGCTGGGATATCATCAATGGTATGAACACGGGCGACGACGTGGACGATGAGATCTTCCGCGACAACGCTACCGAGATCACCGACTTGAGTGAGCACGAACAGGACGATCGGCTTGAGTTTGACAGCGAGGGGAATGTCCTCGAGAAGAAGGAGGAAGTTGTTGAGTCAGACGAGGACATGATCAAGGATCGGCATTTCAGTGAGGTCAACAGCGACGATGAAGATGATGAGGACGATGACGACCAGCCACCCTTCACGCCAGGCCGCGGTCGTGCGCATCAGCAAAGCACAGCAGCAGAGGACGATATCGTCTACGAAGACGAGGAGTCAGTCCAGCAGTCCCGCCAACCGACTACACCTCGTGTGCGCTCGGGCGGGGCGAGTGGAAGCCACCGCCAGCGAGCCCTCGACAGCCAGCTCACTGACGGTCCAGCTGTCAGATCGACCAGCATGAATACGAGTGATTCTCGCCGGCATCGCCATCGCCGGAAGGGTAGAAAGGAAGACGGCCGCGACTCGTCTTCGACAGCTAGTGCGAGGCGACCACACCAGCAAGTACCTCGCCCCGCAACAGCAAATGCCCGTCTTACAACGGCCAACATACGCCGTCTAAATGGCGAGTTGTCCTCGCCTACCACGCGCGCTTCGGACATGCCGCCGCCGCCTCGCCGCTCGCCTCGCAATCGAGCGAATGCGGCTGTGGAGGTGTCTGATACGCAGCCCAGGCGTAGCCGTCCGCAGAGAGTTGGCGTGCAGCCAATGACCACTCCTATGCGCAACATCATCAGGAATGCGGTTGTGCCTCCTGTTCCTGTTGACAGGTATGCGACGCCGCGCAATAATAGGCAGTTTCTGGGCGGATATGACGAGGAGACCAGTGTGGGGAGCGCTGAGATATCCGAGTAAGTGTGGGTGTTTCAGTGAGGTCATGCATGAGTGGGAACGAGATGTTGGAGTTGTTGCGCTCGCACGTGGTGAGATCACTACGGCGCATTTGAGTCCACTTCTGGGCTGGGCGAAGAGTATCGCTCTCCGCGCCTGATACTGCGCTCATGCTCAATGTTTGGAGGATGCGTTGATTCTGTTTGTCGGTTGCACGGCCGTCGAGCGTGCTTCTTGGGTGGCGTATTGGGTATCGAGCGCAAGGGATGGCTCGGGTACGGGTGAAGAGATGGTGCTAATCGGATTAGCATGGCGCACAGGAGAGTCTTCGCACCGCCCATATACCTTAGACTTAGTGTCTCTAGCAGATTCAGGAAGGTAATACAAAATCAGCCCTGGTGTCAGTGCAAGGTGATCTGCGAAGCTCCACAATGCCTTGCAGGCGTGTCGCGACACTGGTATGTAAACATTCCTTCCGCGTCACGTACTGACTGGGCCAATTCAACATCTCAGCATTGGACTTCGAGAACGTGCTTACCGTCTAATCTCCACACAAAGCCGCATCTTCAACGATGTCGTCCCATCGCTCTTCCTCCGAAGCGACGACCTATCGAGATCGATCGCCTGTATCTCCCGCTTCACCCATATCGCCCGGTTCTCTACCTCAATGGCTTCGACCAGGTCGCTCGAGAAAGGGCCTATGCTCGAGCAGTCGACTCAAGATTGCCTCGCTCGCCGCTGGGTGTATACTGCTCGGCTGGCTGGTCACTTCATCCCTTGGCCCGACAGAAGACATTTCACAGCTTCGGGCTGGTGCTATATATGACCCAACGTCAGGTGGAGTGATGAGTGAGCCTACTGGCTACGGACAGCCTGATTTGGTCGAAGAAGGAAGCGAAGAGGACGGTGAAGATGATGGTCCGTCTGTGAAGGGCGCACTGTCAGATCTGCACCATGCGGTGTCCGACAAATTGCAATACTGGAACCCATACGCCAGCAAGACTGACAAGCCTGGCACAAATCGAACTTTCACCAGCAAGACTGGCTCGAAAGCAGCGACATCTTCAATGGCAGCTCTGGGAGGTGAGTCCATATCCGAAGGTCTGCCCGAGCCTGAACGACTCGGAGCTCGTACCCGAGTGGGCAAATGCACCATCCTCTTCAACGGCAATAGCTACTGGGAGCGTGCCATTCGCACCCACGAGCAGCACGATCGCATACACGGCTATCGGCTCCATGTACTCCGCCAGCACCTGATGGACGATGTGTGGAGCAAGCCAGCTTACATTCTTAGTCTGCTGCTTCGAGAACTGGCAAAACCAGATAGCGAGAGGCTGGATTGGCTGTTCTGGGTTGACGCCGATACGGTCATCTTGAACCCGTATGTTCCTGTGGAGGTCTTCTTACCGCCTCCAGGGCCGGAGTTCGAAGATGTAAACCTGCTCTACTCCAATGATTGGAACGGGCTGAACAATGGAGTATTTCCGATCAGGGTCAATAGGTGGGCGGTGGATCTGTTCAGTGCGATCGTGTCCTACAGGTACTACAGGCCAGAAGATCCGTTAGCGTTTCGGGATCAGAGTGCAATGAACACTATAATGAACGAGCCGAACTTCAAGAAGGGCGTAGTAGCGGCGCCGCAACGGTGGTTTAATGCTTATCAGGGAGAGCACAATGAGACTTTGGCGCCATTTCAGATCCGTCGAGGTGATCTGTTGGTGCACTTCGCTGGAGTGCCGAACCGGGAAGAGAGGATGGGATACTGGCTTGAGAGGGCTGAGCAGCATCTTGATGATTGGGAAGTACCGCTGAAGTCGACGAGCTATCCGCAGGAGAGAGCGGACTTCTGGAATGAGTATAAGGAAAGCAAGAAGAACTGGAGGACCACCGTTGCAGAGACCCGGCAGAAGGCATCACAAGCGATGTCGAAGATTGCGGACCATATGCAAGACTTTGGCGATCGCCTGACAGATGAACAGAAGAGTCGTCTCGAGACAACAAGGCAAGAGCTGGTGCAAGTATTGGGAGATGAGAGACTGAGTGACGACATGGGAAAATTGAACGAGAAGATCGACGCAATGCAGTTAGCAGCTGAACCACTTAGCGACAATATCAAGAATGCGCACAAACTGCTCTTGACATCCGCTCACGAAGCGATCTTTGCCGGCGAAAGAGATGCGCTGGCGTATCAGGCTACCAATGGCCAAGCAGTGTTGGAGTTGGCCGCCGTCAACAATGCCATCCAGACCTTGAAGGATCTGATCATGGCACCTCAGGAACAGTGGCACAAGCCAAGTATCCTTGCAGCCACGAATGCTGTCACCGAAGCTCGAGCCAAGATGCAAGAGAGGCTGGAAATGGAGAGCGCAGCGCAATTGGCTGCCAGTCAGATACAGCAAGCTAAGGCCGCTCTCGAAGGTCAGGCGGCCAACAAAGCTGCAGTTGAAGCAGCCGAAGACGACGAGGATGAGGACGATGAGGTGGATGTAGGTGGCAAATCAGGACTGCCGGTCCAAGACACAGGCGTGCTGTCAGTCGTAGGTCAGCATGGTCCAGTGGCTGCTGTGGTGGTCACGGCCCAGATGCCAGCCACGACACTCATCCAGATCGCTACGGTGATCGGAGAGGCGGTCATCGCGACTGTGACCGGGCCAGCAGTGGTGCATACTGTCATACAGGATGCGGTCGTAGCCACGCTGTGGACAACGGTTCAAGACGAAGCATCTGCAGCCACCGGTACAGCTGAGGGGCTCGACGTGAGCAAAGGTAGAAAACGCTCAGAGCGTCCATAGTCTGACTGTATCTCCGGCCCTGTGTCAGCGCATGTACTGATCCCAAAGCGCCGCGATAGCTCCGTGATAATGCTTGTTAAAGACAAGCATGGTCAAGACGAGACTCTGACGACGCGGAGAAGAGGCGGAACTGCCTCCGCTCAGCCCGCTCTTACTCAGCACGGAGGATGGACCTAAGTCCAATAGAATGCCCGACCATTGCATTGCATCACTATAATGACTTCCCGATCTACAACAGGCATCGAGAGATGTGATAGTGCATACTGGGCTTCCCCCCCGGGCTACGAGATCACGTTGGTAATCAAAAGGCCAAAGAGCAGGAGGGTAGGTACATAAAGACAGCACAGCAACACCCCGACCCTTACCTCTAGCTTGTTCATCATACAATTCTACGCGATTCTTGCATCATCGCCAGCATATATGTCTCGCTTTTCAACGCCTCTTTCAATTCTTTAAAACTCAGTCTGATTCTATTTACCGCAACAAGAGCAATCACTTTCACACGCAATCATGTCCAACCAAGCAGCATGGCTCGATGGCAAGGGCAAGGACCTCCGAGTAGCTGAAGCAGAGCTCCCATCACCAGGCGCAGACCAAGTTGTCATCAAGGCTCACGCTCTGGCGATCAATCCGGTTGACTGGAAGATCCAAGACTACGGCTTCTTCGTCCAGACTTGGCCTGCTGTACTTGGCGAGGACATCGCTGGAGAGATTTACGAGGTCGGAAGCAATGTCACGCGATTCAAGAAGGGTGACAGGGTCATTGCACACGCTCACGGACTCGTGACTGGCGATCCGAAAGATGGATCTCTGCAGCTCTACCCACGGGCGTTCGCCAAGAACACCACAAAGCTTCCGGACAGCATCTCATTCACTGAGGGCAGCGTTCTGCCCCTCGCGATCAATACTGCTGCGGATGGACTGTACAAAGGTCGCGAGGATGGTTTCCTGGGACTCGAGCTCCCTACTCTGGTAAGCATCCACGTGTGATCGACCAGCAGAGCATTACTGACAACGGGCATATAGACTCCAACCGCCAGCGGCAAGACCCTCGTGGTCTACGGTGGCAGCTCTTCCGTTGGCGCCATTGCGATCCAGCTTGCTGTTGCCTCTGGAGCCACTGTAATCGCAACAGCCTCCTCTCACAACCACGACTTCGTCGCTGGTCTCGGCGCTAGCAAAGTGTTAGACTACAAGAAGTCGTCGATTGTCGACGATGTAGTGGAAGCGGTCAAGAGCACGGGTTCGAACAACTTCATCGGAATCTACGATGCCATTTCCCTGCCAGACAGCTACAAGAATAACCTGGCTATACTTGAGAAGCTGGGAACCGGCAATCTTGCGACGACCCTGCCAGGTCCGAAGGCGGAGGAGCTGCCAAAGGGAAGCAAGACTGGTGGTGTGTTTGCGATCTCGCCGGTCACTGCGCCGCTATGGGAGGATGGGTACATTACGCAAGCGCTCGAGCAGGGGAAGCTAAAGGCTGTGCCTGAGCCGCTGGTCGTTGGTAAGGGGTTGGACAGTGTGCAGAAGGGTTTTGCGAAGCAGAAGGAGGGTGTCAGTGCAAAGAAGGTGGTGATCGAGCTGTAGGTGTCGACAACTCCGTAAATAATATAGCGGCTCCTTGGATGACAAGTCCATGTTACCACTAGGCTTCGTGTGAATGATTTTCTTTACGCATCTACAGCATACGCCTACTTGTAGCTGCATCTCGGAATCAAAACGGTTCGTTTTGGGGTTTATATCTTGCGTTATCGCATTACTGCAAGTAGTCGTGCCCGTCACCGAGATGTTGGAACTTGACACAAGTGCGACGGCGTGCAGGCAACGCCCACTTTGCATTCCCATCATCTCATCTCGATCGCAGCGGCTCATAGGAATTCCAGCAACCAAGAACCGCGGCCGCGAATGGCGGCACATCCAGAGAAGCTGAACAAGTACGAAGTTCCTGCGCTGTCGCTCACCCAATGCCATGCCCAGACGCCACCTCGTGGTCTGCCGATCGCTGCACGCCAGTCGTAGCTTCATGCAGGAACGGCCATGTCCTTCCATATTCATCCTCAAGACAAGACGCATCGAGCTCTAGCACCTACACGTTCATCGCACTACCAAGGCGCTGTCTTGCCAATGCTATGAGCCGGAAAAGCAACAGCGAGAGGTACAAGAAGGTAAGTCGCCGCTTCACTCAACCTTTCTTCAACACTTCCATCACACACGATGCATGTCCACAGCCGTCAGCTCGCAGCCCTCTGCGGCGCTCTCCTCAGTCCCTCCCTCGTGACAGCAGCGCCGTCATCTCCAAGCAGCACCACGAGCAGTACCCCAGCGGTCAGCACCACCACCTGCAACGGCCAGACTTATATCTATGAAGAGCTTGCTGGCTACGGATACCTCCCTTCGAACGCCCGCGACAACCGTGGCGACACCTTAGGCGGCATTGGTTCCTCCATCGCCTTTGACAAGGACTCGTGGAAGAAGCTCAAGAATGGCAGCTACACTGGCACCATGTGGGCGTTGCCAGATCGCGGATGGAACACGGAGGGTACATTGAACTATCAGAACCGCGTTCAGAAGATCAAGGTGCTGCTCAACCCTAATGAGGGTGCTACGGTGGCTAGCCCTTCTGCGCCGAACCTGATCCTCACATACCTTGACACTGTGGCCTTCACCGACCCCAAAGGCGTGCCTACGAGCGGTCTTGACGCTAATGTCCGTGGCCCTTACCTCTCGTTCCCTGGCATTGGCGCAGTCGATGTACCCTCAGCCAACTACACCGGCGATGGCTTCGGCGGGAACGGCACTGGTGGCACCAGAGTCAGCTTCGACAGCGAGGGTCTCGTCATTGACGACGGCGGCAACTTCTGGGTCAGCGACGAGTATGGCCCGTACATCTACCAATTCAACAAAAAGGGCAAAATGATTCAGGCCATTCGCCCGCCTGACGCTTTCATCCCTCTTCGCAATGGAAGCGAGAGCTTCAGTGCCAACAGCCCTCCTCGTTACGACCCCAGTCTTGCCCCAATCCCAGGAGACAACCCCACAGGGCGTGACAACAACCAGGGTCTGGAAGGTCTGACGATCGACCCCAAGGGAAAGAAGCTGTACGCCCTTCTCCAGTCTTCCACCAACCAAGATGGCGGACCCACGAACCGCCGGACTCGCAACTCCCGCTTCCTAGTCTACGACCTGAAGCACACTCCCGCGCGCTACGAGGCTGAGTATGTCGTCCAGCTCGCCCAGATTCAGCCCAACAACACCCAGTCCAAGATTGCCCGCCAGAGCGAGATCCACTACATCTCCGACACCCAGTTCCTGGTCCTCGCTCGTGACAGCGGAGCCGGCCGTGGCCAGTCTGACACTACCAGTCTCTACCGCCATGTTGACGTCTTTGACATCAGCAATGCTACCAATGTCAAGGGTCCACTCGCGGACTGCTACACCTGCCGCATCGCCTCTGCTGCCGGTGTTCTCAACAGCACGATCACTCCCGCTACATACTGCAGCTGGCTAGACTTCAACGTCAACAGCCAGCTCAACCGTTTCGGCGTGCACAACGGCGGAGCCCAAGACGATGGATTGTTGAACGAGAAGTGGGAGTCGATTGCCCTGTTGCCGGTGGACCCTGACGATAGCAAGTCGGAGGAGTACTTCCTCTTCTCGCTGTCCGACAATGACTTTGTCACGCAGGATGGCTACATGAACGGCGGGAAGCTGAAGTATGCGGACGAGAGTGGATTCAACCTCTTGAACCAGGCTTTGGTGTTCAAGGTGCAGCTGCCAAAGAAGGCGAAGGCTCTTGTCGGATAAATGAGGGTATCCAGAAGCACTGTATATAGGAAATGTTGTGTGCATTCGGCAGTAACAGAGTGAAATCTTGGATTACTACCTCATAGATCCTGCATTGTGCCTTGAATTCCGCTCCGAGCGACTGCCAATTGCACTGTGAACAATCGCCACTGCACTGCATCTGCAACATCCAACCTCTTGCTCGCAACTTTTTCAATCGTGCCAGAATCATTGGCGTCCCGGTACCTGCATGACGCGGATTGTGACCCACGCGTTTGCCTGTGATTACGCTGCTCTGTAGGCCATTTGGCAGCTCTTGAACCTCGTTTGCATCTCCTTCCCTACATGTTCTGTATGTTCTCATCATATCAATAATACTGCCCCCACGAACGGCCTACTCACGCGATCATGGCAACGACAATGGCTGATCGGCTTATCCGCCGTCATCCACTGCAGCGCCTTGAGTCACCTTCTCGCGGCGCCAGCGCACTGCTCCATGTACGTAGTCCACCGTGCAGTCAGCGAAGAGTGCGGGACTTGACAACACCCACCTAAGGCATGCGGTCTGGCTTCGTTCGCCTACTCCTTCGCCTACCTCGTCTACAACCCCAACCAGATCAACGACTCGTATGGCTGGCACATGCAGTACCTGACCATCATTGGCCTCTCCCTCTCGACTGCGACCTTCGCCGTAGGCCTGTTGGCAGATCTGACGGCCAGCACTCGCCTCTTCGCCATCAAGAATGCTTTGAGCGTGGCCAGCGCTCCGATGGAGTGCCTGATCACCGCTCTGTACTGGTCTCTGCGAGCCGTACGTCACGCCATTTTCTCCTCTCACCACTGCTAACATTGCCCAGATCGACCCTTCCCTCGTCTTCCCTGACTGGGCACCACCGCTCGACCCGATTGCGGACTTCGGCTTCCATGCCGTGCCTTCCATCGCTCTGGTCACCGACCTCCTCTTCTTCAGCCCTCCCTACACCATCGCCTTCCTGCCCTCGCTGATCCTCAGCTTGGTCATTGCATTCGGCTACTGGATCTGGATTGAAGAGTGCTATCGCTGGAACAAGTTCTACCCATACCCGCTGTTTGAGAAGCTGAACACGACGCAGAGGATCGGGCTGTTTGTAGGGAGTGCAGTGACTATGACTGTTGCTACAGGAGTGTTGGGTTGGATGCACGGTGTTGTCAATGGGCGGGAAGAGGTCAAGAAGGCCAAGAGTGGAAGCGTGAAGGGGGAGTGAGATATCGATATATGTGTACCAAGGTGGACAGCGAGTCACGAGACGGTGGCCGCGTGCTAGTCCTACGACATCAAGGCCCAGCAGCGCGCCAATTCCTGTTCCTCGCACTGCCCACGAACGTGTTCGTCACCGCAGAGCACGTGGAGCAGCGCCTGAACAGCCATACTGTATCGTTGCCGCGAGCCATGGCGGGGGATGGTCGGCTGTTGCGACAGCCTCTCCTGGGTATACACTCGCCATGGAACACTCCACCAAGATGTACGTCGTATGTACGAGAAGTGGGTCATGATTTGGCGGAGACATCTGGAGTAGCCCAGAAGGGTGATCTGGCCTCCTCCGCTGTATTCGAATGACATGGTCTCATTCCGTTGCTAGCGAGCAAAGTCCGCCTGCCACCCGAGATCACTCCTGCTCAGATACGATATCTGATCAATATGCGGTGCTCGAGCACATACCCTGGACTCCTCCGCTGCGCTGCCTGCTCTTATCTGGTCCATCGAATTTCAGTCAGGTTGGTGAGTTTGGTGGAGGCGAGGGAGGCGGAGGTGGTGATAGATCGCGAGACCACGCCTTTGATGATGTGGCTTTGGACGTCCGGTCATGCATGCTGTCTTTGGTTCAAAGCAGAATCTGTCCGCACGCAGGGAACGAGTCTCGTATGTATGCTGAGGGAGATCGACGTCTGTGTCTAGGTGTGCTGGTTGGTGAGTATTTGATGTCGATTGCGGTTGCGACTGACGAAAGTCCACAATCTGCGGCAGAGGTGAATGCTGCTGTGGATGACAGCGAGAGGATGGCAGGCTGTGAATCCCGAAGAAACCGACTTCGATTGCTCCGACATTATTGCTTGCACGCCCAGTTCAGCGGATGTCGCATGACTGCGCCTGACGAGCAATCCATCTCTCGACAGATGGGCTCAGACTCATTGCCCTGTCGCCGATCCTCGATGTCCGTACTTGGGTTCACCGCAGCCGCTTTCGACGTCAATGCCCATTCAGCTTCGCGGCCGATTCGCTTCCCACAAGACAACGCCTGAGCATCGCCATCTCGACGGTCAGGCCAGGCCCGAACGATGCGGCAACGATGTGATCTCTGGGTCCCATCGAGCGCAGCTTGTCAAGAACAATCAGTACAGTCGGGCTGGATGAGTTGCCACGTGTACGGTAGATCTCGTTCGTCGCCCTGAGTCGATCATCATCAAGGGCCATGGACGCCCGAATGCTATCTATTATTGTACGGCCGCCCGGGTGAAGTGCCCAGTCAAAGTCGTTGGCTTTTTTCGGCAGCCCTTCCACAGAACATGAAGAGAGAATGGACTCGAACATTGGCTTCACGGACGACTTCACGGCGTGTGGGACATCTCGTGTCAGGGTCGTGCGATAGCCTATCGTACTCGTCAGTTCTAAGCTTCCGGCCATGCAGAGCCAGTTCACGGACCATGTAAGTCGGCATAGCAGCCCATGTGACCCAAAGTCTGAGGAATCAGAGCGCTCGCGGAGTTCAGGACTTCGAGAAGCGGCTTGCTGTGCTCAAGTCCAAGATCATTTGTCATTACAAAAGCAGCAGCACCATCAGAAAACAAAACGCTCGCAATGCTGACATCGCGAGCAGAGCTCTTGGCCGCGTCCGCTAGCTCGCGTCGAAGCAGAGGGGTACTCAATTCACAAGCAAAGCCGAGAATACGTGCGGGTTTGCCACGAGCTGTCGCGGCAAGCACTGCCTGGCTAGCAGCTCTCAGGATTGCTAAGCCACCCGCGCAGCCAACACCGTGCAACAGCATTCTGTCGACATCGGATCTGAGACCAAGCTGCTGGTGGACCAGGAGGTCGTAGCCTGGGTTCCCCTGATTAGTGCACGTCACACCGACTGTGTGTGTGACCTGATCTACTCCAATGCCTGACTCTGACAGTGCTGCTTTGCAGGCTTCGACAGCCAGCTTCACGCCTTCTGTTCGGAAGAAGTTGTCGAGCTCAGCGATCGTCGGCGGATCTGTCTTCGTACCGAAGCCATTTGGGCCGTACTCGCACACGCCTGCGCGGGTCTCGATCCCGGTCTTGGGACTGACAACATTGAGAAGCTGCTGAAGGCTGCAAGTTTTGTTAGTCTCATGCAAGAGGTCTCCGCGGTTTGGATGGCTTACCCTTCACTCTCCTTCACATCATGGAACCAATCTGCGACTTGTTCCAGCCACTCCGGGGTCAGCAGATTGCGTGGGTACGCAGTTCCTAATCCTGTCAGCCAACTTCTAGCGCGGCCTGAGCTGTCGTCGCGATTTCCTGTCGATTTCTGCATGTTCAAAAGTGCATATTATATCCAAGTCCCCGTGGCATTCGCCTTCGCCATAGTTTCTTTGTTGCCAAGCTTCGACGTCGCTTCGAGTCGCGTGCCCAGAATTGTGCACGACTCGTTCCCCCATCTCTTACCTGCTATGTAGCCGGCGATGCCGTTCAGCCATCGAGGCGGTGAGTCGTGCGTAGAGGAACGGAGTCTCCAGCTGCTTGGCTTTACATTCGTGCTTGCGGCTGAAGAGACCCATGACTTGATCGACGAGCTACGCATGCATCCACGTTTCAGCTTGCCTACACTCGTCCCTCATTGGTCGACTCGTAAGCAGCCCTCTCATCGGGTCGAATGATTCTTTGTCGCTAATGTACGAGCACTTGGCATTGGAGACAGCGGGATCCGACTGACAAGAAAAACATGAAATGCGAGACGTCTGGTGGGAATCGTTTGCCTCCGCTTCCCATCGAGTCTGACACCTGTATAATGCTCTCGTTGACTTACTCACAGCAGTGCTGTAGTAAAACTTGGCCTCTGAGAGCTTCTAATACAGCCAGAGACATTAACAAGATCGTTTCCTTACATCTGCACCTACCTTGAGCGACACATTCAACTCCAGACGTACTTACAGTAGCACAGGAAAGCCTAGATCTCCGAAGAGACGGAAGTAGGGATATCAGTACATGAAACCCCACGTCGAATGGGGCTGCAAACGGTGAATGGTCAACATCTCGAGGGTCTACAGCCTCGCCTGCACCCTCTTGAGAGATGCCAAAGCGTCTTGCCTGACCTCCTCGAGTATCTCTGCTGCACTCTGCTCTGTAGTCACTAGCCCTACGCCAGTACCAGCCCACATAGCAGCCCTACCCTTCCCTTCTGATGCGTAGCCCCTGTCATCGGCTGCCACAGCGTCTTTGTACAGTCGCCTGATCTCGCTGATGTCCACACCTGCAACGTGATCTCTGTAGCTTTCGATGATGAGACTTCTGCCATCAATGTAGCCTGGCCAGATGTTCTCGCCAGGAAGGTTATCGAAGAGCTTGCTACGTGTGGTCACCACGCCACCGTCACGCGCAGCTAGGATGGCTGCTCTGTAGTTCTGATGTAGATTCGTTTCTCGTGCGGCCAGGAATCGTGTACCTAGTACGACACCAGTGGCTCCGAGAACCAGTGCGGCGGCCACGCCACGTCCGTCTACGATGCCGCCCGCTGCAAGGAGCGGAATGTCGATACTCTCAGCGGCGAAGGCATCGTAGACCTCTGGTACAAGAGAGATCACTCCAGCACCCTGCTCGCATCCGTGGCCTCCTGCATCGGAACCTTGCAAGCATATTGCATCGGGTGTACAGCTCTGCGCAACAGCAAGAGCAGTGGCGACTGAGCCGATCTGTAACCACACTCGAGTCTTCGGACTCGCCTCTCGTATCGCCTTTGTCCAGGGAGTAAAGTCGTCGATGCTTTTCGGCATCGACAGCCAGACCACTGCAGGCTTCCTAGCGCGTACAAGGTTTGCCACCTTGTCGACAGAGACAGCGAATGTGAGAAAGCCGATGCCGATGGGCAGCAGACCTTCATTCGTCACCTCCAACGTCTCTGCCGCTATGCTGACTTGCTTGTCGGCCGAGTCAAGATCTATGGCCGCGCCGATGAAGCCAAACCCGCCTGCTTGATGAACTGCTGATGCCAGCGAGGCGTGAGCGATGCCACCCATCTGGAAGATTATTTAGTCCTCTCATCATTGCTGATGATGCGATACGTCGAGACTTACAGGTGCATTGACGATCAGAGGCTCTTGAGTCCATGGTAGCTGATCTCGAAGCGAAGGCATCGTATGTGAAGGCGGTTATCTATCACTAACGGACTGATCGAGGTGTGCAGGCAGAGAGCCTACAAATGAATCGTTACATCTTTGAACAGTGCCTGATGCTGGGTACAGTCAGCCTCCACATAGTCCACATGGGACTAGGTACAACGCTACGGATATAAGCTCTGGAAGCGCATCTGGTCCCGGAAAGATCACTAATGCCATGGATTACAATCATACATCCTCACGCGAGGAAGAGGTGAGAGAAGTTCATGACTCGAGATGGACATCGAGAAATAATGAGATTTAATAGCACTTGGAACACGATCTTCGAACGATGTTGGAAACGACGATGGCCTCTATGATCATTGAGTATGTCTATCTAATGCTTCGCGCAGCTTACCACGTCAAGGGAAACGACGATCCGTGTGCCAGGTCGTACATCTCGAACGCGCGAAGACGAAGGACCATCGTGTCCTCCACGCATCTGAAGTTTGCATGCCGACTGTCTCCGTTCTTCCGACATTGTGAAGAGTCCAGTGCGACTATGATGCACACGACGACTTCGTCTGCGCCTACTCGGTCCGAGGAGAAATCACCCCTTAGATGGGGAGTGGTACGCCGCGTGCACTCGCCAGTACAACGGACCATCATCAGCCGCAGTCCAATCCTCGGGAAGGGAAAAGGGTAGGTGTGACTGACGCCAAGTCGTCGGCCTGAGCACGCGCCTATTCAGAAGATGCCAGCAGGGCCTGGGATCCGCGAGCGCTAAGAAGCGGGGCGCAAATATCCGAGAATGTGGCGTGGCCATCGAGGGTACCTGCAGGACCGGGAGGCAGTTTCAAGGCAGTCTTGAAGCCGTTCAGTGCGCTGATAGCGCAGCGCGTCTAAGAGAATGTTGGTTTGCATGGAAGCAGGTCCCTCGCGGCATCATGAATCGCCAGCCATCCGTAAAGATCTTCAAGGCACGACCATCTCCCCACCATTGCTCTCAGTCACATCTAGCCCGACCAAGAACCTGCTGACCATGTTGTACGCTCCAATGGTAATCTGCAGCTCCATGATCTTCTGATCACTCCCCAACAGGCGCCGAGTCCTCTCGAACACTTCGTCACTCACGGCAACCTTGATTGTACTCTCTTCTGTATATGCCAGCACCGCCCTCTCCAGCTCAGTATACCCCTCCCACTCTCTGTCCCGCCTGAGCAAGCGCTCGAGTTTCTCCTTGCCCACACCGGCCTTGACAGCAAGAGCAGAGTGAGCCTTCCACTCGTAGACTGCATTCGTGAGGACGGCGATGTAGCAGATTGACAGTTCCATCAAGCCTTCATCAAGTGAAGATTTGGTGCGGATGGCGCCGAGAAGGGCATTATAGCCATCTGCTATGGCTGGATTGTGGAGGAGTGCGAGGTCTAGAGGGATGAGAGGGCGAGGAGAGCGGCGGGCAGCAATACGGGTGTAGATGTCCTGGACCAGAGGGCTGGAGCCGGAAGGAGGCTCCGAGGGAGCGTATGGGATGCGCATATTGACAGGATGTATGCTATCAGGGCCCTTCTCGCTTGTTGGCGTCTACCAATGCCTACAAGGACGGAAGGTCAAGCACATGGCAAGGACGAGCGAGATACGAATGCGGGGACAAGATTAAGGTTAGGCGAGCGGACGGGTTCCTGCATGAGCCGCAGCATCCCTGCCAGAAAATCGTATCATCTCAACAGCGGCGACGTTGATATGTGAATTGAGGCGGCGGCGAAACTTTTCCTTGCCAGCGACATCACCCACAATGGGACTCCTCCAAACACTCGCCGGGCCATTGGCGCCTCACATCGACTCCCTCCCCACCTGGCTCGTCATCGTCACCGCCCTCGCCTCCCTCCTCACCCTCACAATCATCATCAATGTCGCCAATCAGATCCTCACACGACGATCCGACGAGCCGCCAGTCGTCTTCCACCTGCTCCCTTGGATCGGCAGCACCGTCACATACGGCATCGACCCGTACGCCTTCTTCTTCAAGTGCAGGGCAAAGTATGGCGACGTCTTCACCTTCGTTCTGCTGGGCAAGAAGACGACGGTATGCCTGGGCACCAAAGGCAACGACTTCATCCTAAATGCGAAGCTAAAGGATGTCAACGCTGAGGAGATCTACCACCCTCTCACGACACCAGTCTTCGGCAAGGATGTCGTCTACGACTGCCCAAACTCCAAGCTAATGGAGCAGAAGAAGTTTGTCAAGTTCGGCCTCACCACCAGCGCCTTCCGGTCATATGTCACCCTCATCGCCGAGGAGACGCGCCAGTTCTTCTCACGAGATGCGCCGTCTAAGCGATTCGCCTCCACTTCCGGCACCGTGAACCTACCTCCAACCCTGGCTGAGCTCACAATCTACACCGCCTCCCGATCGCTGCAAGGCAAAGAAGTGCGTGAACGCTTCGACTCCGGCTTCGCAGATCTCTACCATGATCTTGACGGCGGCTTCGTCCCCATCAACTTCAAGCTCGGCTGGATGCCTCTACCACATAATCGCCGCCGCGATCGCGCACAGAAGAAGATGGCGCAGACGTACATGGATATCATGACTGAACGGCGCAAGGAGGGCAATCTCGAGAAGGAGGAAGACATGATCTGGAATTTGATGAACTGCGAGTACAAGAACGGTACTCCAGTGCCTGACAAGGAGGTGGCACACATGATGATCGCGCTTCTCATGGCCGGCCAGCACAGCTCTTCTGCAACAATTACATGGATCCTCTTGCGTCTCGCCACCCGTCCGGAGATTCAAGACGAGCTGCTGGAAGAACAACGACAAGTCCTCGGCACCAAAGCCGACGGCAGCATCGCGGACATGACGTACGAGGATCTCGCACGTTTGCCGCTGCACAACTCCGTGGTGAAGGAAACGCTCCGCCTGCACACGCCAATCCACAGCGTGATGCGCGTAGTCAAGAACCCGCTGCCAGTCGAGGGAACGCCATACACGATCCCGACGTCTCACGTTCTCCTCGCTTCGCCAGGTGTGACGAGCAGAGTGGCAGAACATTTCCCAGACCCGATGCTTTGGGAGCCACACCGATGGGACGAGACGCCTGCTGAGAAGCATGCTCACCTCGCGCCATCTCACGTCAAGGAGGGCGTCGTGGAGGAGAAGGAGGACTATGGGTATGGTCTCATCTCGAAAGGAGCTGCAAGTCCTTACCTTCCATTCGGCGCAGGACGGCATAGATGTATTGGCGAGCAGTTTGCGTACCTGCAACTGCAGACGATTCTCGCAACTGTGGTGAGGGATCTGAGATTCAAGAATGTAGAGGGCGTTGAGGGTGTAGTGGGAACGGACTACAGTAGTCTTTTCAGCAGGCCATTGAACCCGGCAATTGTGAGATGGGAGAGACGGGAGAAGAAGTAGATGTATGTAATGATCCCTATTAACCAAAAGAGATATCATCAAGCCTGCTTCAATACCAACGAAATTGCCAATGACTAAGGAACGAACGCCTCCAGCTCCACCCTCGATTCCAGAAAATTCCATCCCGCCCTCATCGTTACGTCCCTTCCTCACTCATTCTTCCTATCTCCAAGCGATTCAGACCCCCAGTCCGCACCAGACCAACCCCCATCCGACCCCTCACTCGACCTCGGCGGCGTCAAGAACGGCGCCCACCTCGCTGCGCTGGCTCCCTGGGCGATACGAGCTCTGGACTAGCCATAGGCTGAGCTGCAGTGGCTTCCTCGGTGTTGATGACGTTGATCTCTGGTACCGTCGTCTGTGGTACTTGAGGCTCTTCTTGCAGATCCGGATCTGTGCTCGCCGACGGTGGCGAAGGGAAGGGCGAGAAGTCCCTGATGAGGACCTCGAGTTCGGGTGAAGTCATAGGCTGGTCCGCACTTGACGTTGGCGCGCTGGCTGCAGTGTCTACGGTGGGTGCTGAAGTGGATTCTGTGGCAGGCTCTGTGGCTGTCTCCACCGGAGCAGCAGTAGCCGTAGCAGCCGCGTCTTGTGTCGATGCATCGGGCTGTGCAATGGAGTCCTTGCCGGACAGCTCAGCGAGGCTGGCGGCAGTCTCGGCGCTTGCTTCTCGAACGCCCTGGTCGACGGCAGTGGACTGCACCGGTGCCTCTGGTAGCGGTGCATCGACATCGTTTATCTGGCTCGCGCCGTTGTCCCCGACAGCATTGCCAGACAATTCGTCAACTTCGCCGTCTTGCTGACCGACGGCTCCTCCGATGGTCTCTGCCAGAGCTCCTGTCGATCCACTACTGGGAGATGCCCCAGTCTCGGCGCCAGTGTTAGTTGTGGCCGTTACTTCCAGGTCAGGCTGCGAGGTGGGCACGTTCACGTCTTGTAAGCTACGCAAGATCGCAGCGTCAATCTCTGCTTGTTCGGTGGCCTCGGTCTCGGTGGATGTGATAGGCTGCCCGCCCGGATTTCCGGCATTGGGTTGCTCAGAAGCACCATTTGCTGGCGCTGCGGGTGATAGTGAGTGCTGCGTTGCGACAGTAGCGTTCACGACACTTTGCTGGGCCGTCGTTACTCGGTCCATAAAGTCATTGTGCGCCGTGTCGTCCTGGAACGCAATAGTCGACTGGAACTTGAGCTCTTCCGGGACGGCTGCATCCGTGACAAAGCCCTTGCATCGGAAGAAGTCCTCGATGACTTCTGCGCCGATCTGACCATACACAGCACCGTTGATGATTGTAGCCGCTTGCTGGTAGAAGGGATCATTAGTTCGTGGGTTCGGAACGAGCGTCAACCCTAGAGCAATCGCCCAGCCGTTGAGGACGACATGGATCCCGCACGCTTTGCCGTTGTTCTGATATGCAGTTTCATGCACAACTGAGGACTGGTACGCATCTTGAGCAACATTTGACCCTGCCCAACCAAGCCGAATGAGTGTGCGGACTGTGTTGTGAAGCCCATCGGACTCAGGGATCCCCAAGATCAGCTGGAATCGAGCTCTCGACTCCCGCCGGCTGTCGTAGAAGTAGGCGTGTGGGTGATTCGAAGTCAAGTCTGCCGGGCGTAGTACACCGAGAGCGATGTGGCCGAGTACTCTACCGTCGGGCAACGTACTGTAATACTCGGCGGGAAAGATTGCAGGTAGGTTCGGATTGAGGACCCGTCCATCCACGGACTGTTGCATCTGAAAATCCACGGCAGTCCAGTCCATGGAACAAAATCGAGGCCCACCGGGCAGCTGGTTGATGGCTTCGGTGACAGACGCAATGGCGCGGTGCACACCTGTCGCGTAGGTGGGTTGATCGTACACTGCAACGAGAGAGTCTCGAGGAATCTCCGACAGCACTACATTCAAGGCCGTCACAGCAACTTCAAGCTCATTGCAGTGGTTGCGTTGCGCTGGAGGCTTAGCAACCTTGGTCTTCTTTGACGGTGCTTCTTCTCTTGCTTGGTTCTGGAATGGTCGTTTCTTCCCCTTACCACTCGCCTGCGGCTTACTGTTCGACGTCGATTGGCTGCTGGTGCTGGGAGCTTGGGCCGCAGCCTTCGCAGTAGCTCTTGTGATGATAGCCATGGCTGATCTTGAGATGTCTGAGTCGTTGTGTATAAGTTCTGTGATGTCCCGGGGAGTAGTCTGTTGGTTTTTTCGGTTGCTGTTGCTGCCAATGGACAAGGCAAGTCTTGAAGGGGATGGTGCTGGCGGACTGCCATGGTGCAGCTGAATCGGCTATGGTTGGCAAAGGTATCGCCGCATGCGTCGAAGCCAAAGCTTGAAGCGGTTGTGATCTGTCATCGCTCTGTCCGGGTACAGGTGACAGAGTCGAAGCGACCGTCGAAGCTGGAATGCACAATCCTATTGTTCTGCTCTGGAATGTAAGCTAGTGTCACATACCTCCGCACGCGGGTGTGCACGCCCTGATTTCGCTGCGGCCAACAGGACCAGAGCTGCGCGAAATACGAGTGTCATGATGAAAGAATCAGCGTGTGAAGCTGGTGTAACAGAAATGCTGCTCTCCAGAGCAACTGATCCCGCAGCAGACTGCGCGGCTGCGATGCTGGAAGCGTAGGAGCACTTGCGCTGGCAATTAAACGGGGTTTACCAAGGTCTTGTAGTATCATCTGCTCGCTCCTCCGCCTTCCTTCGCATGTAGGTCCTCCAGATCTGTCAACGACGTGATCAGTGGTCTGTCGGACCTCCGATACACGCGGTATCTGGGCTGGAACTTCCAGGTTACAGGCCTGGAGTTGAGGGCTAATCGCCCTGTTCCGACTCAGCCATGACAGCCTTTAGAAGATCGTCGTCCACGATCTGCGCAACTAGATCGTTCAGTGCAGTCGTATTTTCCAGCTCGACAGTATTGTTGAACTTGCGGCTCGCTGGCGACCCGTCCGGCGTCACATAGCCCGTGCATTTCAGGAAGTCGCTGATCAATTGTGCTTCGACTAAGCCATATACTGCGGAGTTGATTATTGTAATGGCATCTTCATAGAACTGCTCGTCTAACGTGGCGGTCGGACTGAAAGTCAGGCCCAGGGCGAGACACCAGCCACTCAAGACAGCGTGGAGACCGCACACCCATTCACCGACTTGATCGCAAACGACGGACGCCTGAGATGTCCTGTACCGAGCGACTTGCTTACGCGGTGTCCAGCCGACTCTCATCATATCGCGAACCGTCTCATGGAAAGCATCGAATGGGGGGCCGCTGATCATGGAACGCAATCGCCTTCGCGTGTATGGCCAGCTGTCATAGTACACCGCCGAATAGCCTAGCCCTGCTTTGTGTTCCAAAATGCCAAGTGCGACATGATTGGGCCCAATGAAGACTGGAAAGATTGCGATTTCCCCCGGACGAGCGACTAGTCGGATGACATGCGGTGTGGTCCGCAACCCGGCATCGATGACTCCAGAAGATGACACAGAGAAGACTGGCGCTTCACGTCGCGGGTCAGGCTGAAGGCTGATAGCCTCTGTGACGGAGGCTATCGCCCGGGCAACGTCGACGATGTCAGTGTATTGCTCCCACACGACCATATGCCTGAGTCGACCATGCCCAGCGTCCACGTGGGCAGCCAGTTCTGCGTGAAGGCTGACGATCCGAGTCTTGTAATTGGTACAGTAGTCACGGGGAGGTGCAGCAACTTGCTTTCCAGTCTTGGCTTTCTTTGACTTTGGCTCGCCGCTCTGGTCGCTGTCTAGTGATCGCTCCCTACTGCCCTTGCCACTCGGTTGAGGTTTGGCGCCTTGAGCCTTCGAGTCCGGAGCATTGGCAGATTTGTTTGCAGCTAATTGAGCAGAGTTCTTTCTAGTCACTGCCATGGCTGCCTTGGGGTTGCTGAAGATGCTGCGAGGGCGTGCCGGACGTGTTTACCCAATATGGTTCGCTAGACCGTTGCTCTATGTGCTGACATTCCGTACCTGTATTCGAGACTGGATGGCCCATAATGTGTCACGGTGTATGCGAACTCGAGGATCTCAGACATAGACGTCGCCGCATGCGTCGAATCACCATTCTCGCTCCTGGTTGACATCGAGGCGCCATTGTCTGCCGTCGTATATGCTTTGTCCGATCACAGTACGCCCGAACAGGAGACAGGGGGCCGAACATCAGCAAGTCCTGGTTGGCGTGGCCGGCTCACGCACAATCGTGGTGTGCATTGTTGACTCCGCTAGAAGGTCGAGAAATGCACTTCGTTCTCCTGCTGTGCGACGCTTACTTGGTCAATCGTTCGTGGAGCCGCACGCGAGGACCGTGATGAACGGAGTTGACCTGCAAAACAGTCAGCTGTGAGTAAGCCAGCTGTACACCTCTTCTTATCCCATGTTCCTGAAAGATGCGAAAGAATGACGTGAAGGAGCATGCCCAAGGTGCGTAAGCTGAAGCCATAAAGCCATTCATTCATGCTGGCCTCTATTCCGGCTGATGCAGTCGCTATGCACAGCCCAGATCATATCGGTATACCGCTCGGCCTCATCTGAGGTATCCAGATACTGTAATCACCGCCTTTACGATTTTCCACCCTTCTTCGCGCCCTTCCCTCCCCTCGCAGCCTTCAACGCCTGCTGTCTGTCCATTCTCTCCATCTGTGCCTTCTTCTCCTTATCAATCTCATCTCTTTCCGCCTTCTCCGCCTGCTTTTGTGCCGCAGCCTCAGCTCGCTGCTCCCTCACCAACTTAAGCCTCTCCAGATCCGCGCGTGCCTCGTCCGTCTTGCCCTCTGCGTGCATCTTCTGGTACCGTTCTTTCGCCTGCTGTGCTTGATAAGCCTCCCTCTCGCGTCGTGAAAGTTTCGAGACATCGTCAGGTGCCTTTATCTTGACAGGTGCCGCAGCGGCTGCCTTCTCGTCCTTCGAGACCGGGATCTTCGCCGCGTCTGCCATCTTACGAGCAGAAGCGGTGTGATTCGGGTTCGCGGGCATGTCGTCGTCCTCATCCTCGGACTCCTCTTCGCTGCTAGAGGGCAGATCTCCAGGCTGTGGGTTTCCCTTCTTCTTTTTGATCGCAGCCTCCTTCTTCGCCTTCGCCGCAGCTCTCCGCTGCTCACGTGTCTGATCACCATCGGGCTTCGCTGCGCCGTCTCCTGACTCCTCGTCCGAGTCCTCTTCGCTGTCTTCCTCGGAGCTATCGTCGTTGTCTACGGGCTCGGCCCACATGGACCGCTCGCCGCCGTCGGCATCGAGTGGTCGGAGGTTCTTCGAGAACTGGCGGCCGCCTGGATGATGGTCAGTATAGGGCCAAAGTCTACTGTATAAGTTTACTGACCTCCACGCTTCGCCTTTGCGAATTTGCCTGCTCTTCCGCGATTCACGCTACTCATATTGAGTTGGGATTGTGGACTTTGATGTGTTGAGTGGGAATTGATGCACAAAGCGAAAATAAAAGGTAGGTGGAATCGTATTGGTGCTACGAATTCGATTCTGGTTCGCGGTAAAGTATACTCGAAGTCACAGAGTGTCACATGAAAAGAGTCACGCACACATGCGGTGCTAGTGAATGAAATACAGCGCTTGCCAACAGATTGCCCCACTACCGTGACCCAACCCCCACATCGTTCGAGGTCAGGCACACTCTAATGGCGCAGCCAGATGATCAATAGTGGACGAGAGGGAATCAGATGTAAGGCATTCAAGCAACACGGACGGGGTTTCGAAGAGTGGCGTAGCGACTGGGCGTTCTGTGTATCTAGGTATACGTTTGGTGTTTGACTTCCATCTGCAACGGACATCCCGGACGGATGCCATTGATTCACGCTCCACGTCTTCTGCACTGGGCAATGCTGCTAAGCAAGGCATGCCCGCTGTCGAAGCCAGTACCTGCCCCGTCCTCTTCAATCTCGGAGTGTGCTGATGCTCTACCTCAGCTTGCGGTGATGCCCTACCTCACAACACTATGCACACGGTTACCCTGAGCGACCCAGACCACCTTACGGGGATGCTGCGTACGATGCTTAGGGGCCACCATAGGGTCAGGTATGATGACCGGAGGCGCCTGCACTGGAGTCGCCTTCACGGGAGCCGCCTTGACGGGAGCCGCCTTGACAGGAGCCGTCTTGACAGGAGCCGCCCTGACAAGAGCCGCCTTGACTGAAGCCGCCTTCACCGGAACCGTCTTCTTCTGCTTCTTCTTTACCTTCAGCACTTCCAACTGTCTGTGCCAGTAGGGCTGGACTTTCCGGTTCTCCCTAATTTGTCGTAGGCCTGCATGCTTGGCAGCTGACTTTACGGTCATCTCGCCACTTGCACGATCCCGTTGCTCGTCGAGGATAGCGTAGGATTCCTGCACCCAGTCCGGCACCAGGCGCATGTCTTCCGGCTGTGGGCGATCACGTCTGACAAAAGCCTTCATGTACGCGTTGTACACTTCATCCTGATCGAGCAGTTCCCCTATATGGTACCCGTGCTCTTCCTCGAGCTCCTGATGGCATTCCATCATTTGCTTAGGCATCATGACTGCCTCGCTCAATGTCACTGGCGTCGCATGCACCATGTCTCGACTGTCAACTGTGATGACCCAGTAGGATATGAGGCAACACCACATCGCCAATCCAAGGTAACGACCGGTAGCCTCGTTCCTTGCAAACGTCTTGAAACGTGTCTCGTAGAGTCTGACCTTGGCGTCTTCATTGGTGCAATGCTCGTCAGTGACATGAACTGACAGACGCGAAATGTCGATCATGTCAACATTGACGTTCTCCGAGACTATGACACCAGCTGGTGCCTCAAGTGATGGCTCTCGCAGCGGCTGCTGTAACGCGGCCTCAGCCTGCTCTGATGGTGGTGTTGGGATAGTAGGCTCTTCATGCGTGCGTTCCTGTAGCCCTCCCGGAGCATCATACTCCGTGGCTTCTTGCACTGGCATCAGTACCTCAGGTTCTGCACGATGCTGTCGCTTCTCTGCCGTCGTGTGCTGCTCGGGCGATGCGTTCTCGACAGGGCCTCCTTCATTCTGCAGCTGCTCTGGCTGCTCCAGCAATGGCTGTTCCTGCAACGCCGCGAAGTCCTGCGAACGCCTGAACTGCTCGAGCTCCTTCAGCAGCTCTGGTAATTCATGCTGTTCGGTAGTAATGACATCATCAGACGGCTCATATATCTCGGAGTCGTCGCGCAGGTCTGTTGCAGTGGCTCCATTGAGCTCTGCTTGCGGCTCCGACGTTCGATGCGGCTGAGACATCTGTGCGTGGCTAGGCAATTCATCTTGATCAGATATACCAATCTCTTCGGTCGCTACAGGGACCTGAAGCACTGCATGCGGGCTCGTTGACTCTCGCTTGATCGGCAAAGTGTCTTCAGCGACGCGAAGCCTTTTCCTCGATCCGGGTTCCACCTCCGCGTGAATGAGCGATGGAGTTGGATGGGAGATAGGACGCTCGTCGGTCGCTGCGCGGAGCTCACGCAGTGCCTGCGGCCTCGGCGACTCTCGCTTGATGGGTAAGACGTCATCAGCGACATGAGCCCTCTTCTTCGAATTGGAGGGCAGGTGAGGGTTGGGCACGTAGGGCTGGAAGCGCGTGGCTAGGTTGATCGGCGGTGCAGGTTCGTCGGCAGTTGGTTCCAATGGGTCCTCCTCAACTACGATGACTTCCTTCTCGACAGCTTCGATCTTTACAGCAGCGATAGGATCATCCTCAATAATGATCACCTCGTTATCGTCAGGCTCCACCTTCACGGCGGCAGTACGATGGACGCGCGTGACAGTAGCAGCGGCAGAGACTTGAGTAGGGGGCATTCGCACAGAAGCCAATGGATTCCTGTCTTGGGGAGATGCAACTGGCTGTGCTGGTAACGCACGGCTGCGAAGATCGGTGAAATCAGCAGCAGTGACTTCATGCGAGACTTGTAGGCTGACACGCACTGGCATGGTCTCGTCCATTACTTTACGATAGATGGCAGCCATGCTCAAGCTTTTGGCGGCCTGCATGCCCTCCAAATCGGCCGCTCTTTGCAGAGCCTCCAGGGCGGTGATAGGTGGATTGATTGCACGTTCATGCGCATGATACTCGTTCACATGAGCCACAGCCTCCGCTGCGTGGCGTCAAGCAGCGTGAGGATCTTCGTCGTAGCGGAGCGCTGGAGTACGTGGTAACAGTACCATGATGTAGTCGGGACGGTTGCCGTACCCAGCAGGAAACCCGTGATCTTCAGGGTTGACAATTATAGGCGTATTCGAAGGGTCAGGAATCACGACGGGGCGGCCATTGAGTTGTGTATGAGGGGGACCAGGACGGGTCTGAGGATTCATTCGGAGATTGCCGTTTGTTGACTGGCGATGGTTCGCCGAGCGCTGCGGGAGAATGTTGGATTCACTCAGAGGGCGGGACTCGTTGGCGTAGTAGTCATTGCGTGACTGCTCCCATGCATATCGACGTTGTCTGCGCTGCTCCTCGATAAAAGCGTGCTGGCGCTTGTTCTCAAGTTCCTGAGGCGTGCGCTCGCCCCTCCACGGGGTATGCCCATAGGGGCGTAAACAGGCAGGAGGGCCCGAGTGTCAGTGGCAGAGGGGCGATATGAGTCAAGCAGTCCAGGTCCATGCTGAGCACGTCGAGGAGGTTGCGCATCTCTGTACGATCCGCGATACGGGTCTCGCATGTTCACAGAGTCTCGCTGATCGGCTATACGCCAGCCACGCTGCATAAGAGTGTCAGTAAAGGAGGACGACGAAGTGAAGACTTTCTTGACTGAACCGGGAGTTGCGTTCCACTCGATCATCGTTGTATGCCATCGTCTGTCACAGGCGCTCATCTGTCCGCCAATATTTGGCTGAGACCGGTGCGTTTCGAGAGAAGGCGTAGTAAGGGGAGTGGTGCTTCCAGAAAGTCACGACGCGACTTGCCAAGTGGAGCCGTGCAGCGCGAGATGATCCGCGGGGAAGGAGCAATCCTCCACCCGTTCTCTACCTGTCACACTCATAGAATAACATACGGCTCACAGGACACTCTCACTGGGACAGGTCAGTGAGTTGAAGGCCGCCGCCGCGGACGCGTATATCGGAGCTCAACGGGCCCGTCTGTAGCCCCAGATATCAGTGGCAGTGTTGAGAATAATCGATTGCTAGCTGGCTGTTTCATGCGATCGACTTATGGCACGATGTCGCGCTCGATATGTCGTCCAGCCTAGCAATGTCTTCAACGTGCTCGAACCTTGCGAGATCGTACGCCAATCGACTGTCAATCCTCCGTGGCTGATTTTTCTCTCGGTCATCCTCAGCCCGAGCTGCATGCTCAACAGCTTCGCCGGACTTGCTCTGATCAACGAACTCGCTGACGTCCATCGTGCCATTCAGACCATCGTCCCCATCTGCAGTGGTGCTGAAGCCGATTGATGACTGCCGCACGTCGCCAATGGGCTTGCTGCTGCTGACATGACGCACAAGCTTGTTCAGTACTGCGAATGCTAGCTTCAGCTTGATAGAGTAGATGATACCCTTGAGCAGAGTCTCGAGAATGTAAAGGGAGGCGCACTCAAGACCAAGCAAGCCCAGATCCATGATAATGATGATCACATTGATCGTGATCAGCTGCATCATCGTCTTCCTCGTCTGCTGGTGCAGTGATGCACGGAGGATCTCGCGGATCTCGACGATGTAGATGGAGCTCAAAATCACTTCTTGGACGAAGTATCCAGCCATCTGCAGCTTCTCCATGACATTGTAGCCTCTCAAAAACACAGTCGTGTGGATGCTCCCATTGGATCCAAACGTCAGAACTGTAGTCGGAATGTGCAGTATGATGGCGTTCGTGATGATCATAATCTTTGTGTATCGTAAGATCCGATCACCAGTCTTGCCCGTGACGAGCAGATGCAGCCTGCTCCACAACACTAGACTCTACCAGTGATCATTGGGTACCAGCCGATCGTGAGTAACACCACCGCCAGCCATTTTGCACTACCGGTCGTAATGTTCATGAACTTGAGCAGAAAGCCTAGCGAGTACGGAATGATCCCGATGCTGGCGATCAACAATGACCAGAAGTAGAGTCCGCGGTACCGCTTGAAAGTCAGTGCGATCATGGCGACTAGCTCACAGGCATTGTAGATAGCCAAACCGCCGAAGAACACTATGAGCATGCGAAGAGTCTCGCTGTTGCCATAGTACCCCCCAGTGATGCCGGCTATGGGTGATAGCCAGCTAGCAGACCCAGCGTCATCAGGCGCGCTGGACATGATTATGAAGACAACCTAAGTACGACGCAGTCAGGTACCTTTGTCGGCCTTTGGTGTGTATTTCATTTGCGCTGATTCAAAAGCTGCTCGAGGCTGTCCGGCGGTTACTACCTGGCCAGAAATCGTGAGACCAGTAAGTTCGCTGACATCGAATCCCCAACAGATCATACATGTAGTGTCTTCCTATCGACCCTCCCAATGTGGACGACTGTATTAGGTTTGCATGCTGACACCACTGGACGCAGGCCACGCTATCGGACTGCAGCAGTAACGTCCATCCCTACGTAGCGAGCCACCCTCCGTAACGAGCCAGATGCACGACTCAGCCCTCGGAAACCATCTCTCCTGAATCTATCGAACTATCCATAAAACATATCACTCTGGCCGGACAGCAACGAACGTTGTCGTCCGTTGAATGAGTAGTCGAGTATTTTGCTGTTAATTCCAATCATGGCTTTTCAACTTCACCCCTACTAGATCACGTTTCGAGGGGTGCTGTTATCTCTAAAGGTTTCAGAGGAGAGGTCTGAACGATACAGGATTTTGCCCCGTGACTTCAAGGCGACTCGACATAAGAGACATGTACCCGAGTGTTTCAGTCTGCGGAGGATTGAGTGTACTGATCTAGCGTGATTTGAACGTACTTTAGCGTATACAAGCGAGTCTATTTTCCGATGCACGTCATGTCACTGTATCTTAGACAATCCACATTAGATCACTACTACCGCTAGCGCCGGGATCGATCGTGGCGCATGCTTCATGTTCTAGAAACGTCTATGGGATACGTGAAAAGGTTTCTAGCGTACCTCCCCATACGAAGAGATGCCCACATACATTGTTTTTGCCTTGCTGGACTGTTCGTCTATAGTATCTAAATATATCTGGAACGTATTTGCCTTAATCATTACGACCAATGTGCTACCGTTGTCGACTTAATATGAGGTGAAGCCAATGACTTCTCGGCGCCGCATCGAACTAGATCTTATGCAACACCTTACAAGGTTCCAAGCATCATGCGAAAAGGTAGATGGATGTGAACTAGCAATCGGAAGCCTTTCCGCCCTCCGCAAAGCCATGACAGGCTTTAGTGTAGTCGTGGAACGTGCTGTACGAGCAAAGAACCATTGTAGTCGGAGACCGGCAAAAGTTTGGCGGGATTTACCACTTCAGTGCCTGTGCGTTTCTGGCACCCTGTTGCTCAAGTGTAAACCAACGACTATATTCTTCTACATATGCTACCCAGCTAGGCCTCGCTCATGCAAACCGTCGTCATTTATTGCTGACTCTTCCCGCTGCTCATCAGACCTTTCAGCGAGGACATGTGGCTAACACACTGCATCGTTGATGGATGGGAAGGCCCAAGCCTGAAAAAGCTCATTCGTATGAAGGCACCGCAGCAGCAAATTCTGCTTTCTGATGCAGTAGATATGCAAGGCAGTAGACAGTCGTCAGCGTGTCGGGATGTTCCTTCCCCAGCACCTTCCCACATCCTTCCAGCGCTCGGCGGTTCATCATTACCCCCGCCTCGTACTTGCCCTGCGACTCCAGCACCAGCGCGAGATCGCTGAGGCCCCGCAACCACCCTAGCTCGTATTGCTCCTTCCGCTGTGCACGTTCTGCCTCATCAAACGTCCGCAGCTCAACCGCCGTGTCATATTGGCCGGTCTCTCACAAAGTTCGCCAAAGAACAGATCACGTTGAGGCTGGCTTCCGACACCTGTACTAATACCTTGTGCCAATCTCATACCCGCGCCACGCTGGACGAGATGTGCGGTGTGATCTGGTGTTTCTTCACCGGATCCAGTTCACCGACCTGTGTAACTGACTCCCAAGAAGGCGAGTTTCCCTCGACTGTATCGTCCCTGCTCCTCTGCTTCGAGCCGGTCAAAGCCCACGCATGCATCAGCTAAGGCATCGAGTATCCAGCCTGCTCTTCCTTCCACTGGATAAGAGAGTACATCGACAATGCCTCCAACGCTTCATCGAACACCTCCTCTAACGGCCCGTTGGGTGACCGGAACCTTTCCCGGTCCTCTTCTGTATTTTCGCTTCCCACCGTCGATGAGTCCGTCATGTGCCGAAAATTCTCGAGGAAGATATCTGCCCGGTCGAGGAAGGCGCTGGGCGGTTCAAGTAAGATCTTTGCGCAGCGAGTGTGAGAACTGGGAAGCAGACCCTGGCCATGCCACTTCTAAGATCCCGGCTGCTGGACCCTGTTACCAGATTCCAGACTTTCTTGCTGGGGATTCTGACAAGATGGCTGCTGGCACCCCACGCCGTTGACTGGGCACATGGACTTGGTTATGAATTTGGAACTACAAGCCTTGTCTACATGATGTTGATCTCGCTCGCGGACTTTGTTGGGTGGTGTGACCCCATCTTGCTATAACCCAGGCTGCGCCACATACTGCGCCCCGTGCTGTGCCCTACGTTGTATCCTTCACGACATCCATGCGGCAGGAGTGTTGCCTAGGCTCCGCCTCACCCGACAACTCAGTCGCAAGCCTGGGCAGTGCACATGAGAGGCTTAGACGAGGCTGAGTAGCCAGGCTACTTTGACCGGAAGTGTTTATTATGATGAACCGTTTCTGCATCTCAAAGCGTATATGTTGATCAACCCGTCCGCAAATGCCAAGAGTCTCGAGTTGATAAACCCCGACAGTCGAGCATAAGGAGGTGTGTCCGTACTCTTCTTCGCACGCTTTTGCGGATAGTACTGATGAGCAAGGTCACAGTTACCGACGGCTTCTCTAACCAAATCATCTGATCTCCCGACCAAGGTGCATTGTTAGCTTGTCACCTTGACCAACCCCCCGGAACCATTCAGCAGCGTCACGTAGTAGGATCATCAAAAACCAGAGCCATCCGCTTTCGAAAATGCCTCCTGTTACAAATGTCACACCACGCGAGGTTGTCGAGAACTCGACCGTCTGGAACTTTGGACCGAATGGCAACGGGATGAGAATCTGGAAAATGGTCAACGATTCCTGGATCTCTTCGGAGACAATTGGCAACCCTACTTTAGATAACGTTCCGTTAGAGCATGATACCTGCGTTGTCCTCTCGCACGACGAAAAGACAAGGGGTACGGTCACAGTCACCTCCGTTGGATGCGATCGATCGGCATTCGCCGAAATGGTCGAAACCTTCCAGATATCGCGTAAGGCAGTCGAGTGTATGTTCAGATCGGAACATGGATACTTCTCCAACACGCACACTATTACAAGCGGAAATGGGACACGAGAGACGATCAAGTGTACACAATACATCATAGAGGCAGGGACAGAAAGACACACCAACTTCGGTGCTGGCAAAGTCAGAGTCATCCGTATAGTGAACACAGCGTCCAATCGCGTTCACATGCTGATTATGTTACCCCATAATGCAATGGGACGAATTGATAACATGCTCCTAATGGATTCCGACAGGCATCTTCCGATAAGACAACGAGTCGGAAGGTCTCTATATTTTGAGCTAGAGATCTTCGAAATGATGCTGGAAGAGTGGCGCCTTTTCCGCATATATCTGCACATCAATGCCGTTACTACAGTGAGTCTCTCTTTAAAGCGATACGCCAGGCTATAAGGGCCTTGCAACAATCTCTCTGGTTCTTAACAACTGCTAAGCTTTATTAGGTAGCTGCGATGATACAGTCAGCAAAAATATCACTTGACGCGAGGAGATTCGGAGATTGCGACTCAGTTTTGCATAGCCTGAGGGGCGGTCTCTCTACCGGGAAACGACTCGAATGTGTCCTAGATGGGCTTGTGAGGTCTTGCAATTCTGGCAACGATATCCCGGGTACCAGTCCTGGCAATGATCCTTCCCCAAACGCCGAGAACGATCTTCACGGCCTTCTCCAGGAGATGTTGCAGAATATTGCACAAGGCATCACAAGTGGAAAGGACAATGTAGATGGTCTACTGAAAATGGTACTGACGCAACGATACACTGTCGGTATAACCCAGAGATATTTATGCTGCTCACATCTAGCCCCAGCTGACCCCTCATTTCAGCTAGAAGCATCGGTCAATTTGAGGAATGCCTCGTTTATACGTACAAATACGATCGCCCTTCGCCGACTAGCGAGACAGAACCAGCTTGAATCAGCCCATCTGAAGAGGTTTGCCGAGAGCTCATGGCAAGATGCGCACGAGATGAGGAAGATCGCTTTTCTCGGCATGGTTTATTTACCTCCTACTTTTGCTGCAGTAAGTTTATTCCATCAGAAAGACACTTAATAGGGATACGATCATGTTGAGATAACCGGAACGCGATAGACTTTCTTTTCCATGCCATTCCTGGAAATGGACGACAATCTGGCTTTTTATGCATGGAGAAAGGTTTACATTTACGTTGTTTTCGCAGCGGTCCTCACCCTCTTAACGTTTGGTGTTGTATCCATATGGGATCGTTTCTCCACCGTGTTTATGCATAAAGCGACCCCCTCTGGATCAGTGGCTGAAGATGGAGAGACCGGCCCGGACAACACTGATGACGACGATTTGCTCGAGCCAGCTAGGAGGGACGAACATACGCTCCTACAGTTCCTGCAGATAGGGCTCGACAATATCAACGAAGTGATTCCAGACAACGACCTTACAGGTGGGGGAGAACCTAACCCAAACACAACAAACGGAGTCCCGACAGTATAGACAAAAGTACGAAAGGATGCTGGACCTTATGCCGCATTGACACTGGGTCAATGTCAGTGGTAGCCTCAGAAAACTGGAGTTTGGACAAGGGTCTAAATAGGGTCGTTGTCTAGTCGGTAAGATTGGGACCCTAGAGGTCGATCTGGCCCAGATTAGAGTCAGATATAGTGTAGTATGTTGCAACATATTCGCCACAGAGTGTGAGAGATGCAGATCGCGTGGCGCAGGATGTGTTGGAGTAAGGTGCGCATATTTAGCTGTTCTCGTGTGTAGTCTGTTGTTCCATATGCTGACACCACACGGCAGCGTCCAATGACCAGCGCGAGCTCGCAGATCTAAATTCACGACTAAAGAGCACGGATGTCGGCAAGCGTGGCGAGTCTGGAGAGCGCGGCGGCAGAGACACGCGTGAGAAACGCAGGCAGAGTGACTCACGATATATCTGGACATCAACTGTCTTGATACATGCAACGCTAACAGCAGATCCTTCTTCAAATCGTGAAGAGCATCTGGGCAAAGATGTCCAAGATCCTTGAACGTAACGAGATTAGGGCGATTGATCTTATTGCCCAAAATCCGTAATGCTCGCGATTCTGGACTGAGTCTCCAAGTAAATACACACGGAAGCTAGGGCATGCTCGGCGTAGCGCCTAGAGAGTGAAAGCATTTCTAGAGGCACGATCCATGTCACGACCTTCAGATGTCCGCTACCTCTCGAGCCTCACACTGTATATCGATCAGGTGTCCTACACCAACCCAGCCTCTAATCCTCGAACTTGATACCCTTGGGAGCGAAGTCAATCGCACCGCCGCGGTAGCTCCCCCGCTTCTTCTTGTTCTTCTCTTTAGTGAAACCCTTGCCTCGAGTGACGATCAAGTCTTGATGAGCCTTCTCCGCGTAGTCGTACGGCACATACTGGTTGCTGGCGAACTTAGGATCGACAGCCTGGTTTGCGGGTATGCGCGAGAATGGCGTGTTGCTCTCTTTCTTGAGCTTGGCAGCCGCAGCCGCTGTCAGAACAGCAGCGCTGGATGCAGATGTGTTTTCCATGCGTGCCAGGCGGGATGGGTGCATGCCAGATTCGCCGCTTGAGACTTCGGCAGACGATGGCTGAGTGACTGGCTCGGGCGAGGCACCAGCCAGGGTGGCTGAAGAGGACGCCGAAGCTACCTCTGGCTCAGCCTTGGCCTCGACCTTGTTCTTCTTCCCAGCCTTCTTGACGACCGGCACCGGAGCTGCAGTCGCTGGCTTCGCCGGAGCATCGCTCTCATCCGATGAACTGTCACTGCTCGTGTCGCTCTCCTCGTCATCCTCGCTCGAGCTTTCCGCAGCGTCGGATTCGTCGCTGGAGCTAGAGCTCCCACTGTCGCTTGAGCCGTCCGCTGCGTCGACAGCATCCTTCGCACTCTCAGACTCCTCGCTGTCAGAGCTGCTGGTGACGCTGCCGCTCGCCTCTACTTTGCTCCCCAGTCCACCACCGACGACAGAGCTTGCTACGCTGCTGTTGTCTGCTCCACTCTCCGCGCTCTCATCCTCCCCTATATCACTGCTTGACTCCCCGCTGCTCTCGGATTCTCCACTCTCGCTCTCGTCGTCGCTGTCATCGCTGCTGCTTTCACTGTCGCTGTCGCTGGCATCGTCGCTGGCCACACCGTTGGGCAGCTGTGCGGCGATCTCCTCGTCTTCACTCGAGCTGGAGTCATCTGACTCTGCCGAGCGGCTTGATGCTGAGCTAGATGACGCATCATCAGCAATCGCTGCAGCGGCCACTGGCTCAGTCGTGTCCATCACATCCTCCTCGTCCTCCGATTCCGACTCCTCGCTGCTGCTGTCATCCTCACTCTTGTCCTCCTCATCACTCTCACTGCTATCCTCATCCTCGCTGTCACTCTCCGACTCGGCAGGAGGTGTAGCAAGCTTCGCCTTCTTCGCAACAGGAGCAGAGCGTTCGGGGGTTGCTGAAAGAGATTCTCTGGAGGATTCGCTATCGGCGTCGCTGATGTCCGGAGAGAATGTCTCAGCGCGTTTGCGTTTGTCTCCAGCTCGGGCGTCCTTTTGCAGTGCCGTCAATGCGCTTTCGTAGCCATTCTCGAAGAGATAGGCCTCGACTTGTTCAAGCGAGAGAGACATGTTTGGTAGTTCTGGTGTATAGAATTGTATGGTAGAAGTATGTACCTCAGATTTGACGTGGCTGCTGATTCCAAGTGAAGCATTGGTTACACATTTTCTCACAGACTCAAATTCTTTCAGGTGGAACTGCAGCCAATCGGCGAAGGTGTTCGGCCGACACTAGCGCCTTGGCGTCTCACACGCTGGCTTGAGAAGTTTCCATTCCTTCAATCTTCTTTGCTTTTACTATGTCGACTTTGTAAGGCTCCCCTACCCCCTACAGTCTCCGCCGCCTCAGCATCACTAACAGCAACCCTCCAGACTTCATAGAATCATTTCTATAGTAAACATCCACATACTGTGTTCTCTACATGAGCCACAGACTCCAACCTGGCTGATGAGCCGATGCCCCGAGCCCAAGAGTGATGCCGGCGTGTGCGCTTCTCTCACGAGAGCGCATGGCGATGATCTCAACCCACTCGGATGTCTGGCTTCGGCCGGTCTGAGTGGGAGGGTTCGGCGGTACGTCTGACAGGTGCTTTGCTTTCATCTGATGCTCTTCGCTGGTCGAAGAGGCAGGAGAAGGTGCCTCGTTTGGTGAGGCTTACCAAAAGTACACGCACCGCTTCATGCGATTTCGGTCTCCCACTACCTTCGCAGGTCTGTTTTCTCCCTGCAGCGACCTCGCCTAAGTCGCCGTGAGTATCTACAACACAGTCAAGACAGTGCGCCTTCATCAGGCGCCACATTGAGAGCAAACGGAGCACTGCCAACATCTGTGGATCTCGTCGCTGATGTCTGTGACCTCATCTGCTGTGTACTCGCGGACCAGTCCGGAGCAGCATAGGAGAATCTGTGGAACACCTTGTACGAGTGCGAGAGCTGCTGGAGCTACGACCGGACACGCTTTGTAAGCCGGAGTCCAGCTCAAGATGTGCGCCAATCTTCCACGAACAGGAGCTTCGGTGGGCAGCAGCCTGAACATTATCTCGATTGCACGGCAGATCTACGTAGCCAGAGTCGAGGAAATCGGATTTCTAAGCATTGGCTCCACTGTACACGCATGGAGACTGGCCCCAATCAGCTACATGGGCACTATGCCTACGTCCAGCACTTGCACGCTCTTGCAGACTGCACGCTTGCGTTCTCATTATGTCGTCCAACAATAAAGCCTGGCAGATTGCCTCACCAGGCAAGCTCGTCTTGGCTGATGCCGGCCCACGCCCTTCGCCTGGCCAACATCAAGTCCTCGTCCGCATCCGGGCAGTCTCACTCAACTACCGCGACCTTCTCTGTCTCGATCACTCGCCAAACTATCCTATCAAGCATAAGGGAGACCTCGTCCCCTGTCTGGACGGTGCTGGCGAGATCGAAGCTGTGGGCGAAGGCTCTCAATGGAAGGTCGGTGATCGAGTGATCATCCAGCCAAACACATGGTAGTCTGCACCATCTGATGAATCCCAGTCAGTCTACTGATCTGTTTCAGGCTCACCGGGACCGACCCCCGCAGCTTCAAGCTTAACGAAACCATCGGAGCTGGTGAGATCGATGGCACGCTGCAGCAATACATGGTGTGGGATGATTCTCGTGTGTTCAAAGCGCCAGACCGCATGACATTCGAGGAAGCCTGTACTCTCTACACGGCCGGCGTGACTGCATGGTATAGTCTCAACTATGGCGCGCCGAAGCTGCAAGCTGGAGGATCAATTTTGACCCAAGGCACTGGCGGAGTGAGCTGCTATGCCATCCAGATCGCCGCAGCCGTAGGCGCAACTGTGGTGGCGACTTCCTCGTCTGATGAGAAGCTGGAGATCGCAAAGAAGCTGGGAGCTAAGCATCTCATCAACTACCGCAAGACGCCTGACTGGTCTGCCGAAGTCCTCGAAGTCACGAACGGCGAAGGTGTAGACGTGGTCGTCGAAGTCGTCGGCGGAGCGGGTCTGCTGGACTCCGTCAAAGCAGCGCGGTTTGGAGGTCGAATCAGTGTCATCGGCATTCTGTCTGGTGACGACACTCCAGTTGCGCTTACACAACCTTTGCTGTACGGTGCGAAGACTTTGCAGGCCTGCTTCGGTGCGGGAAGCAAGGAGATGGCGATTGAGCTTTCTACGTTTGCGGAGAAGCACCAGCTGCATCCGCCTATTGCGCAGGTGTTTGAATTTGAGGAGGCGGATAAGGCGATGGAAGCCCTGCGGACTCTCAGTGGAGTGGGTAAGATAGTGATCCGAGTGTGATGCAGCTAAATTGTAGGGATGCAGTGAGTCTCCGAAGTATAGCTCAACTTCAAAGTCATCGCACTATGGTTAGCCGGACTACAAATTGCTCAACCCTGTCGTTGCTCGGGCAGCCAGCTGCTTCTTATACCCATCACAGGTCCTCCTTACCCCGTCCCTCAGACCCAACCCGTCAATGAGCGGCCGATAACCCAGTATCTTCTCAGCTTTCTCACAACTCACATATCTGACTGCAGCTGCATCTCGCACACTGCCCCTTCCTATGCCTACTTCCCTCCCAGAAACCCAGCCCCACAACTCCATTAGCCAGGCCCATACCAATGCCACTTCAACCGGGATCTTCGTCCTTCGCTTCGGGTAGTGCCCCAGCTCCGCCCAGATAGCTGCAAGTAGGTCCCAGAAATATACAGGCTGCTGATTAGTGATGAAGAAGACATCTCCTGCAGCCGTGGCAGAACTCAAGACATTCTCGGCTGCTAGACAGTGCGCTAGAGCGGCATTGGAAATGTAGAGCCAGTCTGAGAGATTGTCGCCATCCCCAATGATGAACTCGGTCTCACCCTTCGCAATGAGATCGTGTATGAGAGATATCACCTGCGTATCCTCCGGCCCGATGATTGGAGCAGGTCGGAGAACGCACACTTTCAATCCAGCTGTAGCATGAGACGAATCAAGGACAAAGGCTTCGGCCAAGGCTTTCGAGCGGCCATAGTGCAGCGTTGCACGCCCTGTGGGTAAAGTCTCATCGATGTAGTGGTACTCCTGGGTCAAGTCGTCCGTGATCGCTGCAATGCTACTGGTATAGATGAAGGCTTTGCAGCTTGCAGCAAGAGCGGCTTCGAGGACGTTGACGGTACCATTGTAGTTCACGGCCTTGACGCGCTGCCAGTCGGAATCCTTCGTGGAGTAGCGGGCTGCGCCATTGGGGACTAGAGCAGCGGAGTGTATCACGAGATCCGGCTTGCAGGATGCGAGAGCGGTGAAGACGGCATCGCGATCGCGGACGTCGACTTCATAGGTCTGATCTATCAGGGAGGACTGCGCGTGGTTCGGTGCGTGAAGATCGAGGCAGCAGACATACCAGAGAGGATGCCGTTCGTGGAGCTGTCGTATGATGTCTCGGCCGAGGAAACCTGCCCCGCCAGTTATCAGAACTCGAGGTCGCTCGGGATACTGCTTAGACTTCAGCAACATTGCACTGTTCGATAACACTTGGGATGAGCCCAGTATAGGCACAGTCAAGTGTTGCAGGGGGATGAGTTGTAATTTTCGGCGCGCGTCTGGAGGAACGCAAGGTGTGTATACATGTAAGAAAGATCGTGAAATCTGCATCCGTAAGCCGCCCCATTTCACACTACGACACGATGGGAAAGACAGGAGACGAGACTGAACAGTCAATGGTTTAACATATGTATACATTGTATGTCCTTGACTGGGCTCGACATACCCGGAGTGAAGTCATGTCATGCAAAGCCGTGCCTGTGACGGCTGCTCTAGTCGCCTGTCCGCACTAGCCCCCTCGCGCTGCGTCGAGCCATCCCTCGTGGGCTCACATGTATGCTCACATCCGCTCTCTCGGCCTTGGTGCACTCCTAACGATCGAATCGACCCGCAGAAGTAGCTCAGCAGCCTCGCTGGCAGAGTTGACGACCGCCCGCTTGAGCTGCAATGACTCTTTCACCCCGAGCTTGCGCATGTCTGCCACTGCGCCGCCAGGCGTCATCAGGTCCAGTCCAGAGTTGCTCATGCCTGAGTAGACTGCCTTTCGTAGTCTGGCGACGAGATCTGAGGAGTCGAGGCCAGCGTTGTCAGCCAAGATAGTAGGTAATTGCCGCAGAGCCTTCGAGAACGCATCGACAGCCAGCGCCTTCTTGCCTGCCACATTCTGCGATGCGTGGTCGACTGCCTTCGCCATGTTCATCTCTGCACAGCCACCTCCAAGAGTTGTGCGTGGGTTGCCGACAGTCTGTGAGAGTACTGCAAGCGCATCGTGCAGACTCCGGTCGGCCTCATCGAGCAGCTGCTCGGTCGCACCTCGCAATACGATCGTACACGCACGACCTGCTGCCACACCAGAGAAACGGATGAGCGTGTCCTCGCCAATGATCACCTCGTCAATCAGGTCGCAATGACCCAGCTTGACATGCTCCGGGTGCTCGAACGTCGATGTGATCTCTGCACCAGTCACAAGTGCGAGTCTCTCCACACCGTCGAAGTCCGCATGCTCGATGCTTGCAATCCCGGCATCTGAGAATAGCTGCTCCGGCCAGTTGTAGATCAATTGCCGGTTCACGAAGCAGTTGATCCCGTGCGTCTTGATCCGCTCCACCTTCTGCTTCATCTTCTCCCGCTCTGCCTTCTCCAGCTCCGCGAGCTTGCCAGTCCCTTCCACCTTCAACCTCGCGCCGAAGATCTTCACCTTATCTGTGTCCATGCTGGTATTCGCGACCAAGATCTTCGCATTCTCGATCCGCTTCGGCTGGTTTACGCCGAACTTCTTGTCGAGAATGAAGCCAGGATCAAGGTATGAGTCTGACAATTTGCCGCCTGCCTTTTTGATGATCTGAATGTTTGTCAAGTCTGTTGCACCTCGCATGCGCAGCACTGCATCGGTGGCCAAATTGGCAAAGTAGTCGCGATCTTGGCTCAGCACCTTCGAGCTGAGTGTCGTCCGCGCGATATCAACCAGGTCTTTCCGAAACTGCACCTCATCTTTGCTGTGATCCACACTGTGCTCCTCCAACGCCTTCAGTGCAGCAGCTGTGGCTATCCGGTACCCCTCGATAATCGTCTGTGGATGTATCTTCTGGTTCACTAAGATCTCTGCCTCTCGTAGCAATTCTGCCGCCAGCACAGCAACACTCGTTGTGCCATCTCCCACTTCATCGTCTTGCACCTTCGAGATGTTGACCAGCACTTTCGCCGCAGCGTTGTCAAGTGCTATGCTCTTGAGGATCGTGGCACCGTCATTCGTCACCATGATCTCGCCTGTGCTTGCTGATTGCAGGATCTTGTCCATGCCTTTCGGTCCCAGCGTTGACTTAACCAGGTCACCCACAGCTATTGCGCCGACGAATGAACCTGCAAGCTGTCAGTATTGCATCTGTCATGCTGCAGTCTGACGACTTACTCAACCGCGCATTCTCTCCCTTCTCTTCTTGCACATCGTCCGCGAAGATCTGCGCCTACACGTTCGTCAGTCGAGTTCTTGCGGTATGAGTGAGAGCAGCCAATCGCACCATGATTGCGCTGGTGTTCAGTCGCTAGTATGATAGATTCAAGAGGAACGGAGGGGCTTGTGGCGGTGTAGGACTTGATATTGTTGGTGTTGTATGTGTTTCATTCGATCTGCCTCGTGGCTTGGAACTTTTTGTCGCGTGTCTGCGCGACGTGGGGAGCTTCAAAAACGCGGCGTCACTTCCGTCACATTGCGGACGAGCATTACTTTGACGTGTATCATAACTTCGGAATGGCTAAGCGACCGACCAAGAGAGCAGCGGAGGAGCCCTTGGAGGAGGCCGTCGCAGTATCGTCGCCGCTACCTAAACGTGCGCGGGTAGAGGATGTTGCAGATGAGGATCTCCCACCACCCCCTCCACCCCCTCCAGAAGTTGTCGCGAACGGCGCCAACGGATCGCACGTCAGAGCAGCCACTGTAGCGGGGCAGGACAGCGAGGGTGACGACGAAGATGAAGCCGAGGAGGACGGGGATGAGGACGCGCCTCCGTCGCGACAAGTAGCACCTGCAGAGGGCTACAGCGACCTCTACCTTGACACAATCGATCGCGCACGACTGGATTTCGACTTCGAAAAGCTGTGCTCTGTCACACTAAGCAACATCAACGTCTATGCCTGCCTCGTCTGCGGCAAGTACTTCTCTGGTAGAGGACCGAAGACATCAGCCTACTTCCATGCATTGGAGGTCGGCCACCATGTCTATATCAACATGGGCACGAAGAAGGTCTACGTCCTGCCAGAGGGCTACGAGGTGAAGAGCACCGGCTTGGAGGATATCAAGGTAGTAGTAGATCCAAAGTTCACGGCAGATGAGGTGAAAGCATTAGATCGGCAGAAGCAGCCAGCGTGGGATCTGGCAGGGCGGAAGTACATCCCAGGGTACGTTGGTCTGAACAACATCAAAGCGAACGACTATCTCAATGTTGTGATCCAGTCCCTGGCCCACGTCGCACCTTTGCGGAATTTCTGCATGCTAGAGGACCTCTCGACAAGACCTCAGCTGGTGCAGCGGTTTAGCACACTCGTACGCAAGCTCTGGAACTCCCGAGCGTTCAAGTCCCATGTGTCGCCACACGAGCTCATACAGGAGATCAGTCTGCGATCTGGGAAGAAGTTCTCGCTGTCAGAGCAGGCGGATCCGGTAGAGTTTCTGAGCTGGTTTCTCAACAATCTTCACCTTAGTCTTGGTGGCAGTAAGACCAAGCCAGGTTCGTCGATCATCCAACGGATCTTCCAGGGTCACCTCAGAGTCGAATCGCAGTCCATCACAGCCCGCGCAGATGCTCACGATCGTCTTCGGTTCGAGGACGCCGAGATCAAGACTCAAGAATCGCCCTTTATGGTCCTCTCCCTTGACTTGCCACCGGCGCCGCTGTTCCAAGATAACAGCAAGAAGAACATCATCCCTCAAGTCCCTTTGACGACGCTCCTGCAGAAGTACTCCGGGGTACAAGCGCAGGAGCGACTCAACACTCGACTACGATATCGGCTGCTACATCCACTTCCGCCATTTCTGATCATGCATGTCAAGCGCTTCGCATCGAACAAATTCCTGCAGTCTCAGCGCAACCCCACGATCGTCACGTTCAACCCACGATCACTCGACTTGTCGCCTTATATCGAGCCAAACCCGTCAGTGCATCCACTGAACGAGCCTGTCGTCTATGATCTGGTCGCCAACATCACGCACGAGGGCGTGAAAGTACGAGATGATAGTGTGGAAGGCGAGGCGGAGAGGAAAGTGTGGAGAGCGCATGTGAGGGAGAGTGGTGGCGCTGAGGGAGGGAAGGCAGAGCAGTGGTGGGAAATGCAAGATCTGTTCGTTGAGAAGGTGAACGCAGATCTGCTGAGCACGAAGGAGGCATATGTTATGATTTGGGAGCGGAGGAAAGCTACGAAGGGTAAAGGAAAGGGTGCTGTAACATAGACGAGACTTGCTGTACGCATGATGTTCAACAACTACAGTAAGCGCCCTAAGAGCCGTGAACTCCCCATAGACACTGTGTGAAGTGCCTACCACCAGGACGCATGTGGTGAAAGCACTGGCCAACACGTGCTCGAATTTCTCCGATGAGGCTCTTCGGCTGCACCTGCTCTTATCTCGGTACATCTCTATGCCGTCATGCCGATGCAGGTACAGAGCCGATCTCCAGTATGAACAAGTGGACAGATGGGAAACTTTTTTCAAAGGTAGTCCGATACCTCTAGCACGATGATATGACCCAGCCAAATTGAACAACTAGCGAAGGCGCATGCAACCACGACTATACGGGCTTCCGACAAACGAGAGCGCTTCCACGAGCATCTTCAACCTTGCATACACTTCGGCATCCTTGTCCCTGCCCAGCGTGAGCCGAGATCGAGATGGACAACGCATATGTGCGCGAGGCGCGAGATGTCCTCGCCCAGTTCAATGTTACCGAAAATTCTGGTCTAAGTGATCGCGCCGTCGAGGCTTCGCGACAAAAGCATGGGCCAAACAGCATACCCGAGGACCCACCAACACCACTGTGGGAATTGATCCTGGAACAATTCAAGGATCAGCTCGTCCTCATCCTACTAGGCAGCGCTGCGATCTCCTTCGTACTCGCGCTCTTCGAGGAGGAGGAAGGATGGACCGCATTCGTCGACCCGGCTGTGATCCTCACGATTCTCATTCTCAACGCGGTTGTTGGCGTGAGCCAGGAGTCGTCGGCGGAGAAGGCGATCGCAGCACTGCAGGAGTACAGCGCGAACACAGCGAAGGTGATTCGCAATGGCACGATACAGCACGTCAAGGCGGACGAGTTGGTGCCGGGCGATATCGTAGATGTGGCCGTCGGCAACAGAGTGCCAGCAGATTGTCGTATGTTGAGCATCAACAGCAACAGCTTCAGAGTGGATCAGTCGATCTTGACGGGCGAAAGTGAGAGTGTGGCAAAGGAGGTTCATGCGATTAAGGACGAGCAGGCTGTCAAGCAGGATCAGATCAACATGCTTTTCTCAGGAACGACAATCGTCACTGGACACGCGCACGCGGTTGTAGTGTTGACGGGCACGAACACGGCGATTGGCGACATCCATGAGAGCATCACTTCGCAGATCTCGCAGCCTACGCCGTTGAAGGAGAAGCTGAACGAATTTGGCGAAACCCTAGCCAAGGTCATCTCGGGAATCTGTATTCTCGTCTGGCTGATCAACATCCAACATTTCAATGATCCTTCGCATGGCAGTAGCTGGACGAAAGGTGCGATCTACTACCTCAAGATCGCTGTCTCACTTGGTGTGGCCGCGATTCCCGAAGGTCTGGCAGTTGTCATCACTACTTGTCTTGCACTCGGTACTCGAACAATGGCTAAGAAGAACGCAATCGTGCGCAGTCTGCCGTCTGTGGAGACCCTCGGCAGCTGCAGCGTCATCTGTTCTGACAAGACAGGGACCTTGACCACGAATCAGATGAGCGTGAACAAGGTCGTGTACATCAACGATGCTGGGACTGGACTCGAAGATCTAGACGTTGAAGGCACCAGCTTTGCTCCCACAGGTCTCATTCGCCGCGGCGAGAAGACGGTCGAGCACCCAGCTGCAGCGTCAGCCACTGTTGCTCGGATCGCTGAGGCCGCTTCAGTGTGCAACGACTCGGAGCTCTCGTACGATGAGAAGACGAAGTCGTATGTCATGGTAGGCGAGCCAACCGAGGGCGCTCTACGCACACTGGTGGAGAAGATCGGGACACCTAACAGCGTATACAATGCTACACGATCAAGTCTCTCACCTGAGAAGCTGCGTTCGTTCGCAACCAACGAGTATGCACAGCGAGCACCTAAGCTGAGGACCTTTGAGTTTTCGCGAGATCGCAAGAGCATGTCTGTGCTCGTTGAAGGAAATCGGCTTCTCGTGAAGGGAGCACCAGAGACGATCCTGGATCGCTGCACGCATTGCTCAGCAGGCTCCAGCGGCAAGAAAGTGAACCTCACAGACAAGCTGAGGTCGCTGCTTGACGCTGAGGTAGTTGAGTACGGTACTAAAGGTCTCCGCGTGATGGCTTTGGCTAGTGTGGACAAGGTCTCATCTACTAAGGCCAACAGCGCGAAGACCACGTCGGAATACCAAGATCTGGAGCAGAACATGACTCTGCTCGGTCTTGTTGGCATGCTCGACCCGCCGCGACCGGAGGTCGCCGATAGCATAAGAAAATGCCGCTCAGCAGGCATTCGAGTTATTGTCATCACTGGAGATAGTCAGCCAACCGCAGAGACGATATGTCGACAGATCGGTGTATTTGGCCAGGACGAGAACCTGAAGGGCAAGAGCTACACTGGACGACAATTTGATGCGATGTCAGAGGAGCAACAGCTCGAAGCTGCTCGACAGGCGTCGCTATTCTGCCGCACCGAGCCGACACACAAGAGTAAGCTGGTCGACCTCCTCCAATCCATGGGCGAGGTCGTCGCAATGACTGGTGATGGTGTCAACGACGCACCAGCATTGAAGAAGAGCGACATTGGTGTTGCCATGGGTAGCGGTACAGATGTTGCGAAGATGGCAGCCGACATGGTGCTCGCGGACAACAACTTCGCCACGATCGAGTCGGCTGTGGAGGAGGGCCGCAGCATCTACAACAACACCCAGCAGTTCATCCGATACCTCATCTCATCGAACATCGGCGAGGTGGTGTCCATCTTCCTTACAGCTGCGCTTGGTATGCCCGAGGCATTGATCCCGGTACAACTGTTGTGGGTGAATCTGGTGACCGACGGTCTCCCGGCAACAGCGCTTAGCTTCAACCCCAAAGACCACGACGTGATGAACCGCCCGCCTAGAAAGCGCGACGAGCCTCTCATCAGCGGCTGGCTCTTCTTCCGTTACATGGTCATCGGAACATATGTTGGTCTTGCGACAGTGGGTGGCTATGCGTGGTACTTCATGTACTTTGCGTCCGGACCCCAGATCACCTTCTACCAGCTCGTAAGCTCTCAGTGTGCCCTCTGCTTCTCTCCAAATATCGCTGACATTTCACACAGACCCACTTCCACAGCTGCGCCTCCCTCTTTCCCCAAATTGGCTGCCCGATCTTCACCGACTCCACCGCCCGCACAGCCTCGACAATCTCCCTCTCAATCCTTGTCGTGATCGAGATGCTCAACGCCATGAACGCCCTTTCATCCTCCGAGTCTCTCGTCACCCTGCCTTTGTGGCGGAACATGGTTCTCGTCTATGCCATCACGCTCAGCATGGTGCTGCACTTTGCGCTACTATACACGCCTATATTGCAAGGCGTGTTTGGGATCGTGCCACTCGGGTGGGAGGAGTGGAAGGTTGTGCTTGTGTGGAGTGCGCCGATCATTGTCATTGATGAGGTGTTGAAGTGGATGGAGCGGACGTACTTCATGGAGACGACGAAGAAGAACGAGGTGCAGATGAATGGGAGGAAGAAGTTGCAGTGATGGGCGCTTACGATCTTACCAGGTCAGGGGACTGATGCGGCGATATAGGATACACGTTTAGATTTCAAGCATGTTCACTGTCTACCATATGCGAATGACTGTCCCACTCTCTCTACCGACTCAAGCCCGTCGGCATTTGCAATACGTCCAGGCTCCGGTCTGCCTCCGTGATCCTCACTCACCTCCTCGTGGTCGCCCCATCACCATGTGCGAGCTTGCACCCCCACGTCCTCAACGCCGCCGACTACCTCATGCAGCTCAACGATACATGCGAGCCACCCTCTCATTAATGATCGTCGTCCGCACCTGCGTGCGCGCCTTGCGCCGGTCCTCTTCGTCGTGCATCTTACCTCCATGAGGCACGACAAAGTGCCACTCATTCTCCCAGTGCTTCTTCAACCAAGCCGTCTCCTTCTTCGTGTAAGGTTCGGTATCACCAGCGATGTTGTGAAGCTCCCAAGCGCGGCGATCGACTTCGGGCCAGTATGCGTTGATGACATAGTGTCCAGTGGGGTCCAAGCTGCTCTGACCTGCCTGCTGGCCCACCAGCCAGAGCTTGTAGAGGGTGACGAGATCGAGAAGGCCGATGCACTGACCAGTAGAGCCGTCTATAAGCTGACTGCCAGTCCCGCCCCAGGTGCCGCTGAGGTTCGGCACAGCCTGGCTGGCAAAGATGTTGCAGATGTAATGAGGTGCGTAGAGGACGTTGTGGAGGATGAGCTTGTGCGTCTTTGTCTCGCCAGTGCCGGTGTCTGGCTCGAGATGCATGTCCAACTCCACAGTACCGACGCCTTCTGCTTTGCTGGTGTCCGAGGTCATGATTGAGCCGATGTTGGTGGGGAAAGGCGTGTAGATGGTGAACCATTCGCGATTGTTGGCGACGTGGACGTTGGAGGCATTGGACCAGACCCAGTCCTTGACAGCGTCACCTGTGGGAGCCATGTCGGATCGTTGGAAGTGGAGGTGGCTGATGGAGATGAGGCTGGTCCTGAACGAAAAATGTAGGAAGTGAGAGTTCATATACTGATCTTCGTTCTTTCGCAAGGGGCGCGCAGCAAACGGCACGACACAACAGAAAAGGCCCTCCTAGGGTTCTGACAAACGGACAGGCGTGAGTCCGGATAGCTGCCTACGCTGCAACGACGACAGGTCACATTGCCGTTCATTTGCACATTGAGCCAGACTACGACACGAGCCGTGAAATCGACTGCGTGGAAGGAACCGCTGGCGATGAGAGTCGGTAAGGCTCTGCGTGGACACGAACTCCAGCAGAACCAGATCATTTGACCCATGAAAGGCTCTCCATTCTGGGTTTATACTGGTATTTCATCACGAGAACCGTGCAAGACGAACAAAGAGATTGTGAGACTTGCGTATCAGGCCGTGGGCTGAGTGTTGCGTATCGCTCGTACCAGAAATTCCGGTATGATGGAGATTTCCTGCGGTATGCGCATAGCTGGCGATTGGCGAGCAAGAAAGAAGCCTTTCAATCAAGAGGCCCAAAGCTTGGAGGGATACCGTTCGTTGGTGTAACGCAGAGGAGATGGAGTCTGGCCAAATGGAGACTACCGAATAAGGCTCGGCAGCTGCAAGATCCCGCCGTCCCGGGTTGTGGCCCCAAAGCCAATCGATGGTGGCTTGCGTGTCGATCAACTCAAAGTCACCCCATTCGTCCGTCCGCTCTTCGCGATGTTCGTCTTCCATCTGCACTCGTTCCTCGACAAGTCGCTCACGAGCGCATTATCGTCGCCATGGGGCTCGGCGTCCTTGAAGATCACAGCACCCTCGAGCATGTGCCTGGCACAGCGACCCTGGAGGACTTGGACGAGCTCGCAGCAGGGGTCAGAGCACAGTCGGGGCAAGCGAGGCTGAAGACAAGCAAAGAGGGAGTGATACTGGTGCCACAACCTTCAAACGATCCTAAGGATCCGCTGAACCTCCCGCTCTGGCGACGCGATCTGATCACTGCCATCCTCTGTCTATGGTCGGTCATCGCTAGCACGCTCTCACCATTACTTGCGGCCAACACATTGACTCTCACACTCTACTTCCGAAGGCCCTTCAACGAGATCGCGCTTCTCACTGGCTACCATGTGCTCGGCGTGGGCATTGCTGGATTCATCTTCGTGCCCAGTGCGCGTGTCTGGGGAAAGCGACATCTCTACCTCCTCGGGACCTTGATCATCATCATCTCTTCAATATGGGGCGGCGCGTCAAATCACAACTTCAACAGCTTAATGGCAGCACGTTTCTTCCAGGGCGTCGGTCTCGCTCCGTTCGAGGCACTAGTCAACGCGAGCGTGGGAGACCTATACTTCGTGCACGAGAGAGGCAAGCGAATGGCACTGACGAACTTGAGCTTGTTCGGTGGCGCATTCTTCACACCAGTCATTGTCGGCAAGCTCACGGCGAGCATCGGCTGGCAGTGGTCCTTCTACTTCATCGCGATCTTCGGCGCGCTGCTCTTCCCGCTTGTAGTGCTGCTTGTGCCCGAAACTGCCTACCGTCGAGATGACAGCCTCAACACCGATACCTACATCACCGACAAGCGCGACTCGTACGAGAGCGGTCACGAGCTCAAGTTAAAATCTCCTAACGACGCCGTTGAGTCTCATACCGACGATGCAGCTCACACGATGCCCAAGCAGCCGCTCATCACGCGCGAAGGTCTGATGCCCTTCAACGGACGCAAGACGGACGAGTCCTTCGGCAAGCTCCTCCTCCGGCCCTTTCCTCTGTTCTTCCACCCAGGCATCTTAATGATGATGCTGATCCAGGGCATGATGATCGGCTGGACCGTCCTGATCGGTATAGTCCTCGCAGCCATCATGCTGGGACCTCCGCTCTTCTTCGACGAAGTCAAGACAGGCTACATGTACACTGGCGCCTTCGTCGGCGCATTGCTAGGCTTCCTCCTGGCTGGTGTACTTTCAGACAGCTCGGCGAAGTGGATGACGCGCCTCAACAAGGGTATATACGAACCCGAGTTCCGTCTGGTACTAGTCATCCCCCAGCTCATCTTCGGCTGCGCGGGTCTGTACGGCTTTGGAATCACATCAAGCAATACGCCAGTCTACGGCTGGTTCTGGCCCGACTTCTTCTTCGCGCTCGAGGTCATGGGTATGGTTCTTGGTGCTGTCGCTTCGGCGCTCTACATCGTCGACGCGCATCGGGAGATCGCGATCGAGGCGTTCACCTGCTTGCTCGTGTTCAAGAACATCTTCTCATTCGGTTTGACGTATAGTGGGTATGGATGGCTTGTCAAGAATGGCGTGAAGCCGGTGTTCATGGCGATCTCGTCGGTGCAGGTGGTGATTTGTTTGCTGGCAATACCCATGTGTGAGTACTTCCCTTCCCCGACAAGAGATGTAGGGCTTACACTGACACGCATTGCAGATGTGCTCGGCAAGAAGAATCGATCGTTCTTCGCGAGGCATGATATCTTCGCTAAGCTAAAGCTCAAGTAATCATGTACATAATGTCGTTAAAGCGACTTTTTCCTTCCCGTCCATAGGCTCAAGCGATCAAGCATCGCGCCAAGTGGGCCACCGCCATCTCGTGTAGCTCTCAGAGCGCCGTCACAAACATGCCCGCAGGCGAGCTGCACCACCAATAATCTCACCACTCGTCTCTCCATGCGATGCATGACCCGAGACTGCTGTCTCTTGCCGTCCCAGTCATTCCTTCTCCGCCGTCGCCGGCTCAAGCAGATGCGGTATATCCTCCGGCCTATTCTTATCCTCAAGTATACTCCACACCGCCGTGAACAGCGGGAAATCCCTCTCCATCCCCTGTTTCACCAAAAACGAATGAACCTCATACGCCGTACTCGTACCTTGCAGTTTCTGCCCGTTCAGCTCCCTCTCCTCAATCTCCGCAATAGGCTTCCCTTCTTGTACGCTCATCTTCGCGCAGCGGAAGTTCCTGCCTCCGCTGCAACTCGTGATCAGGTCCGCCACGCCGCAGGACTCCTCGGTGAAAGTCTCCGTGCGGACGGAGTCGGCGAAGAACGTCTTGCCGAATCGGACTGATTCCATGATACCCACCCGCATGACGGCAGCTTTGGCGTTGTCGCCCCAACCTAGGCCGTCTACGAAGCCTGCTGCGAGGGCTACAATGTTCTTCAAGGCGCCGCCGAGGGAAACACCAGCAACGTCCGAGACCATGCGGACGTGAAAGTAGGGGCGGTGGAAGAGCTTCTTCATGTTCTTGTGATGTAGGGGTGGGAACTCGGAAGGAAGAGGCTGGATGTGGGATTTCTGCTTTGTAGGCGCTGGCTTGTCTTCGAAGACTAGCTTCGGCAAGTCTGTGGAGGACGACTTGGGCGAGCCTTGGGGCGTGGGGTTTTGCGAGTCCATGGCTGGAGGGTCGTACGCTACTGTCGTCTCGGAGAACTTCTCCAGGGCAATCTCGTTCGCTATGTTGGCACCGCTGAGAGCACCACAGTAGATGCCTAGCTTTTGACCAATGCTGTCCGAGAAGAGCTCGCAGCCTTCATCACTGACCTCCACGCCTTTTATGCAGCTTATTCCACGGGCGTATGGGACGATCTTGCCTTGCAAATTCTGGCATGCTCGAGCAATGAACTGATGAGGGAGGTTGAAGATCAAGATCGTAGCACCCTTCGCAGCTTCCGCGATGTCTGGCGTCGCGACAACATTGTGAGGTAGTGCGATGCCAGGCAGATATTTGAAATTCTCGTGCAGCGAGTTGATCAAGTGTGTGAGCTTCTGCTTCCCTGATGCGAGCTCTGAACTGGCGTGCTTGCTGTCCTTGGGGATGCTGTACTCTTCCTCGAACACCCACATGTGGACCTCGGGCTCGAAGATGTCGCCATGCTCTTTGGTGTTCTCGGCTATGACTTTGGCGATTGTCGTGCCCCAGTTCCCGGATCCTATCACAGCGACTTTGTGCTTCCGGGAGTGCGCCGCGAGAGACTTGCCCGCCATGCTTGCGAATGATCGAGATTGTCTTCCAAGGTGATGCGTGGCCGTGATAGCTCGGGTGCCAATTGGTGAAGCTCTTCCAGAAATTTGAACGCAGCGGAAGGTGGGACTGCAGGTGGTGGACGATGTGAAGAAAGAACGAACGGACTTGCAAGGGATTGAACGTAGTAACGACGAATGGAATGGTCGAAGTAAGCTACAGCTTCTTTGTATACTCATGAGACCGTGGCACGACTAAAAGGGCTACCTTGGATCGAATTCACATGCCTCAACCGCGCGACTGCGAAAAGATGGGAGCTCACCTGCAGCATTACGCATGATCTTCGGCAGGGATCACCGCCGAGGCACGCCGGCAGCTCCGAAGAGCTCACGAGACGGAAATACATGGACTGAAACTACATGTACGTACGTAGGGTGGTTCTCGCGTCTGCTCCAGATTACACCCAAAATATATAGCCTAGGTCCAGACGATGACTTCTGAGATCTCGACTGCATTGCCCCTCGGCGGACGGCATCATCCACAGAGGCATATTCTTGCGAGAGAGGAATAGTAGTCTGTCGACAGTACCATTCTGAAATGCCTAGCGGGCCCGATCTCGAGACCGCCACTGATGGTGCGTTCTCCACAGCGAGAAGAGAGCACCTCCTTCGAGGAGCGAACATGTGTTGCTGGAATCATGTCCGCAGGGCTTGTCATGTATAGGGCGACGATTTCAGTGCAGCCTCCGTCTCAGCCTTCGCATCGTAGCCATACAGCCAAGGTTGCACATCCGACTCACACTGCCATCGAGAAGGGAACTTGACATCGATCTTCTTGCCCAGCTTCGATAGCATCAGTCGATCTCGCTGCTCCTGCTCCGGTCCGTCTGGCATATGGAAGTCGTGCCGCTGGGCGAATGTCTCTCGAACGATGGCTTCACCTCGCTTCTTCCTTAACTGCTCATACATCGCCAGTGCTTGCGGGAGCTGCACCTTCGATTCCAGCGTCGCAATGACATGCCCAAGTACTGCGCCGTCCTCAAGTGACGAGTTCGCGCCTTGAGCGAGGTATGGTAGCATCGGATGACATGCATCGCCGAGAAAGACAAAGTTGCTCTTCTCGCTCACCCAGCTGTCGAGCTCCGGGCGATGCATCAGCTTCCACTTATCCACCTCCTTGACATGGTTCAAGAATCGAGTAAGGACCGGATCCCATCCCTTCAAAGATTCCCTCATCTCACTGGCTGTTCCAGCCTGTCGTGCAACGCCTTCTGGCAAGTCATCAGGCTGCAAGAGCACAATGTTGAACATCTCCCCTCCCCTCAGACTATAAGCGACGACATGTGCTCCAGGTCCAGCCCAAAAGTTTACACTGGCGTTCTTGATCCAGTCCCTGAGCTCCGTGTCCTCGATCTCATCTGCCTTCAGCACGATCCGATAAGCCAGATCACCGGTCGGTAATGGCGCGTCAGTCTTCCCCTCCGTAGCCAAAAATCGCTCCCTGCACTTCGACCACAGCCCATCAGCACCCACCAATAGATCCGCGTTCAATACCTCCCCACCCTCGAGCGTCAAACTGGGCGTTTCAAAGTCTATGTCCGCTACCCTCGCGCCCAGCCTGACTTTCGCCCCAAGCTCTATCGCGCGGTCATACATCATCCTCTGCAAGTCCACCCTGTGCAAGTCCCAGAAGGGAGCGCCGTACTTCCGCATCATGTCGTCGTTGAAGTCCTCCGTCAGCGACAGAATCTTGCCATCTGAGTAGCGGCGTACAGCGAGGTATGTGGGCTCGGCGGCCAGTGGCCGAAGACGCTCGAGGATATCCCATTGCGCGAAGAGACGAGAAGCATTGGGTGTTATCTGGAGGCCGGCGCCGATCTCGAGGGAATGTCAGCATAGCTTTCGTAGATATGGTTGGGAGTGGCGCACCTCAGCTAGCTGCTTCGCTCCCTCGAGGACAAGGACATTGTGACCTGCTAGAGCGCAGGAGATTGCTGCACTTAGTCCACCGAGTCCAGCGCCAATGATCGTGATGTTCAGGGCGACGGCCGCTCTTCTTGGGGTGGGATCAGCCATTGGGCATAAGGGAGCAGGGTATCACGGCCATATTCAAGACTCAACAGGCGAGTCGCTGTACACATCAGTATGAGTGCAATGCCTTACCACATGCACCATGTATTAGGGCAAGTCCCTCGCAGCCGTGCTGCCCCGCAAAGTAGTGGGGCGACTTGAAGGTGACGGCAATGGAAGCCGGAGACTGGTCTTATGGATCTCTCTTACATTGACCCGGCAAAATGGTGGTAGAGAGCAATGCATATCATCGATAGGTAGCGTCAGGTAGTATGTCTCTCGTTCCTTCAGTCTAGTCCATACAGTCCGCGTCTATACCTTGGATACATACTCCGACAGGACAAGCCTGTGCGGTTGATAACACCAAGGCACTCCTTAAGATCATGGCCAACGATCTCGCCTCCCACAATAAGATCGTCGAGACTTCGGGAAACTTCCGAGACTACCTCATACCTCTAGATCATCCCCGTCTACACCCTTCCGATCGAGATGCTCGGACCCACTCGAAAGATGTGCTCTCAAACGAGTCCATCTTCCTCGTTCCTGTAGCTCGCGGTTGGCTAGAAAACTACAAGAAACCCTACCATGGCTTCACGACAGACGGCACTGTCCGACCTGACGTCTGGCACGCTGATCCTTCTGCCAATGGCCCAACAGCCGCAATGGTGCAAGCCGCTCACGCTGTGATCCAAGCCGCCTCTGAGGATGAGAGAAAGGCAATGCGCTATCCCGTAACCGCAAAGGAGTGGAGAAGCTGGTCAAACCCCGAAGTAATCATCGTAGACTCCGGAATTAGATTGGAAGACATGTCTGCCTCCCTTCGCAAAGCCGTACACGACCTGCTCAAAGCTAGTCTCTCACCAGAAGGCTACGAGAAGATTTGGACGGCGATGCTAACAAATGCTTTTCTCGGGGAACTGACCACTTTGCGAAATGTATTGAGTGCCGATTCCTACCACTTCTGCCTCTTTGGGGAGCCAAGCGAAGATGGACCGTGGGGATTCAATCTGTTCGGCCATCATCTGTGCCTGAATGTCTTCTCGCTCAAGGGCGAAATGGTCATTGGGCCGTTCTTCGTGGGCGCAGAGCCGAATGTCATTGATGAGGGGCCGGAGAAGGGCAGACAGGTGTTGGTAAAGGAGGAAGCCGCGGGTCTGACGTTCATGAGGAGTCTCTCACCGGACCAGCAGAAGAAGGCAACGATCAAGGGTGACATCAATGATATCGATGGCTCGAGTATGGAGAAGGAGTGCTGGAACCCGGCGGATCTGCGAGGCTTGGGTGGCGCGCACCAAGATAATCGAGTTGTACCGTTCGCAGGTATTGCTGGCTCTGATCTCGATGCCGGACAACGAACAGCTTTGCTCGGGATCGTGGGCATCTTCAATGAGATACTTCCCGTGGCTTCGAAGGAGCTGTTGCTGCAAAGAGTGGAGAAGTATATTGATGAGACCTACTTTGCTTGGATTGGGCCAGTCAACGACAAGACACCATTCTACTACCGGGTGCACAGCCCGGTTGTGATGGATGAATTCGATCATCACAACGGTGTCTGGCTTGCGAATGCGCTACCAAAGAAGTACCACATACATACCATACAGAGGCTGCCGAACAGGGGCGATTATGGGACGGCGTTGTACGATGGGTGGAGGGAGAAGAATGGGGTGAAGGACGGTGAGAAGCTGTAGTACAGTATTGAATCCAGAGGCTTCGCTTCAGCTCGATTACATGTGTCGTGTACTTTAGCGAGAGTCGTGCAGTGAAGTGATGCCTTCTTGAATGCCATGGTGTAGATGACGTGGACAGCCACATGGCGAACGTGGATGTTCCGTTCCGCGTCTTCGACAAGCTCGAGCCATCAGCTCGCGTAGCACCAACTATTCACTCTCCCACCATTGCACATAGCTACATATACTGCACAGACACTCGCGAGGCAGGATGTATAGCGGCTCGAATTCGTATCTAGGAGGCGCCAACAGCGCGCGACTCCAACCGCAGCCGACGGGATTCCAAGGCGCCCCGTCTCCCTTTCAGTCGCAACAGCCTCAGGGCTTCCAGCAACAGCAGCAGCCATTGCAGCAGCAGTACACGGGATACCCAGGACAGGCTGGTATACAACCCCAAGCGACTGGCTATCCTCCGCAGCAAGGCCAGTTCCAGCAGCAGCCACCACAACCTCCTCAGCAGCAGCCGGGCTTCCAATACCAGCAGCCTACCGGGTATCAACCTCCTCTACCACAGGCTCCACCGCCACAGCAACAGCAGAATGCCTTGCCTCCACCCCCCGCCCAGCCTCAACGGCCACAGCCTACGGGCATGACCTCGAATGACATCGCCAACTCATTCCGCGGTGCATCTGCATCCTCGCCCGCACCTGCAGCAAGTACGACCAGCAGCCATATCCCGAACGTGCGGCTCAGCTTCATCACTGCGACTGATCAGGCCAAGTTCGCGCAGCTGTTCAAGAGTGCCACAGGGAATGAGCAGGCCTTAAGTGGTGACAAGGCACGAGACCTTCTGCTTAGGAGCAAGCTCGATGGCAGCAGCTTGGCGCAGATATGGACACTGTCAGACACGACCAAGTCTGGCCAACTTCTCTTCCCAGAGTTTGCGCTGGCCATGTACCTGTGCAACCTGAGGCTGACGGGAAAGGACCTACCACCCTCCCTACCCGAGAAGGTGCGCAACGAGGTCTCCAGCATGGTGGACATGATCTCATTCGCTATTCCCGACGATCGACCTGCAGCGGTTTCCAAGACGAATGCGCCGAACTTCAGCGAGCCACCTACGATTCAGCAGCCTCAAGCACAAAATCCGTCAAATCAGCAGATGCTGTCTGCCTTGACTGCGCAGCCAACGGGCTACCAATTCCCACAGCAGACAGGCTTCCAGCAACCTCAGCAACCTCAGCAACCTCAGCAGACTGGCTTCCAGGGCGGTATGCCGCAGGCTACTGGCTACACGGGGCCACGCCCGCCGATGCCGCCAATGCCTACAGGCTTCAATCAGCAGCAGACGCTGTCGCCTCAGCAGACTGGATACCCCATGGCAGCGCCACTAAACGCACAGCCGACAGGCGCACCTGGTCAGTGGGGTTTGGTGAACGCGCCCGCATCTGGTCTACCAAACCTCGATGCTCTGTCACAGCAGATGATGCCGCAGCCGGGTCGTGAGGCTGGCTTCAGCTCGCAAGGTCTCAGCGGGAACGCGACAGTACCATGGGCAGTGACGAAGCAAGAGAAGAAGATCTACGATGACATGTTCAAAGCTTGGGATGGATTTGGAAAGGGATACATCACGGGCAGCCAAGCCATCGAGATTCTCGGACAGTCAGGGTTGGACAAGCCGGATCTCGAGCGGATATGGACACTTTCAGACCCGAATAACAGAGGTCGGTTGAACTTGGACGAATTCGCTGTGGCGATGCATCTGATCTACCGACGGCTGAACGGATATCCTGTGCCTACCCAGCTGCCGCCAGAGCTCGTTCCTCCCTCGACGCGAAACCTGGATGCTAGCATCGGAACCATGAAGAACATGCTGAGCCGCGATGCGCAGGAGCGGAAGAACACTGGTGCATTCCTCCAGCCGCAGAAAACTGGAGTGAGCTACCTGAAGTCGCATTCATTCAAAGCCAACGGCGGACCGACGCCTGCCGCGAACAGGAAAGATGCGACGGTGTTCAAGAATGATGACTTCGATGTCGGATATCGCAGCTCGGCCAGGCGACGAGTAGGTCAAGATGGTCGCAGTCCGAGCCCTGCGCTGAGTGACACCAGCGCTGACGAGCCGAGCATCGATCAACTACGCAAGGCGATACGGGAGAAGCAAGTCTTGCTCGATGCGATGGACTTTGAGGACGAGTCGAACGTCGATCAGGAAGATGCGCTGGACCGTAAGGACCGCAAAGAGAGTGAAGACCTGTTCCGGCGGGTGCGAAGGATACAGGAAGACATTGACGCTCACCCGAACTCTGCATTCAAGACTGGGGACTCGGACGCCGAGCGTCGCACACTTCAAAGACAATTGCGCGGCCTGTCTGACAAACTGCCTGAGCTGGCTAGTCACGTGCGAAAGTGCGAGAAGGCAATTGCGGATGCACAATTGGAGCTGTACAGGTTGAAGGACGCCAAAGCGAACCCGACGTCAGCCGCAGCGATCGTGGGTACCGGACCTGGCGGGCAGGTGACTGAAAGCGATCGTCTGAAAGCCAGGGCGAAGGCCATGATGCAGCAGCGTTCTGCCGCACTTACTGGGCGCAAGGTGGACACTGGAGACGACGGAAGTGCTGCCGCGAAACGACTTGAAGACGAATCACGACGCGTAACGCGCGAGCGCGAGGAAAACGAGCAGATGGTCAAAGATGTTGAGGAGAGTGTCACTGAGTACTCCAAGGGCCTTGAGTCGAGCCTGAAGGAAGGTGGTGAAAGCGCATCCGATGAGCATGAGCGACGGCGATGGGACGATGGTCTTGGCGTGGAGGATGAGGTCAAGGACTTCATCTTCGACCTCCAACGCACTTCGCGGTCGTCGAAAGTCAGGAACGAGGAGAAATTACGGCCGCTGGCTGCTGAGAGGATGGACAGCAGCAGTCGCACTGATAGTATTGCTCGCACTGGCAGCCCTGCCACATCGCAGCCTTCTGTGTCGACCCCGCAGACCACAGGCTCCTCCTACTCAAGCTACAAGACTGCCGAAGAGCGTGCGGCTTTCATCAAGCAGCAGGCCGAAGCTCGCATGGCCGAGAGACTCGCCGCATTGGGCCTCAAGACACCAGCCAAGGGTGGCGAGTCGGCGGCTCAACGTTCTGAGCGTGAGCGCAAAGAGCGGGAGGATCGTGTCAAGCAAGCTGAGGAGGAAGATGCTCGCCGAGAGCAGGAGAGGCGAGGGCGATTGCAAGGCGAGAGCATATCTCCGCCAGCGTCGACTGGCAAGGGTAAGCCGCCGCCACCTGCACCATGGAAGAACCGAAGTGAGAGTTTGCAGAGCCAGGGTCAGGATCAGGCGCATGCAGAATCCAAGCGGGCGGAGACACAGATCAAGGAACAGGCTATCCGAGAACAGCAGGATGCACTGGCGAGGGAGACGCACGATATGGAGTACGTTGAACTATGCCACTGCAGCGATATGAATGTTACTGACATCCTTACAGAGACGAAGAAGCTCGACAAGAGCGTGAGCTACAGAAGCAGAAGGAGGAACAAGAGGCTTCACTCCGCGCGTTGGAAGAGCAAGTCAAGGCAGGCAAGCTCAAGAGAGCTGAAGAGAAGAAACGACGCGAAGCTGCCAAGAAAGAGTCATCCGAGAAGGAGTCCAGACTTGCGGCCCAGCGAGCCGAGATCGAGGCAGCAAAGGAGCGGGAGCGACAGCTTCGCGCTCAACTCGAGAATATGGACTCTGACGACAGTAGTGATGACGAAGGCGCCACGAGACACACGCCTGATGGCAGCACGCCGACCGCAAGTACGATTCTCTCCGAAAAGGCCGTCAGCCCGCCAGCTGCACCTCCCGCGGCGCCACCGCTTCCTTCAAACGCAGCAACAAGTCCCCCTGTGAAGAGCCCCGGCGAAGGCTCTAACAACCCGTTCTTCAAGTCCATGGCCGCCGCTTCCTCCACTGCTGGAACACCTGACTCAGCTCCTAAAATCGACAACAACCCTTTCCACCGCCCCAGCAACTCCGAAAGCAAGACCACTCTCCCAGAACCAATCGCAACCGGCCGATCTCGCGCGAAGCCCTCCGACGATGATGACTGGAGCGTAGTCGAGTCCGAATCCAGTGACGACGATGACAATGGTCCCGACGAACCCCAAGGCGGCAGTGCCAAGCACCTCGCCTCAATCCTTTTTGGTACCATGGCCCCACCTCGTCCGATCTCAAGCATGGGCTCGGACTCTAAGCCTTCCTCCCCTGCTCCAAGCTCTGCTCCTCCGCCACCGCCTCCCATGCCTTCAAGTGGTGCACCGCCGCCACCGCCGATGCCGAGCTCAGGCGCTCCGCCTCCTCCACCTATGCCTGGAGCGTTCCCACCTCCAGCAGCACCAGGTCCGCCTCCTGCTGCCGCAGTGCCGAACGTCAGCGGCTTGTTGGGAGAGATCCAGGCTGGGAGGGGGTTGAAGAAGACGCAGACGAAGGATCGGAGTGCGTCCGGGGTTGCTGGACGGGTGTTGTAGGTGACTTCGGAAGGATGCATGAAAGGCAGGGAAAATGGAGTGTGTTGGATAAGTGGTGGGAAGGGAGATGTAGGTAGCTTATCAAAGTAGGCGTGTATTGGATGTGCCGTTAGCACGACCATCGTCACGTGCATCAATACCACCTTATGGGCATATCGACGGCACCAAACTCTAAATCGAAAAAGTATATACCGTAAGTCTCGCAATTTACGACATGCCATACTCAGATCCTGTGTGGCCGATCGGGAATGCGCATAAGCTGTAATCCGGCGCGCTGTCGTGCAGAGTTCGAATCGAGGGTCGCTCCCAATTCGACTAATTGCTTTCCTGGCCGGACCTGGAAGGATCTGGAAAGGCACGGGCTAGCAAGTAGGGTCGTGCAGGGAATGGGTTGAGACCTGTTGGAATGTGCATGTGTCCATGGTTCGTATGCCAGGACCATCTGCACAGATGGACATTGCGCGTGGTGTTGACTCTTTTCGTGTTCGAACATCGATAACTCACTTCACGAATGGTCACTTCATGAGAATGTACGTGGAGAACAGGCTGCATGGACGACCATGCACTCATCTTGGACATCTATTGATACAGATTATCAGCATACCTCAAAGCTAGCCACCATTGTACTTTATCATGCGAAACCTCGAGCAATGCACCGTCGCCAGTCATGACAGCGTCCTGAATAGCGAGCCACATGACTCTACGGCCTCTCAGCGCCATGACCGTATGCCTCCCTCCTCATCCGCACTCCCAGCATCCACCACACTCAGCAGTCACACTCTACCCTCCAGCACTCTCCGGTCGCATCATCCCCATCCGCATCATCATCCACATTCTCCCCATCGTCCCCAACTGCAAGAATGCCGGGCTCAGAAAAGTCCACCACGTCCCCTTCACGACCATCGTAGACCTCCCTTCCGGCCACCCATGATGCCTCAGGTCCCCCATCCGTACGTTCATAGGTCAGCCACTCAGCCAACAGTTGCTGGCGATGCAGAGTGGAAGGTCTCTGAGTGCTGATACTTTGGGCGTCCACCACCTCAAATTCCAGGTAGTCCCACAAGCGAACCAGGCTGTCCTCCCAGTGAAGGCGTTCTATATCATTCCAGTTCAGGCCGGATCCCGGCACAGGATGCGTCCTGAATCTCCGGTGCCCGGTCCGGTACTCAGTTTCAGTCTCGCGGTCTTTCATGGCGGACTTCTGCGCAGCGCACAGTAGCTCGAGAACGCCCTCGGTCTGGTGCCAGGCCGCTCCTGCAACGTCGATATATAGACTGGCTTGTGCCGGGCTGGCCTGGGGATCATGGTAATGCACCGTCGAGTCGTACCAGAGCCCTCCAAGGATGGCTTCGAGGAAACAAGTGCTCATGATCTCACGCGTGTGGCAGTGGAGCTTGATGTGCCGCAGTAGTGTGTGCTGAAGATCTTGTAGGCCAACGTCATCCTTGCGACAGAACGCCAACGACAAAGGGCTTCTGACAATTGCTTCCTCCACGTAGAGCGTGAGCTCGGGTAGCAGACGAGTGCCAAGTACTTTCCGCACACGACGGACGTTGATCAGATCGACTAGGAGCTTCAGTTTTAGCAGCAGACTTGTCGCCACCAGATGCGGGTTGTATTGGCACCACCGTGAGTCTAGGTATGGTTCTTCCAGCACATATGACCCCTCGAACTTGCGACGATGGTTCAACGCAATTCGGTAGAAAGGGTTCGAGGGCTTTCCAGTGACGAGATGCCATTTGATGAAGTCGTAGCATTGTTGGTCGCGATCGAGCTGTAGGAGCAGTGGCGGTATGCTGTTCCTCATTTGCACGCCGTCAACGGTGTTCGAGACATATCCATTTGAACGTAGCTGCAGTGACTTCGTCACGCCGTCCTTGGTGTGTAGTTTCAAGAGTGCTTGAGCAAGGCGAAAGGCAGAGAGCTCCGGATACTGGCCAGCAATGCGCGCGCAGTCCCTGATCTCTTTACACAAGGGCTCGTGTACAGCACAGTCCAGGACATAGTGCGTGTTGCTGCAGTAGTGTGTGACATTGCAACCCCGACAGGTCAGGGAGACCTGACCAGTCAAGTTGGTGTGGCAATGTTGGCAGCGATCGGATAAGGGTCCTCTCTGGCCGGCGAATCGAGGGTCTGGCCGTGGCTGTATATACATTATGGGACTGCGCAGGCGCCGACGCACCATTGCAGCAACTTGTATCAACTTAAGTCAGTGATCGGGTGTGAACAGAGTGAAGTGCTTGTGACAGCAAGTCGGAAGGCAAGCCACGCCAGCACGGAAGGAACGCGTCGCTCAGGGAGCTTCCGAGGAAGGCACAAATATACCAGCACGACTTTCGAGTCCGTGTGGACTTGTGCTGTTCTTCGGAACGATGAAGGATAGGCGAATTAGGGACAGAGTGAGCATGCCTGATGGCTAAATAAACACTGCCATTGGCGACTTTACGCAGTATATACCGTTGCCCCACCTGACCACCAAGAACGCCGTTCCATGCTTCCGACAGTAGCAAATATGTGGGTATCGTTATGTTCACCTCATCGCCATGTGACCCTGCTATCCGTAGTCAGTATAGGCGCTCATGCTCACAGCATTCGGCAGCTCAACTCACTGTCTTCAACGCACCGCTCAATCCCCGTCACCAATCTGCTTCGTCTGTCCCTCCCCAGAGTACACACCCCCATGCACAGCATGCGTCACCCCGACAGCAATAGCCACGATCGCGCCAACAACCACCACAGCCAACGCGATCCTCACGATCCACTTCTGCCTTGACGTCGCCGTAGCCCACCTGTGTCTCGTGCCCGCAAACCCCAGCTTCTTCGTCCCAAGCTTTTGCTTCCTCTCCGCAAGCCTGTTCAGCTCCAAGGTCTTGCGTGAAGGCCACATGGTGCACTCTTTGTTGTGGTCAACCGAGACCTTAGACGTAAAGGGATTGAGCTCATCGTTCCCGGAAAGTGGTGTAGCAGGGCCAGACTCGAGGTCCTTCTCGTAGATGCCGGTGAAGGACTTGGTCGAGGCCTTCTTCGACGGAGGTGTCTGAGGAGGCATGCGTTCGTGGGAGGCTGGAGGGTGTTGGTAGAAGGGCGAGTGTGGTGGGACTGCCTTGTCGTCCGTGTAGCTACAGGGAGAATCGCGGGTGACAACAGGTGTGAGTGCTGGTGAGTCGAGCATTGGAACAGCCATTGCATCGGTCTGCTTGTCCGAAGTTGGGAGGACGGTGGCGCCAAAGGTGGGTGCCATCTTGGATTGCTTAGCGAGGGAGGATGTAGGTAAGATACAGCGTGGTCGATGGTGCCAGTGGCAGATATGAGTGGAACAGCACCAGTCGATGACCTTTCAAGAGTTCCAGACAAAGTCGACAATCGTACCAGAAGTTGCGTGTGCCCAGACCAGTCGTAATCGTGCCTTCTTCTCAACACGAAACCCCAACCTTGCAATTGATGATGGTGACCTAACGTCCAGCGCTGTCAGGGGAAAGAACTGCTCACGTCGAAGCAAGACCACGAGAAAGACACGCTCCGCTCTTGTACTTCAGAGTATGACCCAGACCGACGCACCCACCAGCGAGGGAATCATGATCACTTCCTCTTCCGCCAAGCTGAGCCGTAGTTGACGCCGCCATGGCGTCGCTGGCGTCGCTGCTTTGAGATTCGTCTCCTCCGAAGCTATCTGTGCGCGATATCAAAAGAGACGTGCACTCTACGAGTGGAGCCCTACGCCTGCATGACGGCGAATGGGCAGTGCAGGACTAGACAAGGTTGTACCCGATGCTCGACTAATTAGTGCTTAAGCTCTGCGGTTATGATCTTTTTGGGATGCGCATTCAACGCGAATATCGCCTCACGTGGCAGTGATGGTAGTGGCGATGGAAGCACGCTCTCGAAGATGCTGTTTTCGTTCTGCGTCACTTCTCGGGCGACGTTACGATTGCAAGGTCAAGGAATCCAGCTGAAACGACCGCCACAGTCGAGCGGTGATCGACGTTTGTGCATGGGTCATTCGGTAGCAGCCCCGAGATTAGCTATATTTTACCAGGAATTGCAAACTCCATAGTACAACACCTCACCATGTCCTCAACGGAACACGCAGCGTACAATCGACGCACAGTGGCGACGCGCCCGACCCTCGACATGCCTTCGTGCTATGGTAGCTATTCAATAATGGTATCTGGCGCGGCAGCGCGATAATGCACGTACTTTACAGAACGCCATTTATTGACAGGCCTGGACGCGTCCATGCGCATGCACGACCACGCAATGGCAAGCTATCTGGCATGAGTGCAGCGACGACACTGCGTACTGTAGCTCTGCCGCTGTCAGCTGCTCGAGATGCCATTCTGTGGTCCTCACGTGCTTGAAGCTTGGTCTCACATGGCATGTTTGTTCTAGGCCCGGGCAACCAATGGTTCACCAACGGCGCGTGGAGCCAAACTTCCTCGCTCTGGCCGAATTGCGGGTAAAATCTAGAGCTATGCGCTTCCCAGAGCTTGCAGTATCGTCCAAGTATCAATCATTTACACATCCCGTCGTCACATCACACTGCACCCAACCCCATACATAGCCCTTTCCACATCACCCTTGACCACATACCAGTCCGCCCGCCTCTCCGCAAATTCATACACTTCCTCCGTCGGGAAGATCCCGTGATACCGCTCATGATCGGCGATAACAGCCGCGAGCTCTTTAGACTGCAGACTAGTCTTTGTAGCTTTCGTGCTGAGCATACTGATCCTCTTCCCACCTCCTCCACCAAAGTAAGTTCCCGGTGGGTCGATGTGGATGAGGTAGATCTGTCCAAGCTCTCGCAAGGCGGCAAAGTATGGGAGCAGTGGCTTCTGGCGGAGAGAAGTGATGAAGGTAGAGTAATGGTTGATGTCCGAGATCAGCTTGATGGAGCCGTCCACGGAGATGCGCTGGCGCTTGAAGTGCTTGCATAGGGCTGTGAAGAGGCGCAGCCCGACTTCTTGCATGAAGACGTCGAGCATGTTCTTGTCTGTGCTACCCACTAGCATGCAGGTGTGACCACTGATCATGTCGACGATCTGTTTGGCAGTCGCGGTCGGCGAAATATCGAGATCCTGCACGGCAGCGGCCTTGCTGCCGGGCTTCGCATCGGCACCAGGGTTGAAGTCCAGGGCTTGTTGGGTGGTGGCAAAGATGTACTCTACTTCATCGATCAGGACGTCGATGCCCTTGTTCAGACCTGCTGCAACCCGCTCATCGAGCATCTGTTCGAAGCGCTTCTTCTCTTTGACCGCCGGGTCGAGGAAGTCATCACGGTCAGTGAGCTTGGTGGCGACGAGCTCTTGGGCGTAGAAGACGTCGATCATCTGCTGGATCAGATCGCCAACGTTGACAAGCTCCAGGAACGTGACGAGAGGTTCGACGCCTACCGGCTTTTCGATCGCTGCATCTCCGCTGTGCGTCTGAGCTCGATATTCGCGTACTTGGCGAGGGTTGTAGTTGCCCAGGTGCTCCACTGCCTTGTCGAAGCCAGTACGGATGTGTCGCGTCCCAAGGACCTCGAGCAGCTTCACGAAGACGGTCTCGCATTGCTCCTTGGCGTCTAAGCCATGCTTGCCGGGCATCTTCACGAATAGTGCTGCCCGCTCGATACATGACTGAGCAAGGTGGGTCAAGCCGAGTGCGACTTCGATGCTAAATAGCGTCTTAATGCCTTCCAGCCTGGAGTTCATGATGGCTGCTTTTGCAGCCAACTCAGTGGTGGGCGCCTCATATACGGGTGACGTGCTTCGATTGGGCGTGCTGCCATCTGTGATGGTCGGAGTGCGCGGCCGCGACTGCGAGGCAGCGCTAGCCTCGAGACTTGTAAGTGCAGGATTGGGCACTGGCTTCGATGCTGCGAATGGGAACGCAGGCAAGACGTTGACTGGCATCATCACCACTTTCTTGAACGACGTAAGGAAATCTCGCTTCGCCGCTTGGCGATTGATGTTGGACATGAAGTATGATTCGGTTGTCTCCTGCTGCTCTGACAGCTCTCGCTCCCAGCGCATGACGTCTTCGTTTGCTCTTGTTTCGAAGAACCCAAGCTCTTCTGAGAGATACAAATCGATGTGCCTGTCAAAACATTGCGTGATCATCAGACTGGACTGAGCTGCGAAGTCGGACGAAGACGACTTCGAGGACTTCAAAGACGCGGCTAAGCGGACTGCCTGGCTGAACGTGCCCGAGACTGCTTTCACGTAGGTCTCTCTCCCGTGATCGTGCGCCTCGTCGTATAGGGTCGTGAGGTAGTCAGTCAAGATTCCATCGCATATACGTGACAGGAACGGTGTCAGCACATCAACGCCTGAAGGAAAGACCCGATCGATAGTGGATGCTTGGTCCACGAGCAGTCGTGCCAATCGCTCGAAGAACGATTGCGATGAATTGAGGTCCACGTGGCCCTGAGCGACTCCGTCGAGGCAGTCGAGTGGATTGCCCAGAATAGTTGACTTCTGTATCACCGCATTGCCATCGATATAGGCGTCCATCGCAGCGCGACCACCATTCAGCGAGACCAATACGTGAGCATAGCGCTTCATCCGGACATCGACATCGTTGGCTGCTAAGCCCTGCTCGAACTCACGAAGTACAGCACTTTCAAAGACCTTGACCAGCGCATCGAGCTTACCTTGTCGGACTGCCCAGCCCTCTGCGTGATCACAGCGCGAAAATCTCCTCAGCTGCGACAGGACCTGTGCTTGCTGCTCGGGATCCCTGTACAGGCGGAAGATCACAGAGTTGGACTGATTATTCCAAGTGGAGAGATCGAGGTACAGTGGCCCAAGAGCCGCATACACTTTCGCGAACTCCTGTCTTGCCTTACCTCGGATTGACTGTACCCGTTTAAGGACATGCAGAGCTACAGCTGGATCTGACTTCCCGTCAGAAGCGCCGTTCGGTGAGGCGGGTGATAATGTCAAATCCTCGAACCCATCCGTCAGAGAAGGTCGTCGCACAGGCTGCTGGCTGTGATCGAGTGAGCTTTGGTATCGTCTCTCTTCATGTCCAGCATCAAACAGAGTCACACTCCCCGCATGTGCTCGTGTCCTAGTAGATGTTCTATTTGCGGCGGACAGATCACCTCCGCTGCGCTTCGCCTCAGTCTCCTCATGCACTCTCTGAACCTCCATTTTCCGCCTAAGTGCATCGTCCAATCCCCGTCGCGCTTCTGCCTCGTCCCACACGCCAATCGCACGCAGCTTCTGTATCCATCGACTGTCATCGTAGACCATTTCCCTTAGCCTGCGGCTGACTCTCGCGCATCGCAGCAGGTCGGGTACGGGGACATAGTCCAGGATCACTGCTATGAGCTCGGCGGGTAGTACAGGTTTCGAAGCGATGATCTGCGTCTGCCGTAGTGAGGCTAGCATATTCGTATTGCCTGGTCGGGCATTGCGAGTAGCACCCATCGCGCCTGCCTTGGAGCGAGGTGTGGAGGACCGGATGTCGCCCACACCTGCTGAGCTCGAGGGTCGCGACATGATGGATATCGTGGTATATCGCTAGATATACATGGCCTTGCAATTTGCACCTCCGGCCGTCACCAGTCCAAGCACGACTTCACTGTCCTCAAGAATCAGAACGACTGTCTGTCATGCAGGTCATCTCCCGCAACGTTTCGGCAGGTGGCCGTTTTGGTGTGGGGCACTCGGGCTCCAAGCACGTTTTCGAGAGAGGGAAAGATCGACAACACTCCTTCGTTCACGAAACATCCCTCGCTGACGCCCAATGCCACCAGGAGAACCCAATCTTGCGTACACTGATTATCCGTGCCATCACGATCCTGGAGCAGTTGGGCAACACGCCGTCGACGACCTGCCTTGATCTGCGCCGACGCTAATGGCCCGGCCACCTGAGCTCATCTCAGAGCCGCCAATGGATCAAGTTTGCATGCCTGCATGGCGAAGACGTAAGTGCATATGACATTTAACTCTCTCCATCTGAAACTCCCATCCCCTCACGCGCGTGTCTTTGGGATTCGCATGCACGCCTGCGCCCACTCGCGATTTACAGAAGCGCCGCCATGTGTCTCCTTAGCCCCAAAGTCGAGCAAGAATACACAGTCCCGGCACGAGTCACTCGAGTCCGAAGGACCTCAAGAGTCTCGAGACGCTCTCCGTCACCCCCGCGAGTGACACGCATCCGTCAATCCGTCATCGAAGAGCGTCGGCCCTCTCCTGAACGGACTGTCGTCGTACCGCCTACACTGCCTCCAAGCCCACGTGCAAGCACGACCTTCAAAAGCGAGCGGCGAACTTCTCGCGCCCCGAGTGTGCGAAACGAAACGCACTTCGTTGAAGTCGAACACGAAAGCGACAGCTCTTCGTCCAGCGATGACGTAAGGTCACGCACTACGTCCCACACGCGCAAGACCTCTCGCTCGAAGACCACTGCGCCAGTGTCGGAGTACAGTGTGCATGAACGGGAGACCCGACTGGAGCGAGACTATGGGAGTCCGAAGCCCGAGTACGAGACGTACAGATATGTGGAGGCACCCAAGGGTGGGCCTGCGAGAAGCAGGAGTCGAGGGCAGGGCTCGAGCTTCTACGATGGGCCAAGAGCGAGTCAGGACGCCTACAGAAGGGAGCGAGTAGTGACCGAAGACGAGTATGGGAGGAGGCGTAGGGAGTACCAGCGGTAGGGAAGCATGCTCTGGCTTGGAGTGAGAGAGAGCCCACTGTGGGCCTGATCTTATATCCGCGTGTAGAGGAAGAGACGGGAACAGAGAGACGGATGATGTATGAGGTTGCATTGGGGTCCGATAGCGTAGTGGCATGCGATCTGTACCTTTGTTACGAGCAAGATCACACTTCCTCAAACGACCATCGTCGCAACTCATATGATAACAATTCATCGGCCGTATGTCCGCAGTGATCAATCTTCCTGAGATTGGTACTTTCTGTTCGTTGCCATGAGATCTTCCAACATGTGGGATGGTCACTACCTTGTGTGGCATGTGTGGGTACTTGACTTTGAACTTAATGCCTGCGATCTTTACCGTACGCACGCGACCTCCAATGCAGCATAAACACCACAAAATTAGCCAAATCCAGTCGGCCATCCTCATCGTCTCTTAATCCAGCATTTGTCTCGAAAACAGACGCTCAAAATTACATTGTTGCGATCGCCGTGCCAGAACTGTCATCCGTATGATCCCGATGCAGCAGCATGATCATCGATCATGAGGGTGTTAGTGAGGGCAGACCCTCAGCGCTCTATCGCACTTGCCACGGAGACTCACGTCTTGATATTCCGGCATAGCTCATCTTCAACGGAGTCACGCACTGGCTCTTCCACCTCCGTCGCCGAACATGGAGCGCCGAAATGCATTGTCGAGTTTCTGCCTTGGGAGAAGGCAGACATGGAGGACTATCGCTCCCTCAGCTCCTTGAAGGCTTTCGGAACTCTCGGATTGGTGACGCTAGCTGGCGATGTCTTCCTCTGTGTGGTAAATAGTGCTTCGAGGGTTGCCACTGTACGGCCTGGTGAAGATGTGCAGCGCATCGGGTCCGTCGAATTCCACTGCTTGAACCGCTCGGATTATGATCATCTCCTGAACGATCAGATCAATCCATTTCCTACCGACGGTTTGGACGCTGACGGTCATGATCATGGACACAAGGAGAGCCTTCTTGAGCATCCCTGCATGGCCCTCAAGAAGCTACTCAGTGGCGGCACTTTCTATTACAGTGCTGACTTCGACCTGACGAAGCGAGTGCAGGACCGACCAGCAGAGACGAGCTCTGTGGCTATCGACAGTCTAGATGGTGGCTTCCTCTGGAACACTTACATGATCCAACCACTTGTCGACTTCAGGTCACGGCTGTCGGACGGCGAGAGGCGCGCACTAGACGCATCTCGGATCTTGACATCTGCCATTCGTGGCTTCGCACTATCCGTCACGATCCCCGCTGCCTCGTCGCCCGCACGTATAGCGAAGACGGGTCAGCCGTCAAGCATGACGCTGATCTCGCGGCTGTCGTGTCGCAGAGCCGGAACAAGATTCAACTCGCGAGGCATTGACGATGACGGCAACGTAGCAAACTTCGTTGAAACTGAGACGATCTTCAATACCGACTACATTTGCTTCAGCTATGTGCAGTGTCGTGGCAGTGTACCGCTATTCTGGGAGCAAGCCAGTGGCTTGCCGGGACAGCAGAAAGTCACGATAACCCGGTCATTCGAGGCCACTCAGCCTGCATTTGATGAGCACTTCATGAATTTGTCGAAGGCATACGGCGACGTGCATGTAGTCAATCTATTGAGCAAGGAGAAGCCCGCCGAGACGGAGCTCACACGACAGTACGACCAGCACATTCGTAGGTATGTCCAGCCAGCCAACGATGGCGGCAGTCATGAGAGAAGAGACATCCGTAGCATCAATTATGACTTCCACGCCGAGACTCGTGGGCCCCACGGCTACGAAGCAGCGAGTGGCATCAAGCACAATATACAAGACTCGACTTCAAGCTTCGAATACTATCTATCCGAGGAGACCCAGGAACAGGCACGTGTTGAACCAAACGGTCGACGAGCAACATTGCGAGGTCCGCAGGAAGTACTGAAGCAAAATGGCATTTTTCGAACTAATTGTCTCGATTGTCTTGACAGGACAAATCTTGTGCAGACTATCATATCGCAAATCGCTCTGGACACTTTTCTCCGCCAGCACGAAGACCGAGCACCCACATCTGACTTCTGGGCTCGACATGGCATTCTTTGGGCCGACTGCGGCGATGCACTGTCGAAGATCTACGCTGGCACGGGCGCGCTCAAGTCATCCTTCACCCGCCACGGTAAGATGTCGCTTGCGGGCGCCGTAGCAGATCTGCGCAAAAGTGCACAACGGCTGTATATCAACAACTTCGAGGACAAGGGCAGGCAGAACACTATCGACATGCTTTTAGGCCGACTCATGGGCCAGATGCCGGTCCACCTGTACGACCCGATCAATGACTTTGTGACTGCCGAGCTCGAGCGTCGGCAGACGGAGTTTACAGAGCCGAAGAGCATCACTGTATGGGTGGGCACTTTCAATCTGAATGGCAAGACCAATGGGCTGCATGACGATCTCAGCTCATGGCTATGTCCGGAGGTCGAAGAGAAACTTCAGCTTCCGGAGATCGTGGCAGTGGCCTTCCAGGAGATCGTCGAACTCAACGCTCAGCAAATCGTCCAGACAGACATGTATCGGCGCCACCAGTGGGACGAGGCAGTGCGCGAGACACTGAACAAGAAGACTGCTCAACTTGGCTCAGAAGATTATGTTCTGCTGCGTGGTGGTCAATTGGTCGGAGCTTCACTGTCGGTCTTTGTCCGCGTCTCAGCATTGCCGTTCATCAAGAATGTCGAAGGGTCCATCAAGAAGACAGGTCTGAGCGGCATGGCGGGGAACAAAGGTGCTGTCGCTATTCGAATGGACTACGCGGACACATCATTGTGCTTGGTGACGGCTCATCTCGCTGCTGGCTTCGCCAACTATGAGGAGCGTAACCAAGATTACCGCACCATAAGCACCGGACTTCGCTTCCAACGCAATAGAACGATCGAAGATCACAAGACGATCATCTGGTTCGGCGACTTCAACTATAGAATAGGCTTGGGAAATGAGCGCGTGAGACAGCTCATCGATGCCAAAGATCTCGGCACATTGTACGAGAACGATCAGCTGAATCTCCAAATGGTCAACGGCAGGACATTCCCATACTACTCGGAGAAGACGCCAACATTCATGCCGACTTACAAGTACAATCTCAACTCAGATCTGTACGACACCTCGGAGAAAGGACGTATACCCGCCTGGTGCGATCGTATCCTCACTCGTGGCGACAATTTGCGGCAGCTCTACTACGAAGCCTCGCCATTGCGCTTCTCAGATCATCGCCCGGTGTGGGGACCCTTCGACTGCAAAGTGAACGTCGTCAACGAAGTAGACAAAGAGCGCATCAGCAGCGAGCTGTACGCAAAGCGTCGTATAGCTGTGGGCAAGAACACAGCCATTGTCCGAGATGGAGCTAGCGACGATGAGTCGATCAACGGCTACGACTCCTTGGAACCCGGTCTCCCGCCTGCAAGCTCTGACAAGCGGAAGTGGTGGCTAGATGGTGGTATGCCGGCTCGATCGACCGTTCACGCACCTAGTGAAGCGCGTGCGCCAAATCCCAATCGACCTGCAAATCCCTTCACACCATCTAGCGAGCCGGACTGGGTCAAGATCGACAAGCCCTCCGCACCTCCGTCGCGTAATGCATCCAGGCAAATCAGCGCACAGTCTTCCTCGGGTACCCTCAACCGGCCCACCGCGGAATCGAGGACATTTTCACCGCACTCGAATAGCCATCCCGACCCACCTACACAGCCGCCTCGGCCAGTCGCGGCACTAGATGGCGCATCGTCTCCCCCATCTCAACAGACTCACCTTAAAGCTACACTCCGCAAACCTGCGCCCCCGCAAAAGCCGCAGAAGCCCAATGTACTTCGTTCGAACAGCAGCACCTCAACAGTATCTACCTCCTCCACACGAGCTACTGCGCCCCCTCCGCCTGCACCGCGAAGAGGTGGCATCACAACTGCGCCCACAGCTGACGCTGACTTCCCGCCACCACCGAGACGAGTGGCAGGATTAGGAGATAGAGTATTGGCTCCAGCACCCACACCTACGAAGCAGAAAGGTGGCGAGCACGCGAATGGTGATGGCGAGATGCCACCCGGTCTGCCTCCGCGGAGGCAAACTGGATTGATGGATCAGGACGGGGCAGACAAGATAAAGGGTTGGGATGTACTGCGGCCGACGTGAATGCGGCAGAGTTGAATGAAATACGAACGCTTTTACGAATGGACTGCATACGAAGTAGGTTGAGGCGCTGTCTGCGCTCGGCAAGCTATCGATCGATAGGGAAGTCGTCATGATGATATATCTATCGAGTGAGCATTGTTGCCTTCCATGATGGTATCGAATACAAAGCGTTGTAGAAAATGTCGTCAGATCGTGAATGTCGTAGCAGCAAGTCGAGCAGTGAATGCTCAGCCGACCGGTAGGTTTAAGAAAGGTAGCAGGAACTTGGCCACCAATCGTGATGTGTACTGGCATTGTGTTTCCGAGCTCAATGCGATGTTGCTTCGGTGTCGTAAGTGCGCCTCTGCAAAACGATGTCAGCTCTGTACCAAACATAGCTCGGATAAGTCAGCAGGAAAATACCTCTCTCCTCAACAAGCAATCTCAACTCCGCCAGAAACTCGCCCTCAATCGGGTCCCTCAGCTTCGGCGTCTGCTCCCCAAAACTCCCCCGACCAACCCACTTCTTGTCCCGATACTTGCATTGATACAACCCCACTAGCAACTTGAACCTCTCATCGATCTTCTCGCAAGCCCACCTTGCCTCTTGCATAGCTTCTGCGAACGGCATATCGCCTTTCATGGCCTTCGTATCAGCCTGCAGCTGTATAGTCCTCTGCACCTCCTCTAGCACCATACCGAGACCGAGCATGACGCAGAACGCGGAAAGCCAGGTCGACTCCTTATGGCCTGAGGTGTGAAGAGTGGCCTGCAGCCATTTGAGGATGTCTTTGTAGATGTTCCCGCGCAGAGTAGAAAAGAAGAATTTAAGCTGGCGGTTTGCAAGGCGTGGAGAGGTGTGCGCGGGTAGCACGGGAGGTTTGTGAGGGTGCTGGATTGAGGCTCGGATGTAGTGGAGGGTATCGTCAGGGAAAGTGAGGGTGTGGCCCATAATGTAGGTTATTATTAGCATTTTAATGATGGAGCGGAGGAGAGATCGGAGCTACGGGGTGAGGTGTTAGCGATGTGTATGGATTGCAGAGATCAAGGAATACTCACGTCGATGTCTTGAGTGCGTGCGTAGAGCTGGACGAGAAGAGCTAAGGTAGTGGCTTGGAAGTCGTTCACCTGAGACTCTTCCTCGAAGCACGTCCACGGGAAGTCGCCCAGATGATGGCTCTCCATGAGCTCGTCGAGGTAGTTCTTGAAGTGCGCATCATCGCTCGTCTCGATCTTGGTAATGCCGAGGGGAGGTGAGTACCTGTCGGAGCGTACAGAGCGGCCGGTGGAGGGATTCTGTCTGAACTGAACTTGACCGAGGTACTCTTGGGTGCTTGGAACGAATTCGTATAATGTCCATCGCAGCGGTGGGCCATAGCCACTGGTGAGGTGGACAACAACAGGTCGCTTGAAGTCCCAGAACTGGACTTGCTCACGCACGCAGTTTTCGATGGTCTGTTTCTGGTGCATCAGCGTCAATGAAGCTAGCAGTAGATGTCAGCTGGGGTCTTCAGCGCGAGTACTGCAGTACTTACGCGGCAGGAAGTCAAGCACGAAGTCTGGCAGCTTTGATCTATCGCAGTCGAAGAAGTATTGCTGCCCTTTCTGCCATCGCATCTGACATCGGGTGCATGGATCACCACCATCGCACTGCACATGTTAGCTCATTGGTACGCTTGCAAAACAGGTGGATACGACATACTGGATCTCGCTGCATGGCACACCTCCAGCATGCACCACGTTTGCGCATTGTGGAGCTCTTCTGTCGCGTCTCATCGTTCAAGTGCGTGTTCTTCTTCCGACCACCCTTTGCCGAGGAAGGCTCTGGTGCGTGTCGGTGATGAGTTGAGGTGACTATGGCAGCGGGACCTGCGACAGCGATCGTACGATGCGTACTCGGATATGGGGCATGCGCTGCCTGCCGAGTCGGTACAGGTATTGGAGCTGGGCGATTCTGCACTGGGATCTGTAGGGCGGGACGTGCGTGCATTGCCAGATTGCTCGGGTCCATTGTCACGGGTATCGATAGTGCGGAGGTCGCATGAAAGCCTACTGCATGGCTGGGTGTCGATGTGAATGAGGTGAGATGATCATTGGCACCGCTTGTAGTGGGCAAGGTCTGCTGATTGTGGGCGATCTGATATGCCAGATGCTGGTTCAAGGGTTGAGAGTCTGTTGCTGAAATGGGCGCAGTGGCAGTCGCAGCCAAGAAGCCTTCGTAAGGAGACATGGTATGCTGCATGGTGCCCCAGGCATATGCAGTTGCTTGAGATGATCCATGGTAGAATGTATTACTGGCGCCAGGTCCAGCCTCACGCCATGAGCTTTGCAGAGGAGGTGCGTTGTGGTAGAACGCGTCTTGCGGGTTCAAGCCAGTGAGTAGTGCGCTGTCCAGAGCAGCACTTGTCATTACAGCGTCCATATCGAAAGGGTGTTGCGACAAGTCATCTTGCGCTCTCTCCGGCTGGCGCGTCGGCTCGGGTCTAGCAGCATCACCGCCAGCGGGGTGTACCCTTCGCTGTGTTGCAACCGGTGCAACGGATGGTCTGCGGGAGCTCCCAGAGGCTGACGCGGGTTCTGAATGATCGGGCTGACTCATCATCGAATAGGCGCTGTAGTGACTCTCTAGAGGCGATATCGTCTCGAAGTCGCCAGAGAAGCTCGACGCATCGGCGGAGCATATGTCAAGCGTTTCTTGATCCAGCCCATTGCCGTAGACCTCGATCCAGTCGGCGTCGTTGGAGCTCGGCGTGTATTGGTCATTTGAAGTCTGCGGTGACACTGGAGTGTGCTGTTGGCTACCCTTGTTGCTGGGCTCGAATGCATCGGACGATACCTCGATAGGGCTCGTGAAGTGCCAGTCACGGAGAGTAGCTTCGAACTCTTCCGCGGTCATTTCGTGGAAGACACCTTCGGAGTGCAATTCATCAGGGCGAACGACATGGTCGGAAGGAAAGGCTGAGGCAGGCGACTGGGCGAGGCCCATCTTCCATACTCTGGCACCGGTGACGGCACCGGTGAGGTCTGTTGCGGCTCCACGAAACGAGGGCTGACCTCGAAGCGCGAGCCTCAGGCGCGCTTGCAGACCGGTGAACGAGGCGCGTGACTGGGCTAGTGTCAATGGACGGTAAAAGTCCGATCAGGCTTTGTAGGTGAGGGCATTGGACAGCGACGGGCATGACAAGTAGCGGTATGCGCTATAGAAGTCAATGGCAACGACATTGCATGCAACGACATTGCAATGAGGCTGAGCTTGATGTTGCATATGCGGGCTTGATGCGCTGTGCAGCCCGCGCATCTGGAGTCGCCGGACTGCAGCTGCCCCTCGTGCGCCAGGCGCGGCCAGAGCCAAAATGCTTGTCGCTTCTGCTGATACATGAATCCACGGATGGAAACTTTGTCTTGCAGTCTGTGTTGCAAAGAGAGGAACACTCGTTTCCCTTTGCCGCTGGTATTGGCACGCACAAGGCCAGGTTCCTGGCAGATTGACTTATCTCCAGCACACCAGCGATTATGCAAGGCTCCTGTTTCCCTAAGAGTCGATCGGGGACGACAACGAAAGATGCGACAGCTTTAATTGCAGCAGCGGCTCATCATAGCCGAATACTTTGATGCTCCGGGTGGCTTTGCCTTCCATTCTCAATATGACTTACGCACGTGGCTTGTCGGCGACGTGAACGAAGTGCATGTCCTGGATCATGCCTTCTCTATCGCGCCGCAACCTTGGTCTGTTGTTCTCGCGAAGAACCTCCGAATACTTTCATCGCATGCAGGTACGCCCAGAAGATACATCCGATATCCGTTTCACCTCGCGATGGGATGACGCGTTTCAGAACCCCACCTGCGCAAGATCCAGGTAGCCAAGCTGCTGTCAACATCGCGGTGCCGGTACTGCCACGAGCACGCGACATCTTGACCAGGATCGCAGTGCCATTGACCTGGAGGTAGGTGGAGAGTCGGTCCTTCCTTTCACATCATCTTCGGCATCGCTCATTCATTAGTCGGCTTGGGTAGGAGAAAGTCTGCTACCAACCTAAGTCCATCCAATGAGCTCAAGGTTACTAGGCCCTTTGTTCTTCTGATCTCCCGTGGAGGGATACATCCACTGCCATGTCCGGCTACGATGATGCAGGCGAGGACAAGCGGAGGTACATACCAGCTCATAGTCCGCATCATCAGATACCGACCATCTCCAAGTATCGTGAAGAGAAGGAGAACCGACTAGCGCAAGCCAACGCTGGCCAAGATGGGGATGATGACGGCAGCAACGTCTCGAGTACAGACCAGGCGAAAGCGACGGCACGGCGGTACCTCTCACGGGGAGACGATGACCATGGCGACGCTAACAAGGACGGCAATAACGACGATGTTGACAACACAAGCAAGGCAGACGATGATGCCAACGGCGGTGCTCAGGACAGCCATGGCGACGGAGACGCGCCAAAGGATACATCTGAAGTTGGCCAGGCCGCGCACCCGAAAGCCAAGAGAAAAGGCATGAGGAAACGAGGTGATGAGCGAGCTGAGCGCGAAGTCACAGATCCTATCACTCACTTACCAGTCAAGATCTTCGACTTTACGCAAGATGCGCTGGATGATGCAGGTGAGAACGATGCGCCGTTTGGCAGCACGACTCGCACAGCGACCGGGCTGAGCAACAAGAACAAGTCGGACGAGGAGCTGCGGGATGAGACGAATGAAATGCGTGCGGGTCAAGAAGGATTTAATGCTCTTTTCCCGCCTCCTTCGATCGATGGTATTAAGCATGAGCTAGCGGACATAAATAAGTTAGGTATGACAGTCGGTCTCGTAGGTGTATCGACGCTCGCCGTGCTGGCGCTGGCGCTGGAACGTTTGCTACGACCCACTGCAACGTTGTCGATACGATCTGTCGCTACTTGGTCAGCTCTCAGCTTACTGGTAGCAGGCGGAGGATGGGCACTCATTGCTGGTATCAGAGACTGGACAGACAAGCGCATAGAGACCTTATGGGAGGAGGAGATGTGGGAGTCGAATCGTAAAAGATCGAAGGACGATTCGGAACATCATGACCCTGAGAGTACTCGCTGGCTAAACTCCCTGGTTGCTTCGGTCTGGCCATTGGTGAACCCGGATTTGTTCATAAGTCTAGCCGACACCTTGGAGGACGTGATGCAGGCATCGCTACCCCGGCTGGTTCGAATGGTGAGTGTGGACGACATTGGACAAGGGAGTGAAGCTCTGCGCATACTTGGCGTGCGATGGCTGCCGACCGGTGCTGCTGCGAGGTCAGTTGGCTCAGATGGCAGGCTGAAGAAAGCGCAAGAAGGAGGAGACCACAAGAACGATCGGACCGTGCCAGGAGAAGGAGAGGTCGAAAAGAGTGATGATAATGGAAGTAGGAGCGAGAATGACAAGGGTAACAAGCAGGATGAACAGGAGGACCAGGCGGTAGAAGAGGGCATGGAAGCGGAAGAGGGTGACTTCATTAATCTCGAAGTCGCGTTCGCGTATCGCGCGCGGTCGGAGAAGAAGATGGCGAGGAAGCGAATGAAGGACATGCATCTGATGCTGGCCTTCTACTTGCCAGGCAACATAAAGCTGCCTGTGTGGGTAGACCTTCGCGGCGTTGTCGGCACAATGCGCATGCGCTTGCAGCTTACACCTGACCCTCCATTCTTCGCTCTCTGCACGTTGACGTTCATGGGCCAGCCAAAGGTTGATCTTAGCTGCCAGCCGCTGTCGAAACACGGACTGAACATCATGGATCTGCCCGTGATCAGCAACTTCGTCAAGTCAGCCGTAGATGCGGCAATGGCCGAGTATGTCGCTCCGAAGAGTCTGACACTTGATCTGAAAGACATGCTCGTCGGTGACGACTTCAAAAAGGATACTGCGGCTCGCGGGATCTTGGTCGTGAGGATCAGGCGCGGCTACGATTTTAAAGTCGGCGATGCTGGCATCCCACTCATTAAGGAGGGTAGCGCTGATCCGTACGTCTCTGTGGGCTGGGCGAAGTTTGGCAAACCTCTGTGGAGCACGCGCCTGCTGACGGACGAGATGGAGCCAGTGTGGGAGGAGACGGTTTATCTGCTTATAACGCCTGAACAGCTCAACGTCGACGAGAGACTGCGCGTGCAGCTCTGGGACTCAGATCGCTTGACCGCTGACGATGATCTCGGCCGGATCGAGGTCGATCTGAAGACTCTAATGAGGGACTCGGCATCGAACGGCAAGATGTGCCCACGCTCTGACGGCTTCCGTGCGCTGAAGGCAGGCGAGGATCTGCCGGGTAAGCTAGACTGGGAGATTGGGTATTTTTCCAAGGTCCGCATCCAGCCGTGTCAGCTAGCCAAGCAGACGTACGATACCGAGATCCGGACGATGGAGCAACTGAGAGAGAAGGTCGATAGGATCTGTAAGCGCAAGCTTCGAGAAGCTCTTGTCAAGGAGAACCGTGAGAAGCAGGACGAAGATGAACTTGAGCAGCAGAAGGCTCAGGAGATGAAGATGCATCAGGATAACATGATGATCTCGGCACCTCCACCGGAAGGGTACCCTAGTGGGGTATTTAGCATTCAGATTCATCAGATTACAGGCCTGGAGCTGGAGCAGACTTCCAAGAAAGCCGATGATAAGAACGCAGCCAAAGATCAAGAAGAGGAAGAAGGCGACACTCTACCGAGTGCGTACTGTAACGTCATGATTAATCACCGTAAGGTGTTCAAGACACGGACAAAACCGAAGAATGCGAAACCCTTCTTCAACGCGGGTACAGAACGCTTCATTCCGGATTGGCAGAATGCAGAGGTGCATGTCTCTGTCCGAGATGCGAGGGTACACGAAGACGACGCCCTGCTTGGCATCGTGCACCTGTCGCTTGCAGATGTATTCAAACACCGCTCTCAGGTCAACGGGTTCTGGCCATTATCAGGCGGAGTAGGCTACGGACGCATACGCCTGTCGCTTGTTTGGCGGAGCGTGCAACTCCAAGCACCTCCAAAGGCCCTAGGTTGGGAACTTGGCACACTACAGGTGAAGCCTGGAATTACATCCTCTTCTCTCTCACAGGACGTGACGAAGCTGCGCCTTAAGCTCGGAACGAATCTTAGCACAGCCAAGTTCAGTCCTGCCAAGGAGGGCGAGCATGCTTGGAGCGGTCGCAAGGGTCGAAGTGCATACTTAGCAGTCAGTAAACGGTACAGTAGCTGCTTTAGCATTCGCTTCCGGCACAAGCAGATGATCGGGAATAACAATGCTGCCTTTGCTGTACTCTGGCTCCGTGACATACCTGACGAAACGGAGAAAGAAATCGAATTGACAGTGTGGAAAGGTGATTTTAAGCGAGCTGTTGCATGTTCGCTGGACGAGTGCGGCGAGAAGCTCGGTACGATCAAGTTGAAAGTGCTGTTCTGGAGCGGACTCGGCAGCGCGCATGGGAAATGGGCAAGCGGAGACCCGGACATGAAGCAAGTCGTCCAAGTGTTGGACGTCGCTAGGGATAACGAAGAGGAGGAGAAGGCGGGCAAGGAGGCAGGTATCGTAGACGAGGAGATGAGCTCGTCCAGTGACGATGATGACGACTCTTCCAACGATGGAGATGACAAGAACGGTACCGACGACAAGGCAAAACCAGACGGACTCGAGCAGAAGGGACGAAGCATGACGACGGATGGCAAGGGCATCACTAATGGTTGGGCGGATAGTGCGAAGGAGTATAAGAAGAACATGAAGAGCGTGCATCGGCGGCATCGTGGCGTCATGCAATGGAAGGTAAAATGTGTCTTTCTCCTGATTTTTGTGTTGTGGACTGACGATGTATACAGATACCGCGTACTGCTGAGTGGGCTGCACACAAGGCTGAGAGAGCTGAGGCCAAGATTACTGGGCTGTTCAAGCATAACAGCAGAGAGCCTGGCATTGAGACGGAAGTGTAGGCTTGTACATCGGAGGAAATGCTGGTTCAGTATGGCGCTCCAGATGCTGCCTGGGACTGTACATTACGCAAAGGGAGTCAAAAGCCGCATACATCGCGCCGTTTGAATGCCGGAAGAAGTCGATCGCAGGTCTCTCCGTTTGGCGCACATCATGTACGTTTGGGCTACCTGCGACAGCTTACAAGACGACCCATGATGTTCACCTACCTGCCCACACTCTCACCCTGTGTCCGCTATAGACGACAGGAGACCGAGATACCACTGCATAAATGAGCCGTCAAGGCGGCACCCTTGGCTGGTCATCTATCTTATTCGCGTGCGGTTTGCGCTCTTCCCTTCATCTGCAGTACTATCGAGAGATCATTTGACGAAGCCATCGCAACGGTCAGCTGCATAGAGCACACGTCAGCTAGCGTCGCTACCATGAAACTCGGAGATCCCGTTTGCATGCTATCACATTGCGAGCGATGCGTAAGCACTGACTATTTTCCACCTGCCATGTCTGCTCGATACGTTCGGCTTGATCCGCGGTATCAAACTAATACATCTTCCGAATCAATTCGGCATTGCTCGCCTCTCAGCTCCTAAACATCAACCGTTCCAGGACTCCCACAACCATTACGAAGTCATCTGAGAGGCTGCGCAAAGGGTGTTCTGCTCGGAGATCTCACGCGAATTGAATCGAGCTATCATGTCGGAACTGAGGTCTAAGGCTGCCCGATCAGGTGGACTTGAACACCGCTGCGAGCTGTGCAGGATTACAGCCGCTTCCAAGACACTCTCACTATGTCAAGGTTGCAAGGTCACCAGATACTGTAGCATACTGCCCTCAAGTAGGGCATCACTGCATGTCACCGAAGCGAAGCCCGCCAAGCGATCGAAAGCAAGTGCCGAGCAAATTAGACTGGCGCTCCCGCTTCCCCGCCCCTAAAGCCAATCTTCGCCACATTTGATTAAGCATCCGCGGCGTTTTAACCGCAACAGGGTCGCGCCAAAGATTGTAGACGAGCATGATTTGTTGCACGCGCACTGCACGTGGAAACGGTGCTGGGGTCGTGCGTCTGCCAGATTTGCGAGCGCATGGCGTGGGGAACAACCCATGTCGTGCAACCGCGCTTCTGCATGGACAGTGTCTGGGCGCGGCATTTCCTTGTCGATCGGGGGGATGTCGCTATCTCGCGCGCCGGTCCTTTGCCTTCACCGGCATACCCTCTCTGCTTTGTCTTTAGACTAATCTCGAGCGCGTACTGGAACCGCTGGCCAACATGGCTGACACCATGGGCATGATGGAGAAGAACAGAGTGAACGAGGCAAATGTAGCGGAGTCGGATTCTGACAAACAGACGACTGATGCTGTGCCACTCCGATGTAAGCTGCGTCGCACCGTCACGTCTATCACACTCGCTAATCGTCTGGACAGACCCGATCCCGTCAAACGACCCGAATGATCCTCTGAACTGGAGCACGCTGAGCAAACTCACAACGTACGGGACGATCTGCCTTTTCTCGTTCATTGCCAACGTGAATGGGTCGAACTTCACGGTAGCGATTGTACCCTTGCAGAAGCAATTCAAGACCGATGCTACGCATGCCACTTGGCTAGTCGGCTTCAATGTCCTCATGTTCGGTCTAGGCAATGTGCTCTGGGTGCCGCTGATGCGAGTCGTGGGCAAGCGACCCGTGTACCTCCTTGCGCTTGCCGTCTTTGTCGCAGCGAATGCTTGGAGCACCAAGGCAACCTCATATGGCAGTTTGCTTGGTGGTCGAATGATAGCCGGCTTTGGCGCCAGTGCTGCTGATGCCACAGTGCCCAGTGCAGTGGCAGACATGTTCTTCTACGAGCAGCGAGGGCACTGCATGATGTTCTTCCATCTCGCTCTAGCTTCCGGCATCTTCCTCGGCCCACTCATCAATGCGTACATCGTGCAGCTACATTCCTGGCGCTGGTCTTGCGGTTTCCTGGCCATAGCCGGAGGAGCTATCTTCATCCTCGCTTTCTTCTTCATCCGAGAGACGCAGTATTACGTTCCCCGCAAGCAGCACGCAATTCATGAGATCCCCAAGCCTCGTACATACGCAGGCTGGCTCAGCCTTACACTAGGCTACAACAACGATAAGCCACTCCAGCGCTTCGTCCGCACTTTCTGGGACATCATCCGAATGGCCGTATACCCGCCCGTCTTCTGGGTCGGCTGTCTCGTTGGTGTGTTTGTGGGTTGGACCATCGTTATCCAGATAACAGTCTCGCAAACGTTCCTGCGGCCGCCGTACTCCTGGAAGCTCGGCAAAGTTGGGCTCTTCTCGATCTCAGGCTGGATCGGTACACTCATCTCCTTTTACTTCGGCGGGAAGCTCATCGATCTTCTGGCCAACCGAGCCAGACGACATGACCATGATGCGAAGCCAAGACCGGAGAAGCGTCTGATTGCTCTTGCGATTCCCTTCGTGATCTCGCCGGTCGGTCTCATCATCTTCGGGCAATGTATCTCGCATCGTCTCAGCTGGGTCGGCTCGGCATTCGGTTACGGAATGCACTCTTTCGGCTTCACCGCAGTGGCTAACATCGCTATCACATACGCTGTGGACTGCTACCAGAGCTTTCCGGGAGAGGCTCTCGTCACAGTATTCGTGGTCCGCAATGTTATTGCGTTGATCTGTAGTCTGTATGCAAACAATTGGATCGCCAAGGAGGGCCTGTCGGCTGTGAGCTACTCGTCGGATCACACTGACTGCAATTCGCTGACAATGTCGTAGGTCTCTGGAACGATGGCAGGTGTGCAGTGGGCGCTGCTGCTGATCGCAGTTCCAATGTACTACATGAACAGCACGATACTGGCGCTGACTGACAAATATGGACCGCAAAGGAGGCTACGTGCGGAGTCGCGGAAGTAGTCAATGTGTGCGAGAAAGCTTTGCAGATGTGTATCTCATGTTCACACCTGTCACTGCCTCATGACTACAGCTGTGCCCGAGGCACCTCGTCCCATGCCTCGTCAAATCCAGTAGAGCGCACCCATGTGGGACCTCCTGCTTCAATAGAGTCAATGGCCATGTGCCCAAGCTGCAGCCAATCATGATGTTTCAATCTGAACTCAGTCCGGTCCTCATACGGCATACACACTCTCTGCCCATGCGCCAGGGCTCTGACAAGCTTTGCAGCATGGCCGTCGTCGGGCGTTGTCTTCACTCGATCGAAGATCTGTTCCCAGCCGGAAGGCTGCTTGGGTCTGTACGCTCGCACGATAGCCAGTCGCGGCTCTGGTACTTTGCGTGACGCATACATGATCAGGTCATTCCAGACCTTCCACTCCAGTAGGCGGCGCCTCCGGGCATCACTCAGCCATTCTTGCTCCAAGAAAGTCGAGAAGAAGATGCTGCTGTTCAGACTGTGAATGTAGTAGAAGTCGTACTTTGGCTCATAGTCGTCCCTCTGCGCTCCACCTGTGAAGTAAGCCACTGCGTTGATCATCTCAGCGGTCTTGTACTTGATATCATCCATAGGCCGGATTTGGTACTGAGAAGCATAGCCGACCATTCGCTCGCCTGCGCGAGAGATGATACCATCGCGGAGCATGCTACTATCGGACCAGCGAACGGCATCTCGCAATGTCTGATCGCTGTGCATGGCTTCGATCAGTTCGACGATTGACTTCGAAGGCCGATCACGGTGCCCATTGGCTGCCGCTTCGGCTGGCTTGAGGTAGTTCCCAATCCAGGCGTCGTGCACAGCTGTCTCGGCGAGAGCTTCAGCGACGAGTGCAGGCTGCGCTGACTCGATCGCAAATCCTAGATGAATCAGCGGATGGTAGATGCTTGACCAAAGGCGGATGAAGAGTGTCTCTGCCAGGGCAGTGCCGGACAGCAGGTACTTCTGTAAGACTTCCTGCCAGCTACTCTTGGAAATCTCAGACTGGAAGAAAGCGAGGAAGTCTGGGTAATGTCGTCCCTTGCCAAGATGGGCCATGATAGCGGCTTCATCTTCAAAGACAAGGTTTTGGACAGAGGCCGATCGATGCAGCGGACGTTGATAGCCCTGATTGTTGGCGTACTGTTGCTGTAGCTCCTTCGGACTGGCGCCCAGCGCGAAAATCGTCACTAGGTGGTGCGCGACGTGGTTGTGGAAGCCCTGCTGATTGAAGAATATGTGATGCTGTTCGTGATTGTCCTGAAGGAGCTTGGAGGTTGTCTGAGCAGCATCGGACGTGAGGTCAGGGACGGCGAACTGGAATTTCTGTTGCGCTGAGAGCTGCACTGTGCTTGCGGTAGCCATCCTCGCTATATTATTGAAGCTCAAGCTTCGTATCGGTGTAGCGTTACAGTGCGACGGCGCTTTGGTGAGGAAATGTGACATGGAAAGGGTACTTCTACACAGCTGCCGTTATCTCCCACCTATATACATCCTCTTCCTCAGCTAAGGTGCTGGATCTCACGCTCGTCAAATCCTTCTTCGAGGTGTAGCACCGTGACAAAGAGAGCGAGTCTTGATCAGCAAGCTGGGCAACGTGGCCGTAAGCTCAGTGTGACGAATGCCTGGCGGACGAATCGGGTAACACCAAAGCAAACTCGGCCGGTGTACAGACATAGTGAAAGCGTATCATGGGAGTACTGTATCCGTTGTCGCGTTTATGTAAGCTCGTCTTGTTCCCGACAACCGGGGCAGGCGCGTCTCTAGCGCCGTCCCGTCGCGTTCCTTGAGGTCTTGACCGCGTCAGGTCTCATGACTTCGCTGTTACATCAATTGATCTGCACGACGCATTTCGACAACAACAGCGAGGCAGGTTACTGTGTCGCCTAGGGGAACGTTACAAGTTTGCATGATCTCATACCCTATACCACAACGCTGATCGCGGGACGCCTGTTTAACGAGCTGCCAGTCCAGGGAGTTTGCGCACAATGGTGAAGCGCAAAAGAGGACGCGCTGCCGGGTCTCAGCCTTCGGCGAAGCGTCAATGCAGTACACGTACAGATCTTGGGGTTGCGCAGAACTCTAACCATCCGACGAATCCGTTGCTTGCTCAGTATTACAGCGAGGTTCATAGCTTACGGACCTATCTGGTTTCACGCCTACCGAAGTCCTCGAAGAAGCGACGTAGAAGACTTCTGCAGTATGGACGAGACAACGCACCGTCTTCTGCGTCCATCTCCGATACTGAGCTAGCCAGTCTGCTAGATACTACAATCGTGGGCACGTCCGAGCAGGTGGCAGTGGCGACTCTTGCTGATGTCGAGAACGACATTTCAGTCTTCACACAGCAGCTCACGGAGACAGACATCTCTGTACTGTCAAATACTGGCTCGCTGCAGCAGTCCGAGGTAGGTGGAAGCCCTGTTCTCCTTTGTACCATCGCCACGCCTGATTCTGCCGCTACTAACATGCCCAGATCGTGGACCTGACTGTGTGGCGTTTGTTCAAACGGGATACTGGAGGTCGAAGACCAGCGCATCTGCTCTGCTTGGGGTTCCAGCGATCACCACTGGCTGCGAACGGCGAGGAAGTCACTGCAGCCGCAGGCATACCTGGAGTGTACGTATGTGGCCCAACCCGGTTTGCCTCGCAATTGAGAGCTTGCCCCTGGACTGGATTATGTGACCTGCTTGGCCGCGGCGGTGACCGGATCATAAGTGAGCTACTGATGGACTGTGGGCTATTCAGTCCGGTCAATGGCAGCAGCAACGTCATGCAAATATGTGGCATGCCTATGAGTGAACTCAAGGTAATTCCACGCCTTACTGAAGCCGATCCGACTGCTCTATCGGCGCGTGTGGAAGGTAGTCGAATCAAAGCGGCGTCATCAATTGGGCTATCGGATATCCGCTTCCTCAGGCATCGAATGCTCTACGCGAAGCCATCGCTCAAAGCGTGCGGTCGTGTGCGATACGGTCTCAGCCATGCTCACGTGTTCAGCCGTTGCCGGAATGTCGAGAGCGACTCCGAACTGATGCACATTATGCAGCACGTGTTCCCTCGCCAATTTGGGCTGCACAACGTCTTCACTTCCACTACGAATCGTATGGAGACTGCTCAGCAGTTCCGGGATTACACTAACCGTGAGGAGGAGATAGCACGACTACTCGTGCAAAATCGACATGGTCACACTGCAGGCCCCAACACAGACGTCAAGGGCCCTCGCAGGCTGAGAGGAGCTGCCTCAAACTTCGTAGGCAGCATCCGTAGACGACACGATGATTGTTCCTACAAGGCTCTGCTTGATCATCACTGCCCTAGCGCAATTGTCGACGACGCTGCGAACCCAGGCTCCCTTGCACAAGCAACGCATCCACAACGTGTAGCAGCCTTCTGCAAGGCAGCCGTTAAGCGCGTGTTTCCAGCCCGCCTGTTTGGGCACGCAGACTGGCGCGCTGGCAATGCCAAGCTCGTCCTTAAGCACGTTGAGCGTTTTGTACAGTTGGGTCGCTACGAGACTCTTGGTCTGCACGATATGCTTCAAGGCATGAGTATGCAGGACATAACGTGGCTGATTCCACCACAGCTTGATCCCTCAGCGAAACTGTCACGTACGGACTGGACGAAGCGCATGGAGCTGCTGGGTGAGCTGATCTATTATCTTTTTGACTCGTTCTTGATTCCCCTCATCCGGAGCCACTTTCATGTAACAGAAGCAGCAGGTCAGCGAAACGAACTGTGCTTCTTCAGGCATGATGTCTGGATGCGATTATCGGAGCCTGCCCTTGCACAGCTAACTTTGACAATGCTGGAGGAGTGCAGCGCGAGGCAGACGTCAGCCGCCCTAGCGCAGCGCGCTCTTGGAGTCAGCACTGTCCGACTTCTACCCAAAGACCAGGGCATGAGGCCCATCATCAACCTGCGACGGCGCGTTCAACGTCTCCAGAAGGGACAGCTGGTACTCGGGCGCAGCATCAACAGCGTCCTCACGCCAGCTTTTAGTGTACTCAACTACGAGAAACCGAATCACCCCGATATTCTGAGCTCCGCAATGTTCTCCATTGACGACGTGTACCCTCGCTTGCAGGACTTTCGGGCAAAACTTGACGCCAAAGGCATGGCCTCGGCGCCGCTATACTTTGCCAAGGTAGATGTCACGGCTTGCTTCGACACCATACCGCAAAAGCGCCTAATGCAGCTGGCAACTGAACTCCTTTCTCGCGAGTCGTACCACATAACAAAGTACGCTCGTGCAACCCTGCTTGGCGGGCATGAGAAGAACACTCCAGGATTCGGAGCGAAGCCTTTATGGAAGTACCTCAACCGTGCCACAGGTGACGATGAAGTCCTTGATCTCGACGGTGTTATGCAGAGCGATGTGGCAGTCGGTTACGCTAGGACAGCCTACGTTCATGGCGCCCAAGCTCGTGTCGAATGCCGGGCACAGATCACCAGTCTCTTGCGCGAGCATGTCGAGTCGAATGTCATTAAGCTCGGCAACAAATACTACAGGCAGAAAGAAGGTATACCTCAAGGCTCAATTGTGTCAAGTCTACTTTGCAGCTACTTCTACGGCGAGCTTGAGCAGAGGTGCCTTGGCTTTATCCGCGACGGCCAGAGTCTGCTCCTGCGTCTGATCGATGATTTCCTCGTCATCACCACCGACCGCGATGTAGCCCAGCGATTCATGCAAGTGATGCACGGTGGTCTACCTGAATTTGGCGTGCAGGTTAAGGCAGAGAAGAGCCGAGCGAACTTCAATATCACCATCGCTGGCGAGGAGATACCTCAGATGCCTATGAGTAGCGATTTCTCTTACTGCGGGTTAACGATCAATACTTCGACCCTAGATCTAAGCAAGGACCTGGAGCGCCGACGCAATGCTAGACTCGATCACTCGTTTACAGTAGAGTATTCGAAGATACCAGGCCAGGCTTTCTACCGCAAGTCGCTCAGCATACTGAAGCTGCAGATGCGGACCATGCTGCTATCTACGAGCTTCAACTCGATCGATACCGTGCTAGTAAACCTGTATCACTGCTTCAGCGAGGCTGCGCAGAAGATGCTATGCTACATCAGAGCGCTGCCGATTGTGAAACAGCCACCTCAGAAGCTGGTCAACAGTACGTCTGAGCACTTCGATTATGTAACGGTAGATCGCTGACTTTCACAGAAACCGTTAACGACCTGATCGATCTGGCCTGCATTCTGATGAAAATTCGCAAACACTCGGCCAGAGACACAATGCCATACAAATGCGCTGTCACGCCCGCACAAGCCCGCTGGTATGTCAACCCCAACTCTGCATCCGCAAGCATCCGTAGTCGTGCCAAGCAACTTCTCCCGCGAAACAACGTTTTCTGGGGTGTTTCAGATCAGCGCCACAACCACGCAATTGCAATGGCTATTTCGTAGGGCGAAGCGCTGACATCTGTAACCACAGGCTTGCGTGCGATGCATTCTTGGCTGTGTTTGCTAAGCGCCAGACGAAGTTTGCAGCGCTGGTTGCTTGGCTGAGGGGGCAGTCTGAGAAAGTTGGAAGGGTAGTACAGGCGCACGACAGACTTCGGGGAGCGGTGGAGAGGTATCATCGTTGAGTGCGCTAGAACAATCCACATGATCGTGAGGCTAGAATCACCCCGCGGAATGGAAGGAAAAGCAACGGGTTCTCTCACTGGTGCGCATCGCCGCATTCCAAGCGCTGGAGCGGTACACTGGTGCAGTGGAATGGCTCATTCTTTTCTTAGTGCAGACCATCGCAACAGCAATGCTGCAAATCGTGCGATGGAAGCGCTTTGAATTCTCGCCGCCTTTGCGATAACTTAAATCTCCGATGAGTAAAGGGTCGACTTTGGAGAGATCTAGGCGTGCATGAAAGTGCCAGTCTAGCTCCTTCAACCACCCACATTCCAAGTTTCTCACATGCGGCGGCGCACCAGCCATCTCTCTTCGAAACCCAAGTGGCTTGGAAACGGCTGCATCCATCCGCGCATGACGTTCCTTCCAAACGTTCGCGGAAGTGGGATGAACAACAGAGTCGCAAGCGTATTTCCAGTTCATTGTGCACATCGCTATTCCGATTTGCATCTATCTCCCTCTCTTTGCCGCTCTCCTGCACACTGCACATCCACACATGCGGGAAAGGTGTCTGTCGATCTCTCCTCCGATTGGTTCGCAAGCTCATCTTGCTTGAGCTCGGCCCCCTGATTAGATTGGCGCAAGTCCTTCCCGCGCCTGGGGTTGGCGGAGTCGACGGCGGTGGACGAAGAGGAAGAGGATCATGACGGCCATTCTGGCACCTGTTCGTCGTCTCGTCCTCACTAACAAATCTCCCGACGTGTGTGTATCTCATTGGGACGACGAAGTGAACGGCTTAGCGGAGGGATTGGCATTGAACGACCCTGGCTTCGGCGGTACTCGACGTGGGAGCCTCTCGAATGCGAATGCAGAAGTGCGACATGAATATTTTCGCGCATTGTTGAACTCTGGGTCTACGGTCTGGAGTGGCTTTGGGATTGGGGAGAAGAGTGTGAATATCAGTGTACCAGAGACTGCTGTGTCATTGGGTCGACCATTCACGCCGCATACATATATAAGACGGCTTCAACACAGTCCAGGCTACCGATCACTCATAATGTCTACTGAGGTCGCTGAGGCAGGCGCAATCGACACCGCACCAAGTTCACCACCAGACTTGACGAGTTCGAAGAGCAGCAAGCGCTCGTCATCATCGTTCCATTCGCTCTCAGACAGTGACTCGACTGAAAAGTTGGCACACTTCGAAGATATCACACTAGATGAGGCATCTACAGAGTCGCTTGGTGACAGCAACCTGAGGCCCGAGTCACGACCAACATTGAAGCGCCCGCCACCACGAGCATCAAGCTATATCGATATTGCCAAGCGTAACGGCAATGTGCGTCCAAGTGATTTGCAAAATCTGACCAATGGAGCTAGGCGAGGGTATCCAAGTCTGCAAGGCGCTGTTGGAGGTGCGCTGAGGGAGCAGTCGATGAATCTGCCGCATGGGAGGGTAATGCGGAGAGGGTTCACAAGTCCTTCTTCACCTTCGATCATGATGCGTGCGCCACTCCAAGACATTTCGCGATCTCCGTCCCCAAGCAAGGGACTGATGAATAGTGATGCTGCAATCTCGCCAAAGTCATGGGGCGGCAGCACCCCCAAGCAGTCATATGATGGTGGTCCGTCGAATACAGGAGGGATGTTCGCACGTCGAGGATCGTGGCAACCACGGCGGAAGACTGTAAAAGAGCTGGAAGCAGAGTATGACAATTTGGACGAAGAGGTTCCAGATGAAGCGATCTTGGAGAACGTGCCCATCACACCAATCCCTGGATCGTCACGAGCAAGCCGCACGCCTAGTCCGCAGCGGCAAGCACCTTTCACCAGTCTACATCCGATCGGTGCGCACTCAACGTTACACTCTGCCAACGTTCCGCGCAATGCAAAGCGGCCTTCCGCGCCGCCTGTGCTACCCAACGGCCGCATGAGGTCACCTCGATCACCAAAGCATAACAGACCTCGACTGCCGCACAGCGCGACTGTTGGAGCATTTCCGCCTGAGCCTTTCGGAAAGTCGCGAGCGAAGTCCTGGACTGAAGATCTGAATGACGAGGCGAGACAACTCTCAGCCGCGCTCGAGGAATTTAGCGAGCGGCATTCACAAGACAACTCTCGTTCACTTCCTGGCAGCACACAAAACAGCCCGCCACGAGCTAGCTTCTCATCACTCACCAGATCGAAGACAAGTGTAGTGGATATGCCCCCAAAGCAGAAGGGCAACATGATGATCGATCCGCTGCCAATCAGTAAAGAGAAGGAAGCGGTTCTCACGCGCACTCGACCGTCTTGGCTCCCGCCAAAGAATCAAAAAGAGGAGAAGAAGCATATGAAGCAGTGGGAGCAGATGATGGCGAAAGCGACTGAAGCTGAAAAGCGGAGGGAAAGCAGAGACAAGGCGAGGGAAGAGGACAAAATCGAGCTGGACGGCAGCCTTGCGCGGGTCTGGGAACAACATGTCCTTCCGAACTTCGACTCCGTCATCAACGAGCCACGTACGAGGGAGATGTGGTGGCGCGGCGTCGCTCCAGCGTCCCGTGGACAAGTCTGGCAGCGCGCCATTGGCAACGATCTGGAGCTGTCTCCGTCTTCTTTCACTGCAGCACTTGCCCGTGCGATAAGCCTAGAGACCAAGATGGCTGCCATCCCACACGAGGAGCGCTCAAAGCGCAAGGAAGCCGCTTGGTTCAACGCTATAGCCCGCGACGTCCCCTCGGTCTTCCCGGAAATGTCCACCACTGCGCCAGACCACCACAAGTCACTCGCAGACGTCCTGAAAGCCTACGCCCTCTACCGCTCCGACGTCGGCTACGTGTACGGCACGCACCTGATCGCTGGACTTCTGTGCCTCAACCTCCGCCCAGCAGACGCCTTCGTAGCTCTCGCGAACCTGCTCAACCGTCCACTTCCTCTCGCATTCCTAGTCCACGATCAAGGCGCAATGACGAGCGCCTATGAAATGGTCCTCTCTACGCTACAGTACAAGTCGCCGAACCTGCACTCCCATCTCACTTCGCCCGCTCTAGGACTCAGCCCAGAAGACTACCTTGACCCACTGTTCCGCTGCTTGTTCGCTTACAACCTGCGCTACGAGCACGTAGCTCGAATCTGGGACGTGTACGTCTTTGAGGGCGACAAGGCGCTTGTGAGAGGTGCTGTGGCTGTGCTGTGCAAGCTTGAGTCGAAGCTCTATGGAAGCCGCGAGGAGGTGCTTGACCTGCTATCTTGGAGGCATGAGGGCAGGTGGGACTTGGGGAGTGAGGACGACTTCATGAAGAGTGTCAGGGAGGCGGGCAAGATGGTGAGGGATGCCTAGTGCATGCGCTTCAGTACGGAGATGTTTGATGATTGGCATAGAGAGGATGGAGTGGGTGCATTTCGGTGCATGCTGCTGGAAGGTGTACTTCATCTTGTATTCATCAGTATGCCTAGGATGCTAAGCTGTACATAATGTACAAAACCTGCGAACTCGCATCGACTCACAGCCTCTCCATCTTCAGTACCTTACGAGCCTCCTCCCTCACCTCCCTCGTGATCTCCCCTGCAGGCTGAATTCTCTTCACCAACCCCACCCCAGCGCCAGCATAAGTCGTTAACCTCCCCGCATCTCCCCATCCCTCATCGCCCCTCTGCAAGGCCTCATCATACAGCCTCTGATTCTCCTCCTCGCTCAGTCCTCCTTTCGCATCATGCCACGTTTTGTTGAGGATGCCTCTGCCACCGTACTCAGCCGGCCAGTCCTTCGTACCTCGCAAGCGATCGTACAGCTTTCCTCGAGCCGTGTTGACGCCGCCATCAGAGGCCGCGAGCACGGCGTTCTGGTAACCTTTGGTGAGATTTGCCTCGGGACAGGCGAGGTAGCGTGTTCCGAGGACTGCGCCTGAAGCGCCTAGCAGCATTGAGGCGGCTACACCACGACCGTCTGAGAGGCCACCTGCTGCTATGAAGGTTGGCTTTGGGAGGGATTTGCTTTGGCAGAGGGCTGTGACTGCGTCGTCTACTTCTGGGAGTAAGGAGATGAGGCCGGCGCATTCTTCGAGGCCGTGGCCGCCTGCATCGCTGCCTTGGACTACAAGGACATCTGGCTGGCAAGAGGCGACTGTGTCAAGAGCTGCTGCGACCGTGCCGATCTGTATCCAGATCTTGGATCTACTCGAGGTGGACTTGCGGATTTCTGTCGTCCAATGGGCTAGCTGGTCCGACTGTGACGGGGCGAACAGCCAAACAGCAGCCGGCTTGAATTTCGCAAGGAGAGGTAGGCTAGCTTGAAGGAGTGGCTCGCCAGCCCAGAGCAGAAAGCCGACGCCAATTGGCAATGTGTCATCAGAGGACTTGACTGAGAGCTGAGACTTGGCTTGAGAGAGCTCGGCTTCAAGGGTCGAGGCATCACTGCCTATGCCAATGAAGCCCAGTCCGCCAGCGTTGGAGACTTCACTTGCGAGTTTGCTCAGGCAGATCAGCCGCATAGGTGCTACCGCAATAAGTGGCTGGGAGGTCCATGGGTAGTCTCTTGCTATTGTAGACATGTTGATTGTCGGACAATCGAGACTGTTGCTATTGTAGAGAACGTGCTTCCATCAGGTGTTGAAAGCGCAAACGGGATCTGACCTACAAATACTTGTCTCTCGACGGTGACTCAGGGACACACACATACAGTCGAGATACTTCTGTAATTCCACCACCTCGGTGAGCATACCGGATAGCATTGCGTTGTCGGCGCGTCAGCGGAAAGCCAAACACCTCGACGATCCACGCGAGTCATTCACCAAGAAAGTCGGCTTCACCACTCCAACTCGCACCTTCCGCGCACATCTTCCCTTCACCTCACCTTCACGACGACGGCGTTTGCGTCGCAAGAAACAGCGACAAAATGAACGCTCCCGAGAGGTATGTACTATCCTATTTCTGTCATCTCAAAAGTGCGCATCTCAGGCCCGGGCGACTAAAGTAATGGATTCCTCCACACCTGCGACACCTCAAAAGCGCACTCCTAAGCACGCTGGCGGGCTCGTCAACGCCAACGAGGACGGGGGCAACCCATATGCAACCCCTCCGCGCAAGAGTCCTACCAAGAAGCCCGCGGAGTTCCAAGTCCATGGCTCCTATGCCTCGCGGGTTCCCGCCGTGAGGGATCCCAAATTTCATGGCAGCACCGAGAGCAAGCAGGTACCGGCATATAATAACGTGCCCGACAGGTTCGAGCTTTTTGTGCTGGGGGAGGATGAGAAGAAGATAGAGTACAAGGCCGTCACTCGTAAATCCCACCAATCCGCATTCATTCCTCGCCTTTCCACTAACCCTCCCCAGAAATCGCCAACGCGGCCGAGTTCACCTTCAACAAGGAGGATCACACCCTCGCCAACCTTCTCCGCGATAAGCTCTTCCGCATGGATCAGGTGCAGTTCGTTGGCTACAAGGTCCCTCACCCTCTCTTCGCGACATTCGAGCTCAGGATCCAGACCGACGGCACGATCTCACCCAAGGATGTGCTGTACAAGGCTTCGGAGGAGTTGATCAGGGAATTGGCGACGCTCGATCAGGAGTTCACGAAGGAGTTCGAGTTGAAGAAGTTGGCTGCGAACGTGCCTAACGGCGGTATGGAGATCTGAGATGGCGGTTGTTTACTGGGTGTACAGGGCGTGTACACGCAAAATGCATAGCGACGGGTCTGGGGGAGAGGCAAAATTGGGAACCCTGGTCGGATTGGGTGCGTAGCAAGCAGCGCGCATCACATGGACCTGCTTCTGGGGCGTTTCGGTATACCCATTGGCGGCTAATGAACACACTTCGTTGCATACTACCTCTGTTTCTACGAAAGTCCGCAATCGCCCTCTGCAACTCAAGGAGCATCCGCAACAGCGGTTCCGGGGTACGCTATCTGTGAGAGAACAACGCAGCAGTGGTCTGCCACACTGCTGCAACTGCCCGGATATGAGCAGAAGTCATTTAGAGAGGCCCGGAGAAGAGGAGAACAGCACTGGGGCATACAAGGAAGCCAAAGCGAACTTGAAAGGTATGGATCTTCCTCATTGTTTCTAGCAAAAGGCCTCACCTTCCATTTGTCCTGCCCTGCCTTGACCAAGTTTACTTCACATCTATCCTACTCATGACACAGTCCGTTTTTTATGTCTGGTCTATGAGGACGCCCCCTTTTATCATGCTCCGTCGCCGACAAGAGCAGCAGTAAAGCCACCTCACTCACGTCTGGGTCGCTCTTTCCTTTGCGTGCGCTTGCACATGTGCCTTGGCCCCCTCACACAGCGCCACGGTCAATCTCATTTCCGCATTGAATATACTACAGACGAGTACTCAACACCGCTTGCTCCTACGACTACTTCCACATATACACAATGTCTCACGTTGGACCTGACCCCATAGATCGATTCATCGCCAGAGTGGGCCACGGTTTCTCTCGCATCAAAAACGCACGCAAGAAGCCTGAGCCATGGTCTGCCGGCACTTCGTTACGCTCACAGTCCTCAGTGGCGACGATGCGCTCAGATCTATCAACATCGCAGCTCCAAACACGACACAACAAACGCGGTCAGTTCTCTCCCCCTCCAGCAGATTTCCGGAATACGCCACTGAATACTCCCAGGCGCTTTCACATTCTTTGCGACCGGCAATCTCATGTTCGCTCACTATATCGATCTCGAGCTCAGAGCTCGCCCGACGGCGCTGCACTTCGCCCCAGCAGCAGGCAATGAGTATCAAAGGTATCAATCCCTCATCAATTCCCTGTGGCAGAGTGACAGCATGAACGATGAGCAGAAGGCGTTGTGGACGGCGGCGGCAGCGAATATCAGGCAGTTTATCAATCGGGGTATGATTTCCGAGGAGCAGGTGCTGGCGAACGGGGGGCTTGTGGGATGGGTGCAGGAGTATCGTGGGTGGGCGAGGAAGGCTGTGGATGCTTTTTTGGCGGAGAAGTGGATGGGGGAGGTCGAGGGGGAGGTCAGTGAGGAGGGGAGTACGGTTGGGGTGGATGATGGGGAGGAGGGGGATGATGGAGCCAATGGGTTGTACGAGGGGAGCATTCGGACGGCACTTCAACGGAGGAGATCTGGTGGTCTGTCAGCCATCGATGAAGAAGAGGAGTACGAGGGGAGCGTGGCCGAGAGTGTGGCGGGAAGTGTGGCGGAAAGCGTGGCAGGAAGCGACAGGACTGTCATCGCGAGGCGATCAACGTGGTCGATGCTGCAAGAGGCCGCTGCAAAGACGTTCGGCAGTGGTGGTGACAACGACAAACGACTCACGCAAAGGGTGTCCACCATACAACCGTACGAAGACTCCGGATTCGAGAGAGAGGCGATTGCAGCACTCTCACAAATCTGGTCGGAAGGGAATGGCGAACCCATGATCGAGCAGCGCTCCCGACCAGTGTCGCCACTCTCGATGTCGGAATACCATGCGATGTGAGAATGGTAGCATAAGGATAGCCCCGTAAGGCGCAGATTGCGTCGCCACATCGACGAGATCGACATACACTCGTATCTTGGTCGAGAGCCTCTCAAAGCATGCTCCTAAAACCCTCACCACCCTCCCGCTTGTCCAACCCAAGAAACTCCACAACCTGCCCAAAGTGATCCACTCCCCAGAACCCCTCCTTCACCCCCTCGGAATTAGTACACTCAAACCACGGTAACCCGAAAGCTCCACTCTGCAATGCCAACTCGGTGTTGCCATTCAGCAGCTTCTTCACCTCTGCCTCACTAGTCCTCGCTACAAGCTTCTCCGCTTCAGCCTTCCCAAATACAGACGCGAGGCTCGAAGCGACGACTTCAGGTTTCTGAACCGGGCTACCATCGACCCAGTACGTCTTGAACAACGCCGAGTAGGCCGCGGGAAGCTGCGAGGGATGGTCTCGTTCAATCAAGGCGAGAGTGCGGCCCGATGCTAGGGTGTTTGCAGGGAAGCCCTCAGGCACGCCAGCGAAGATGGGGATGCTGAAGCGGACGGCCCAGCGGTCGCGTTCGGCGCCGATCCATTTGTCTTTGTCTGAGCGTTATGGTTAGAGGAAGGGATCTGTGGAGTTCTGGGCGGGAGCGTACTTCGGATCTTGATCGGTGGCGTGTTACCGCAGGCTTGCATTACGCCGCCGAGGAAGATGGGGACATCTGGATCAAGTGGTGTTAACACATGACAGGAATCTCAATGTTCTATTCAGAATCGAAAAGCGTACATGTCACATCGCAGCGCTTGAAGATAGGGTTGTTCTGGTACACTTGTCAGTCGCTGTAGACCATTCTCCTCGACACGGAATCAAGAGAGCAGATGAGAAGTGGACTGCGATCGCGAAATTCGCGCAGACTGCTCGAGAGGATGTTGGAAATGTAGATGAGAGAATGCATGACTTACCTGCACGACATAGAAAGCAATATAGGCAAACGGGCTCACAATGTCCAGATACAGGGTCAACTTAGGACGCGCCATTGTGGCCAGAAATGTGTAGTGAGACGTCGATATCGTCGGGAGCGACGGAGGATTGTATATGTTTAGTTGTGTCGCTTCCTTTTTACTGCCCTGTTGTTTGCTATAAGCTGCTGTGTAACATGGAAGTGCAGTCCAGGGAACCTCGGCTGCAGCAAAGTCAATTCAGCCCTTCCCCAGAAATGCACCTATCTGCGCGTGGGAACGAATCGAGAGGGTGTAGAGCGACAGGAAGCAGTCCGAGAGTCTGCAAGTATCGCAATCGCTTCGCATGCATCGGTATCTACAGTACACAGAAAATTCAAGCAGCTCCACGCCCCCTCTGGTCCCACGCTATCCTCACCTCATCTCGCCTACTGCTTCTCCATCTGATCCAAAATCGCCCTCGTAAACTCATGCGTCGTCGCACTGCCCCCCATATCCCTCGTCCGACTCTTCCCCGCAGCAATAACATCATAGACCGCCTTGCTAATCCTGTTAGCATGATCGTCCAACCCCAGATGCCTCAACATCATGCTGCCAGACAGGATCAGCGCAATCGGGTTCGCTTGGTCCTTGCCCTTGATATCCAGACCTACGTGACGGCACCCGGGTTCGAAGACAGCGACCTCGCGGCCCATGTTGCAGCCTGGCACGATGCCGGGACCGCCGACGAGCCCGGCACCGATGTTGCTGAGGATGCCGCCGTAGAGGTTCGGCATGACCATCACGTCGAACTGTTGCGGGCGGGAAACGCACTGCATGCTGGCATTGTCGACGATCATGTCGTTTGTCTCGATAGTGGGGTACTCTTCGCCGACTTTCTTGACGGTGTTGCGGAAAAGGCCATCAGCTAACTTCATGATATTGGCCTTGTGGATACAGGTCACTTTGCGGCGGTTGTTGGCGAGCGCGAAGGAGAAGGCGAACTTGGCGATGCGCTCGGACTTTGCGCGCGTGATGATCTTGAGGGACTCGACGACGCCGGGGACGGACTGGTGCTCGAGCCCGGAGTACTCGCCCTCGGTGTTCTCACGGATGATGCAGAGGTCGACGTTCTTGTGGCGGGTCTCGTAGCCGGGGATGTTCTTGATTAGGACGATGGAAGCGTAGATGTCGAGTTCTTGGCGGAGCGCAACGTTGAAGGATTGATGGCCGGAGCGCTCGACGGGTGTGTGCAGAATGCCCTTCAGGCCGAGCTTGTTGCGCTTCAGCGAGGCGATCGATTCGCGGAAGAGCTCTTCTGAGTGCTTGTCTCCCGTCTCGACACCTGACACGTCGACCTGTTCCCACTCGATTGGTACATTGTCCGCCTTGAAAATCGTCTTGACCGCTTCTGACACTTCGGCACCAATACCATCACCTGTGCTACTGTTTAGTCCCTGTCTTATCTCTTTCCCAAAGCTACTGCGCCGCAAATCGCATACCTGGAATGAGGGTGACCGTGTATTTCCCTCCGAACTTTGTGGGCTTGAACATATCCGAGTTCACGGTCGCGTATGCTGTATATTGCGTCAGCCTATGCGTTCTTGCTGCGGTAGTCATGCGACCGTATCGTACACCGAGCTGCTGCGGAAGTGTTTGCAAATTGGGCGCTTCGAAGGGCCTGTGGTCACTTCCGTTAGCCATTGGACTTGATGGAGATGGGTTCAGCTATTCGCTGATAGTATGCGCACCGAAGCCGCCCGCAAAGAGCTTCTAGACATCATGGTTGCGCCGTGTGTATTGGTGTATACTTTGCAGTGGAGCAGAGCTTCAGACAAAGGAAGTACAGCTTCGCGTGCATCGGGTGTAGCCGGCGAGCCGCTTGTGCAGTTTCGGCACGTGGCAGCGACTCGCGCGACTTCATGGACGACAGCATTGATCAAACAGTGACAAGTACACCATCACGGTGAGGTACAGCGATGCTGTGGATAAGAGAGACGTGAGATAGGCTGATGTCCAAGACTCGACATTACGATTATCGATGTACATTGGTAAGAAAGCCTGGCGACATCAAGCGATGCACGCCGACTGGCTCAACGTCAAGCAAGTAAAGCCAAGACGCAAGCACTATGTAGAAGTAGATTGATCCAAACCAGAAACCCTCAACATCCCCGTCCTTCGCAGGATGTCTGGAGAACTGAAGATGCACCAAGCCCGACAGCCAAACGTGCCATCGGGTATATAACCTTTTCGCGAAACTCCAGTATCCTTCTTGCTACAGGTTGACTCCAGCGAGCAGTCTAGTCGAGTCTGTAGACGTCCGCAACAGCCTTGTTGACGACAGCCTCGAGGTTGTCGAGCGAGCGCTGAGCAATCGTGCAGTCACCATCGGGCGCGTTGCAGGCAGCCTCAGCCTCGAAAGCAGCAGGGTCACCATTGACCTTGGCGGCCTCGTAGGCGAACTCATCGCGCTTGCAGCTGATACCCTGGTATCCACATCGAGTAAGAGGCGACTTGATCTTCGCCTCAGCCTCCGCCTCACGCTTGACCTGGTGGAACGCGGCGGCAGCCTTGAGAACAGCGTGGCACTCACCACCCTCAGCGAAACACTCGTCCTTGAACAGCTCCGGGTTATCGGCCTTGACGAGGTCGATGCCGCGCTCGGAGCGCTTGCAGCTGATACCTTGGTAGCCGCAGCGAGTAAGGGGAGACTTGATCTTGGGCTCCGCCTCAGCATCACGCTTGGACTTGGCGCAGCTCATGCCGTGGTAGCCACAGAGAGTGAGCTTCTGCTTGATTTTGGGGGCGGCCTCGGCGTCGGCGCTGCGTGCGGAGACGGTGGTGGCGGTCTCGTCGACGGCGTCGGCGACTTCGCTGAGGATGCTGCGGGCCTTGGCACAGCTCATGCCGTGGTAGCCGCAGAGGGTGAGGGGCGACTTGATTTTAGGCTCTGCGGAGGCGAGAGCGTCGGCGACGGCGTCGGCTGCGCGCTTCGCTTTGGCGCAGCTCATGCCGTGGTAACCGCAGAGGGTCAACTTTTGCTTGATCTTGGGGGATGCCTCCGCCATCACACCGGCGGTGAAGGCGATAGCCACGAGGAGGGAGATGACCTTCATGGTGGTGGTTGTGGTTGTTGTGTTACTTCGTTGTGTTGAAGAAGTCTCGAAGGTGCAGTGGTCTTGTGACTTGGACTACTGTTGTGGAGAGTCGCTTCTTGTAAGGAATGACTGGTGGGTGGGTGATAGTCGAAGACGCAACCGGAGAACATGGTCGGTCTTATGGACTCGAACTGTCGAGGTGGCCCCAATAAGCCTCCGATAAAGAATCGCCATTGGTGAATGAACCGGATCGGCTATCCAGTGCCGCCAAGGTGATCGTCAATAAGACCGTTCACTTGATCATCTCGGCCATACAATGGGATCTGGCTTATTGAGACACTATTTCGGACGACGAGGTCATTCTCCTCGGGCACCTCCTTCAGCATCACCTTTCCGAGGGTTGAAAGGAAGAAGCGCAAATGTGTGGCCAGAGTTCACGATGTAGTGCTAGCTCAGGCAGGACGGCGCACTATCGCAAGAGCGTGCGCTTGAAGTCCCATAAGCTTGGATGGCTTGAACCTGGCGCTCGAGCTCAGCGACCACTTCTGGCGATGCGCGCGTCACTGCTTTCGCATCCGCAGCACGTGGCAAGACAGAACAATGACCGTTGTTTAAACCTATCCGAAGTGCTGGTGTATTCGAGGGTGCTAGGCCGGATACTGGTCTCAATAAGCAGACATTCCTCTTTCGGCCGTGCCAAGACAAAGACACGTGACTTCGGGAATCTTGCTGCCCCTGCTCGTTGCAGATATTTCCTTCACGCCAGCGTGCTCCAGATGACTGTAAGCCCTTAGAGAGCAGTCCGACACATTCAGCATGGTTTCGTGAAGTCGTCCAGGGTCATACATCATTCATAGCGGACGTGTCCTTTCCCCTCGCCAGAAGCCCATCAGCTCACCCGTCTCCCCAACCCACTCCCTCACTCCATTGACAGCAGCCTTCGCCATACCAGCATTCTGTGTCCCTGCTCTCTTTCTCCCAGTCCTGACCTCCGGAATCGCACCAGCACTCGTGAAGCTACTGCCCGCGCCAGTCGCATACTCACTGCCCATGCTAGGCAGCACATTCTCGCCAGCACTTAAGCTAACGAAGAGCGAGAATGGCACGAGCCAGACTTGCAGTCCGAAGAAGGATGCAATCTCGGTGAAGGAGGGTGTGGCAGGCTGATCGTAGTAGTTGTAGCGCATCGGCGGAGTTGAGGGCGGGGAGAAGTGACGGAACCAGAGGTAATGATTCGCTAGGACGGAGACGCACGAGGCGAGGAACACGGGCTCTGTGAGCTTGACCCATGGGAAGCGGCGGAGATTCTGGAGGTAGAGGACATGGCTGCCGATGCTGATTGCGCTGAGCCAGATAGGAAGTCGGTCGACTACTGTTAATAGGACTTGCATGCCTATCACGGCATAGATCAAGCGTGAGAGGGTCTTCTTTGCGATGACCGAGTGTTCCTCCACCAGCTCGGACAAGTAGTAGAGGCCACTTGCGATTGCTAGCGTGAGGAAGAGGAAGCCAAGGAGGAGGCCGATGTAGCCCTGGCAGATTGTTAGCTTAGGTGCATATTTGCCCCAGGGAAATGCTCACGAGCAGCGGTAAGATCCACATGGCGGCGACCGTGGCGATGAAGTGCACACGATGTGACAGGAGACAGGATGGCAGCACAATGACAAGGTAATGTACGGACCAGCTGTCTACGCGTCGAAGCTTTTGGTGATCTTGCGTCACCCAAGATGATCTGCGCGGGCCGGGATGTGGAGAGAAAGTTTGGGGAGGCTTGAATTTATTTGTGGAATACAAGATTCGAGAAAGCTTTCTGTTATCGACATGGATTGAACGACCACAGACAAGCGTCTGCGTTCACCACTGCAACACAAGATAGCAATCGCAACATCGCCGCCATGTCCCGTCCCGAGGACTCCCTCCCGCCGGACCTCTTCTACAACGACACCGAGTCCCGCAAATACACCACCTCCTCCCGCATAAAGAATATCCAAGCCTCTATGACCCACCGCGCTCTCGAACTCCTCGATCTCACATCCCCCTCACTAATCCTAGACATCGGCTGCGGCTCCGGCCTCAGCGGCGAGATCCTCTCAGACGTCCCGCCCGAAGAAGGCGGACCCCACGTCTGGGTCGGCATGGACATCTCCTCCTCCATGCTCGCACAAGCTCTAGACAGAGATGTAGAAGGCGATATGCTGCTAGCGGACATCGGGCAAGGCGTGCCGTTCAGAGCAGGCAGCTTCGACGCAGCCATCAGTATAAGCGCCATACAATGGCTCTGCAACGCCGAATCCTCAGACGTCTCTCCCGAAGGCCGACTAAAACGCTTCTTCGACGGCCTCTACGCCAGCTTACGAAGAGGCGGCCGTGCAGTCTGCCAATTCTACCCCAAGAACTCGCAGCAACGCAGCATGATCTCCAACGCGGCTATCAAAGCTGGTTTCGGCGCCGGCATACTGGAAGACGACCCTGACACCAAGAGTCTGAAAGTCTACCTCGTGCTCACAGTAGGTGGCGGGGATGTCACGGGAACTGTGGGCGGGCTGGCAGATGTGGATGTGCAGGATGCGAGGAGGAAGGAGAGGAAGCGCGGCGTGGAGAGGGAGAAGAAGGGGAGTAAGGCGTGGATTATGCGGAAGAAAGGGCAGATGGAGGCGAAGGGGAAAGTAGTCAAGGCTACGTCGAAGTATACGGGGAGGAAGAGGAAGATTGCGTTCTAAACGGTTGCTGGACTTGCTGTGCCATGCTCGTGCTGAGGCGCCCAGGGGTTTTGCTGGGATTTCGAAGAGTCGGCGCTTAGGGCCAGCACGGCGGCCGGCGCTTACTGTGACGACGGACTGTACGATCTGACGACAGACTGCAGGAGCATACTACGATACCCATGAGATACCAGCGCTGTCGACGCTGTCGGTTCTGCACATTGTTACGTCAAGGCGAAAAAGCGGCGCATTGTGTTGGTCATGTTTCATGTGCTCGTCAGCCTACACTATGCTAGTCCATGCGACCTATGCGATCCCTCGACTACCCGCCGCAGCCATTAGCATCATGCAGCCTCTCCCATGCTACCACCAAAAAGCAACCGAAGTAGGGTATCCATGCCAAACCCGAACGCCAATCCATCACCGTCGAACCCCCACGTCGCCACCAATTCAAGCCCTGTCACCATAAACCTCAACCTCAAACCCCTTCCCCTTCTGCTGCAGCGCCTTAGCAAGCATAAGCTCCCTCATCCAATCGATCCGCTCATCCTTCGTCTTCACAGCGAAATGGTGCGTCTTGCCGCTACTAGCAGCCTTCTGCGCCGCGATACCCGCTTCCCGGTTAGGCACGAGCTGGAACGCGAAAGCCGCTGCGTCAGCTTGCTGTTTCGCCGAAGCGTCGCTAGACTTGATGTTGAAGCTTTTGAACGCCGCCGACAGCTTTGAGCTCGAGGGTGCGGTAGAGCAGGCAACGGCGTATCTGTCAACATCGATGGTGTCTAGCGTTGAGGCGTTGAGGCGCGCGTTGGAGTGCATGGCTAGTTGTGTGCCGTTGAGTCGGAAGTGTGCGTCTGTCCACTCGTGGCGCAGCATCTTGGTTTTGCGCTTGCGCATCCAGCCTGCGTGGGAGCAGTCGGCGCCGTAGCCGAATTGCTGGACGTTTGGAGAGTGATGTGCCGGGTCCCGAGGCTTGTTGGAGAGCGTGCTGGAGCCTGTGGAGCTGCCGGTGCGGGTGCTGCTTAAGCTTGGCCTGGGCGCGGCGGCAGAAGGTGAGAGCGGCTCGTTCTCTTGGACTGCTGGTAGGGCGAAGGATGGGCGGTGCCAGTGCTGTGCTCGCGAGGCGGAGCGGGAGATCTGTTGCGGCTCACGGAATTGCATGCCTGGCGGGACTGATTGTGAAGCGTCGCGTGTGATGGGCCCGTTGGAGTAGGCTGTGACGGGGACGTCCAACTCTGATGCTGGGGTGCCCAGGCGGTAGATGCCTCCCGGTGATGCAGTGGCGCTGCGAAGCGTCGCGCAGGCAGTGTCTGGTGATCTCAGGTGATGCAAGTCAGGTGCTGCACTCGCCGATCGCGGGATCGCAAGCTTTGGCAGCGACTTGAGTTGTTGATGAGGGTTCTGTGTGTAATCTGGAATATGTAGTGATGGTTGGACTTGGTATGGGTAGCATGGCACATGCTCCTCGGGAAACAAGGGAAGGATGTCTTGCGGCGGTGTCGTAGCTGGCCGTTCTACGGGTGTGAGAGTGCCATCGAGATAGTGCTCCTCGATCGGTGGCGAAGGTGTCTGTACGTGCTGGAAGCTCAGGAACTGCTTTACATTGTCCTGAGGATCCCGCTTGTCGAGTCGGTCGAGCATGTCTTGATGGAGCATGAAGGCAGGCAGCTGACTAGGTCCGAGAGCATCAGACGAGGCAACCACGGAAGGTACTGCTTCGGATTGAGGTCGCGTCTCGTCGTGAGGCTGCTCATTGAGACGTCTGACCTCACCCGGAATGAGGTTGTCGGCTGTCCAAGCATTGCCAGGGTCGCCGTGCACGAAGATCCGACCACCTTTCGTAGGGCTGATCGGGAAGCGACCGATCCCATGCTCCTCCTGGAGTTGTTGTAGCTCACGCTGCTGCTTCCGGAACTTCGCGCACCGATCACCCTTGGCGCACTTGTGCGGCTTTGGGAGAAGCTGCTCTATGGCGACAATGGACACTGACTCCATAGGGGTGATGACATCCAGAGCCTTTGGCATCTTCCGTCCCCGTCGCTTCTTGCCGCCGCACTCAATTGGAGTCTGATCACCATCAATAGGCGTCTCGCAGACATCTCTCCCTCGGCTAGGCGAGCGTCTGGTGTTCGAGGTGCAAGGTCGGCTGATGTCCTGAAAGGGAGTGGCTATCGGGCTGACACTGCCGTCGCGACCTTGTAATGTTGAGATGGCACTCCAGAGCTGATGGCGCTTGCCGAAGGATTGGATGCCGAGTTCCTTGAGATCATCAAATTGCAAGTCCATCAGAACGTTGCCACTGATGTCGTGGAGCTCGAAGCACTCGATGATGGACTCCTCCATGCCGCTGTCGACCATCCAGTCGATGACTTGGGTTGGGTTCCATCTTCGGATCTCACCCTCCGCATCGGTCGGGTCACTCAGTGATCGATTCATGACAGCGTCAATCGAGAAGCCGAACTGCTGCTGCTGCGTGACTGGGGTCACAGTCTGTTGCGAGAATGCGGTCTCTGTTCGTGGTGGAATTTGCTTGGGAAACAGCGGCGACATTTGAAGTGCATGATCGAAGACAGCATCTGCCGATGCCTGTGACGCTCTGAAAAGATGCGGTCCTCTTGGACCCTGTGTTGACTGAAGCTGGAGCTCATGTGGCCTTCGTCGACTTGATGTCGAGCTTGGTGTTGGAGCTTCCTCATATGATGAGATGGTCGTTTGACTTCGCCGTCGGCTGTCGTCCTGATTTCGCTGTCAGTCTGACGATCAGCTAAGTGCGGTCATCGCCACTCACGGAGTCAAAGCTGCCTTTCGGCGATGGTGGCGATTGCAGCTGGTCTTTCTCCTCCTCAAACTCACTATCGGTATCAAGATCCGTATCGAATATCTCCGTTGCCTCAGACAAGGGTCTCGCCGACGATGACCTGGGCAGGAATATCGACTGTGTCTTTGGTCTCGAGAACATCTCTCCACCAGCCTCCAGAGGCGTATCCGGAGCCATGGCCTGCATGACAGCGGCGGTGTGTTGTTCTCTGTGGGTTACAACAAGCGAATGTGTAAGTTGCTTTGCTAAGCAGTGTCGATGCTCTATCCAGTACTGTTGCCAGTCGTCATACTCTATTCACGTCGCAATGCAAGTATGCGGCGTGGTTGCAGGAAGTCAAAGGTCGGTCACGGCCGGGCGCTCAGCGCGAGAGCGCCATGTGTTTCTTCTATACCAAGCGTGATAGTCTCGCGCGCGCATAAGCTCAGACGCAAGTGATGTGCTTGTGCATTGAAGCCTGCAGACAGCGTGACAACCGGCGCCAACAGCGACCCTCACACCGCGTGCTGTGCTGTGGCTCGTCGTCTGCACCTACCTTCCACTGTCCAGAGCCGGCGAATGCCAGGGCCAGGGTCTCTAGCTTTCTGGGTGGAGTCCAAGATGCTGGCCCTGCATGACACTGTACCCGGGCGGCTGCGGGCCATTGGTTAGTGGTCGATTCCGCTACGGCAAGCCACAATATATCTTCCTGCCTTTCTTGACCGTATTCCCTCGAAGTGGATCCTCACCGAAAAGTGAGCTAATTATGGTCTCTTTCTCGCAACTTGACAACGGTCGTCGGATGGCGCATCCCACTGTCGATCGTCGACTCGCTTCGGGACGAATCTGGCAAGCAAGGCCGTTTCTTCCGATCTCACACAGAGCTTGGTGTAGATTTCATGGCGATCGCGCTTCCGCTGAGAGAGAGCCCGTGCATGTGAGGCCGGACGGCGAGACGCGAGCACTTGGACACAGCATGTGCATCAGATTCTACACCCTGACCTCGCACGACACGTCGGGTTACGGTAGTGCTCGCATGTCGAGGTGTACAGACTTCACAGCGTCTGCCACGCCGGCATACCACGTTGCGCGATGTCCACGAGAAGTGGCGGGTCGATGTAGCACATGGCTGCTCGTGTGAACTCACATGTATCACACGGCCGCAATGCCTACCGTGATCGGCCACTTGTGCAGACCACTTCGCACCTCGTCTCGTGATACGACATGTGATGTGGAAGACTAGTCTCCAGTAGATGGGATTGGCAATACTCCACGGGTGCAATCAGTAGGGGAAACAAGAAAGCATACCACAATCGGCGGCCAGCATGTTGACCCGTCGTCCGATAGGCCTTGTCAGGATTATGGCGTGCCTGACACTCGGTAGCGAATCGCAATCGCAAGCGGGATGTCTAGATCGTCAGTGGGCGCCACAAGAATGTACGCGAGTCGTGCCAGCTGTGTGGCCCAGATACAGCGACTTCGCGCGGACGTCCGCGTCCGTTGATCTAATGTCCAGACAGACGACGAGTATCTCTCGCTACAGGTTAGCCCCGAGTTGTCCCAGTGCATCACGACAGACAAGAATCTTTCTCTGCGATCAACAGACTCGCAAAGAGTGAGGTCTGTCGGAGTGGAGGTCGCATGAACGGACCGTGAACCTTGTTGGAGGCGGGCACGCGCCGAAAAGCACGGCGCAACGGCCCCGCAGCGCACTTACTGCTTTGACTGGCTCGTCCGACTTCAGTTCATCTCGACACTAATGCACGGTGTCTTCAAGTCGTCACACCAGCCAGCGCCAACAACCGTCTCTCTCGCTACCTTGCTATCCCACGCGGTCAATACTCGGTCGCACTAAGGGGATCTCGTGAGTTGGAGAGAACGAGTAGAGCTTTGACAGGACACGGCATGACTACAACGTCGATCCTCACCGCTTCACGAGAGGAGAGCATGAGTCGACTCGGCCTGTTAGGGAGCAAAAGTGGTTTGGACCTGCAGGTCCGGGTGAAGTTACGTTCTGACATGCATGCATTAACAACGGCCTTGTAGCCGAGGGCATGCAATCAAGCATTTCTCCGCATGCAGATATCGTAGCATCCGGAAAATCATCGAGAACAGGCAAAGCTCCAACGCGACCCCACGCCTAGCTGTTCCTCTGATAGATCTAGCCTTTCTATGTCCACTGCTGATGTGCTGGACATTGCTCAGGCCCGCCATGCAAACGTATCGACGACCCCTTCATGCTAGATCCGGTGGGTTTAAGGTTCAGCCGGGCCAGACTGCAAGAATGAGCACGACCTCCCAGTCGGGTCGTTGTACATGGCAGACGAGGACAGTGCTACAAAAGCGTGGGCGGGGGTGATCACTGGGTAGGGGAGCTAAGTCATGCAAGTTTATCTCGAGCATCCAATGAGTGCGCGCAGACCCGCTTGCCGGCAGCATTTAGCTCACATTACCTGCTGGGCCGCACTTATGCTTCACCGCGCTCCTCCACCTCATCTACCATCTGGCCGTGGCCCAAGAATAGAATGATTGCCAATTTGGTCTCTTTGAGTCCGAGCCTGGTCATATAAGGTACTACCACTACCCATCTCTCTGTGGACTCGACCAGCTGCTCGTTGATCGACAATAATTTGTTCTCTTTCTTTCTCGCGTCCTTCACTCGATCGAACGCCCGCTGGCCAGGCTCCGAGTACGCTATCGTTTAATCTTCCGGACCCGTGGTGCCCTGCCTATACGGTCACTCCGCACCCTGTTCTGTTCGACCCCAGCCATTGATTGGCCTAATCCCTGCATCTTGGACAGATCCACTTGCAGCTGTACATATTCACCCACATGTCTTCGTCCGCGCCGGTCGCAGACGTTACGATACCACGCATAACGACAATGGCCGCTCCAACGGTAAAGAAGTGTAATGCGACGTCAGCAGAAGGCAAAGCTGCTGCAGCTGCAGCGGCGAAGATGCACAGGCGATCTCGGTCAGGTACGTCCCTCCCTTCCCTTCCGCCTGAGCTTGGACAGAACTGATCGTGTTTCAGGTTGCTTCACTTGCAGACTGCGAAGAAAGAAGTGCGAGGAGGGCAAGCCATCCTGCAAAGCCTGTCGGCACTTGGGTCTACGATGCGACTACAAGCGGCCGATGTGGTGGTCGAATGGCGAGCAGCGACGCCAGCAGAAGGAAGTGATCAAGAACGTGATCAAGCAAACGCAGGTGTCCAAGAAAGTCCCTACTCCCCACCAGCATGGCGCATCGACACCACCATCGCTATGCCATTCTGTACCTTCTGCGCCAACGTCAGCGGACATCTACTCGGACTCCATGCCTCACACTCGCGCACCTTCTGTGGAATCACCATTCTCCGACTTCACTCACATTACGCCGGACGGCTACTTCCAGATCCCGCCACCACCGCAGCACCTCATGTCGCACTCGCAATATCCTATGTTCTCGCCTTACGAAGTCGACATCAAGACCGAACGATCTGTCTTCGTCAACGATGTGCAGACCCGACGCGACTCGACAATATCGACATTCAGCACTTTCCAGCCGCCACCGCAAGCCAACGGCATGCCTGCGTTTCCTGCAGATAGCTGGATCCAACAGGAGTATCATGAGAACCTGCACGAGACTTTCCCGGAGGAGCCAGTCGACTTCGACTTCTTCGAGTTCCCGCACGGCCAGATGACTCCGACTCATGAGACTATTGTCGAGGTAGAAGAGTGCGACAAGTATCTGCTCAGTCACTTCCTAGACAAGGTGATCAAGCTGATCTTTCCCATTCTGGACGCGAATCAGCACGGCTCGACACGCTCAGATGTTGTGCTCCCCGCTCTGGAGTCAAATAAGCCATACCTGCACTGCTGCCTCTCGGTCGCCGCTACTCACATGAAAGCGACGGAGGGCCTTGTTGGCGAGCAAATCGACAATGACATTGTACGCCACCGATACTCTGCCATCTCCGAGCTCTGTGAAGCGCTCGGCCAAGATGTCAACCACAGCCAGATCCTCGAGGCGACTCTAGGTATGATCTTCTTCCAATGCTCAGTCGGGCGACCAGACGATGCGCTTCCGGACATCCCATGGCACCAGCACTTCCAAGCAGCCACCAGCTTGATCCACAAGCTCGAGCTTCCCAAGACTGCTGTCGAGTTGTCTGCAAGTGGAGTGTTTCACCCGTCTTTCAACATGACACTTGCGTCATGGATTGACATTCTCGGCGCAACGATCATGGGCCGCGCACCGACATTCGCTGATACTTACCGCGAGCTCAATCTCAATCGTGGCAGCGCTGGACTCGGTGAGCTCATGGGCTGCGACGACCAGATCATGTTCCTCATCTCCGAGATCGCCTGCCTCGACCTCCAGAAGTCTGAGGGTCTGGACGATGTCATGCTCTGCAAGTATGTCGAGATCCTGGCAGCCGAGATCGGCCAGACGGAGGGCATGGGCGGCGTCGTCAGCTCCTGCATCTCGACGACTGGCGCTCTACGACCTAAGCAGCTTCGCACAAACGTCACAGCCATCTTCCGCGTCGCTGCTCGCATCTACCTCTGCACGTTAGTACCAGGCTACGAGCCAAACTCACCAAGCATGCGACACCTCGTCGCGCAGTTCTGCGACATCATGAGCTTCATCCCTGAAGGCGCGGAGGGTTTCGATCGCTGTCTCGCCTGGCCACTCCTCATCGCAGGCGCTAGTGCAACCGCAGACACACCTTACCGCGCGATGTTCTCCGACCGCTGCGCCAAGCTCGGTGATGCAGCAGACTTCGGCTCCTTCGGTCGCATCCGCGAACTTCTCCACGATACCTGGAGCATGCACGACGCAGCAGCTGCCAATGACGATGCTACTCGCGTTCACTGGCGCGACGTCATGCGCCAGAAGCAATGGGACTTCCTCCTCATTTAAGAACCTTCTCCCAACCTACCTCATCTTTGATTACGAAGCATAGCGACGGCGTTCTTGCTTTCTGGCGGCTCAAGGGTGCCGCGCTTCTACACCAGCATTATACCCAGCTTTTCCTTTTCTGTTTGACACGAGGGCGATGATGGAAGGCCTTGATCTAGTGCAGCTCTCAGGCCTGCGAGTTCCGTCATCAGATGTACAATAGCAGCAGATAGGTCGCTTGACGACAACAGAAATCTATCAAAACATTCAGAACATCAACAATACCGTCTCATGTCATCTCAATGCATTCCTGAAGAGCATTCTCCTCTCGTTTGGATACCCATCCTTGGCGAATGCGGCAGCTGGCGGCTGACAAGACGCCCGCAGAGCTAAAATTACCCTTTCGCGATCGTGGAGCTTACAGTACAGTACCCACTTCTGCCGAGCATTGCTGATGCTTGCCGACGTAAAGGCCTCAGGCCTCAAAGTCTTGGAATGGGCTCGGCGATGGCATGGCTCTTACGATGAGCTCGTAATGGAACGTTGTGGTGCCATCGTCGAGTGTTCTCCTTGTCTTTGTTTCATTCGTGTCAGCGGTGGCGGGAGCGACAGAGGGGACGCATTGTAAACCCTCTCTCTCTCCCTTCAAGATCGAGACACTTCGGAAACAGCATCTGCTGAAGGATCTCGAGTGCACTACGAGTGCTCCAGCATCCAGCCTCTATGGGCGACCTGGCACCACTCACATCGCCAATCACAACAATGTCCTCCGCCTCACCCCCACCCACGGTTAAGACGTCCTTCCCGGCCTCCCCAAATCCCTCCACCCACCCCAGTTCGGCCGTCGAGTCTCCATCCCTCTCCTCCTCAAACGCACTAGCCCGCTACGAGCTCGCCCCAGCACCTCAAACCTCCTCCAAATCAAAGGACTCCACCAAAGTCCTCCTAGTAGAATGGGAAGACGACTCCACAACCACCTCACTCCCCGGCTCCTGGGAGATAACCTGGGAGGGCAAACGCACAGTTCTACCGGCTCAGGATCAGACGGGCACGAACGGAGAGGAGGTGCCGCTACATCGACTCTACTTCCTTCTCGGCGCAGGCGTGCCGGTGCCGACTACCATCTCGCTTCGGAAAGGTGACAAACTATGGAAGACAAACCCACTACCAGCCATATTCAGTCCCGAGCTCGGCGCCACAGCCCGCGAAGCAGGCAAGAAAGGCGTCCTCCACACGATCTGGGCCAAGAAGCGATTGCAATTCCTCCAAGATGAGATCGCCGCCGAGGCTCGCGAGAACGTCGAGGGCGTGGGGTATGAGATGGCATTGGCGGAGATGAGCTGGATAGAAGCGAATTTCGGCGTGGCTGCGAAGCCGAGCGGGCTGACGATACCTCGCTCGTCGATCTCACAACCCGCATTAGCTTCGCCGACGAGTCCACGGAGTCCAGGCGGTGGGCGGCTAATGGAGAAGCTGAAAGGTCTCAAGCTCGGCACGAACTCAGATGCGCTCGCGCCTTCCTCGCCGCTGAATCCAGCGCTCAATCCGCTGAGTCCGGAGACTTCGGACGTAGCATACAGCTCCTTCGGCGCGTTCGCCGCGTTAAAAGGCATGCCCAATTCCTCTTCACTCGCCGCCAGAGCCCCTCAACCCCCTACGTCCACGCCCCAGCTTCCTCCACCCCAACAGAGGAGAGTGCAGGCGCATCGGCCACCCGATAACGGAATAGGAGGAGCAGGGGAGATGGGCTCACTGAACGCGCTGGCCGCTAGCTCGGAAGTGAGGTTCGAGAAGAGCTCAGCGGCAGTGACGGGCGGGGATGACGATACAGAGGATGATTTGTTCGCGCTGCCCATGAGTCCACGAAGTCCGGAGATGGCGAAGAGTCCGTTCAGCTTCTCAACTGTGGAGACGGGGAAGTACCTTAGACAGGAGGGGAAGGCATAGAGCTAGTGCTGTACGCAGTGCACGGAATGCATGGTCCCCTCCAAGAAGGAAGTGGACAGAGAAAGCATAGACGGCACTGGGAAAAGTGCAAAGGTATAACCATGTACAGTCTTCTAGCCTCGTGGGTCTCGGTGGTATCATATGCAGTGCCCATCCGCTCCGCGCCGCTCCATACCCAGACCGAATTCGCCGTTGTCCCTGTCCAAGAGGCCGCTGTACCCAAAACGGCACAGAAGCACAGAACGCCGCGCCGTGTATGTCCTCCAATGCCTGTCCAATTGAGCGCCTGTCCGCTAGCATGTGCTAAGTGCCTCACATCGTCAATGCACCCAGCTCGCTGCAGGTGCAAGCCCATTCAATGCACGTAGATCCGTCGTGTCTATGCATGTCGTTGATCGTTGATCGGTCTCATCAGTGCGCCCCTCCGCGCCATGTTCACCCAGCACCCTTCGCAAGTCCAGTACCTGAGTGCTCGCTCACAAAAGTCAAAGTCACGCGAGCATCCTCGATCTCGAGCGAGTCGACGCGCCAGTCCTACCGCGGCGGCGTCCCGGCGAATGCGGGAGTCGCAGTCGTCGATCCACCTTGAGCACCGCCGTTCTTCGAACCTGGTCCGGCGGAGAGGCTGGAACGCTTGGTCTGCTGCTGTGCCGCGAGCTTCTTGCGCAAGATCGAGAGGCGGTTGCGTGCGCCTTCTATCACTGTAGTACTTGTTAGCATCAACGATCTCAGCTCTGCGTGGAATTAACGAGACATACGCTTGACAACCTTCTCCCGATCCTCGCCCTCCATTCCCTGTATCACTCCACCTTCCTCGCCACCACTCCTCTCCCTCCGTCCACCCTTAGGCATCAAAGGCTCATCATCGCTCTCCAACACTGCCTCGTACAACATGATACTCGTCACATACTGTAACTCGCAATCTTGCAGCTCGTCGCCGACAAGCTCGCTCACAGCAGCCGCGCGACTCATCTCCACAGCACGGTCGAACATCAGCTTCTCCGCAGTCACCCCAGATGTTATCTGGATCTGATCGCGGGAGGTGTTGATAGCCGATCCGGCATCACTAGAAAGGTTGACTGGGTTTGCGGGATGGTCTGCGGGAAGTCGGCGTTGTGCATCGACTAGGATTCGACCGACGACTTCAGACTTCTCAAGGCATTCGTTGAAGCGGCTGCGGGCCCACTGTACGACGTTGTTCATGCGCTTATTGATGTCTGCTGCGGGTGGCGTGGAAGAGCGTGGCAAAGCATTCGTGGCGCTAAGCACTTCGCCTCGGCTGCGCTGATTCCACCATAGCCCAGCAAGGTCAATGGTCTTGGCCAGTATCGATAGTGTCTTGACGTAAAGGACTAGAGCTTCTTCTGCAACCCCCACGATTGCGACAGTTGTCATATCTTTATCATTCTCATCAGTCGAGCTGTCAATCACCCGATCCGGATCGACAAGTTGCTGAATCCCGAGACCGTCTTGCGTGGAGGGCGTGGCTGGAAGAAGTTGGCGGTACTTCACCTCTGCAAATCCGAAGATCACATCGCTGCGATGGCCAGCATCTTCCACGGTCCGGACGACTTTACTATCCTCGTCCATGGGCAACTTGCCATCTGTTCCATCACCTAGCAGAAGCTGGCCTTGCGACACGGGGTATGAAGGGAACGCAGTGTAGCCGTGTGGTGGCGAGGGACCTTTGCCGAATGGAGGCGAGATACCCAGAGCACCAGATAGGCGTACGTTCGCGGCAGTAAGCACCTTCGTCATCATCGTCGTGGCTGATTGCGGACCGGGCATACGCCTCTCGAACGATAGATTCCTCTGATGCGGGATTCTCCCACTCACCATCTGCGTGCCACGAGACGGGCTTGGCGGCTGTCCGCTGGGTCCTCCTTGGGTAGTCGCACGTCTGACCATAGCACCTTGCTGCTGAGGCGAGTTGCGAAGCTGAGCATTGGCATCAAGCTCGTCCGCGAATGCGTTCACCTCGACTTGCCGCTTCTCAATCACCACGTATTCCTTCTCAAATGCAATGTCTTGTGCTGTCCGCTCTCTGCCAGCCCTCTGTGCCGCGCGCTCATCACGAGCCTTGCCCACCTCCGCACTCTGCTCACGCACCATCGGTGGTCCGGAAAGTGGTGATGCGCGACTTGGCCGGCGCTCCATCCGCGGTCCTGGTGCTGTAGCAGCTTGCGGCGCGCTATACAGTTCCTGCCTGCCGGGCGCAGTCGCATGAGCTACAATACTAGGGCGTCTCTCGCGTGAAGCGGCCTGGCGCTGGATATCGCGCGGCGCAGAGCCGGTATGAGCCTGCGTACCTGACGACGACTTCCGGCGCACGATGTCTTCCGCCGGCTGAACTGCCAGGTCCTGGTCTGATGGCTTCCTGCTAGCACGTCTACCCTCGTCCGCACCATCTTGTGACCTGCGCGGCTGGACTCGTGGCTCAGGCGACCTGCGATCCCGCGACGGCAGCGCAAGAGCCTCAGCAATCGCAGTGGAAACCGGCTCAGGAGCTTGCACATGCGGCACCGGCCTCGGCTTCTCCAATGGCACGTCCTCACCGACCAGACCCGGGATCTGCTCAGTAATGACCGGATCCAGGAAGAAGTCCTCATACGATACGCGATCCAGTGGGCTTTTCCTCAGGAGCTTTCTTATCACATCTTTCATGCCTCTGCTCAACTCCAGCGTACGATCGAACGCGATCACATCATTCGCCTTCTCGATCCTGCGAAGCAACTCCACATGGTTCTGCGCACGGAAAGGCGGCTTGCCCACAACCATCTCGTACAGTACAGTGCCGGTAGACCATAGATCGGCGCGCGCATCGTACTTCTCGTAGCGAAGGATCTCAGGTGCCATGTACAAGGGTGAGCCGCACAGAGTCTCAGCCATCGATGTTGAAGGCAGATGACGTGCGAATCCAAAATCAGCAATCTTGAGCATCGGTAGAGAGTCCACGCCCACCCGCGCGACGAGTGAGTGCTCGCTGGCAGCCAGAGGCACGTCCTGCGTCCGTTGCCTGGACATGAACTTCGGCGATGGATTCAGCAGCAAGTTCTGCGGCTTGATGTCGCGGTGAATGAGATTCCTTCCCCTCAGATATTGCAGCGCACTCGCAATCTGCTTCAAGAAATGCCTTGCCAACACCTCGTTCAACCCTCCCGTCTTCGAGTTCGGGTACTTTTGGAAGATCTCCTTTGTCTCATCGTAGTCCGTCAACTGTGTGCGCTTCTTCATGAACTGCGAAAGATCCGCCAGTTGACAGTACTCCATGATAAGGTAGATGTGGATAGGCGTTTCGACGAGGCTGAACATGGCGACGATGTGAGGGTGCTGTAGGCTCTTGAGGATGCTAATCTCGGAGTCGAGGTTCTCCTTCAGCTTCTTCGTGAGCTTGGCCATGTGCACGACCTTGACAGCGGCATATGATTTGTGCTCGCGATGCTGTGCCAGATACACTGTAGCGAAGCTGCCTTTCCCAATCTCGTTCCCACGTCTGAAGTCCCCGATATACTTGTCCGGCTCCGGCTCGGCAAGCGGTGGCGGACGTCTGCTCGACGTCGCCTGCGGCTGCCTCGGCGGCGCAGCCATGATGGCGGTGTGACTATGTCGCGTTGGAGATCCCGCGTTCTGGGTCCGCTTGGCTAGCGATGCCTAAGAGTAGCAGCGCGGACTCGCACTGGTCGGTGTGATCATTTGTGATTTCCAGACAGATGGTGTGCTAATGTTGATAGTGTGGTGCTGGTTCTCGAGTCCCTGTGGATGGAGTTAGGGGATAAGGCTGAGGCGTGTATTGACGGTGAATGCGGTGTGATGGATGGGTGCGGCTTTGGTCAAGTCTGGTGGTGGAAGTGAACTTGTTGACAGAAAGGCCGTGACTCGATTCGTTGTCGCGGAGACGTGTGTGCTTGTGCGCGATGATGTCGTGCTTGTTGTGCGGGTGAGTTCGTTACGTGATGCGGAGCGTGACCATTACGGTGCAAAGAGCGTCTTCGGCGTGAGTCAGAATGGAACAAGACGCTGCTGACAATTGTTAGAAGCGAATAAAAGCAAGCGCTGTAAGAAACAGTGTTGATGGTGATGATAGGCAGTGGTGTGGCTATTAGGGATGGAAGAGAGAGCAGGTCGCGATATCAGTGACTCGTTGCTTGGAGGTAGCTCGAGCATGCCTGAGAGCTCACTAACCGCCGCCAATCCATGCCGCATGCGGAGAGGCTAGCGTGTGACGCGACCCAGCTGCAGCAGCATGAGATACAACAATCGCGACATCATCACGAGACTCACTGCCATCTGCAAGTAGACGAGCGCTAGTAGATTGAGTACCGACACACTCGAATCATTCACCGTCACGCGCCGTGTCATCAGCAACAAGCAATGCGCACCATCTCCCCGTATCCACGGAAGAGTCTCGGGCACCCGTCATCGACACCCCCATGCCACCACCTGGGTACCTCAGAAACTCAGCTTCCCCTGTCTTAAGACCCGACTCAGGCACATCATCGGATCGCATTGAAAGCTGCCTGCAGGCAACATCAATACCACGCTGCGCTGACACCACCATCACCATCCCAACGAAACTGCACCCCGCCTCCCCGCCGCCGTAGTCTCGCAGCCTTGCAGTCTTGCACATGCTCCCCACGATAAGCCCCAGCGATAGAGCGATAAGCAGCCCACGCCCGCCAAGCTTCTAGACGGTCTCGGCTATCTCTCACTACTACTGTAGCCTGTAGGTTCCCATGTACTGATGTATATGGCTACGACGGAGTTGCCGCCTATCTCGAGTTCATCAAGGCCTTCGATCGCGAAGTCATGGCGGAACGTCGGAGTGTCGGCCGCTGTGACCGGAGAATACTTCCATCTGCTGTATGGCTTTGTAGAAGTATCCATGTATGTATGTTGCAGTACCCTTTCTGCCCGAAACTCAATCGCGCCTCGAAGTGATGACGAGCAAGTGAAGAACCGCCAGTGAATTTGGCGAAGTGATGGTGCATTGCTGAGCTGGTGTGGATTGGACGCGGTAGAGAGCGGAGAGCGCATTGCGATGATATGCTTTACTTTTCGCGATATGCAACTAGTGAATTGACTTTATGTACCTTCTCACATGCCATGAACGCCGCGCTCTTAAATTCTCAATCTACCCTCATCACCCACCCAAAGCCTTACTCTGCGTCCTCTCCAGCACCGGACTCTCCATCGCAAATCTCGCCTCCTCGCTCTCGAAGAAATCCTCCCTCCGAATCCCACTCCTCTCGCACATCCCCCTGAAGATACCACCCAGATCATACAGATTCACAGGCGTATCCAGCTCGGCGACCTCACCAGCATCCATGACCAGGATCCTATCGTAGCCGATGATAGTCTTCAATCTGTGTGCGATACAAAGTAGTGTCTTGCCCTTGAAGCCGCGGACAATGGTCTTCTGAATCTTTTGATCCGTTTCGAAGTCCACGGACGAAGTAGCTTCGTCGCAAACAATGATCTGGCTGCCGCGAACAAGTGCTCTGGCGAGGGCTAGCAGTTGACGCTGGCCAAGGGAGAAGTTGAGGCCTTCGTCTTCGACTTGCGTATCGAGATGAATACGGCCCGAGTCGTCCGAGATATCCTGATCAGCGCCGACGAGATCTGCTTGACGCAAGGCGTTCCAGAGCGCGAGATCGTTGTGCTCGTTGAAGGGGTCTAGGTTGCTTCTGATCGTTCCACGGAACAGTGTAGGATCCTGAGGGATGATAGCGAGCTTGGAGCGAAGGTCGTGCAAGCCGATCTGCGCAATGTTGACGCCGTCTATGGTGATGTTACCTCCGCTAAGCTCGACTAGGCGGAAGAGGGTCGACATGATTGAGGATTTGCCTGCGCCAGTGCGGCCAACGACGCCGATCTTCTCCCCGGCACGGACGTGCATTGAAAGACCTTGAAGGACCAAGGGGAGACCAGCGCGGTAGCGCATTTGTACGTTATCGAAGACAATCTCGCCCTTGGCTGGCCAGGAAGCGGGGACGTCGCCGATGTGCAGGGGTGCTTCTTCTTCGAGCTGAGTGCCGTAGTAGTGGATGCGTTCCGTGGAGTTCATGTTGTTCTCTACTTCTGCCAATTGTCGAACCGTGAACTGAATCATCTGGACGATTGAGAGAATATAGGAGAGTACCAGGCCACCAGTCGAGGGGTTGACGGCGAATCGGGAAGTGACCACTAGGATGCCGACTGTGAAAACCAGCAGGTTGCCGATGATGTCGAGGCGTGTGGAAAGCCAGCGCTGATTTGCGAAGGTGAGGAAGTATGCGCCGTCCATGCTGTCGACTGCGTCGTTCACGGACTGCGCGAATTGCTTCTGCAAGCCGTACGCGCGGATTGTCGAGGTGCCCGACACCGCTTCAGTGAACTTGGAGAACACCACACTGCGTAGCACAGCCTCATGGCGCTTCATCTCGCGTGCGGACGCACGGTAGTAGTTTGCTGAGAAGACGAACATGACGAATAGCGGTGCCAAAGCAATGACGAAGTAGTAGTAGTATGCCACGATCAGGATGAAGACCGATATGATCATTGCCATCGTGAGCGAGAACATGCGGATGGAGTCGGTAAGCACGTTGTCCATGGTGTCGACATCTTTGCCGAAGCGGTTCGTGATCCGGCCGAGGGGTGTTGTGTCGAAAAATGACATTGGTGCTCGCAAGACTCGGGTATAGGCGCGGTGCAACATGACTCTACTTGCCTTCGTGCCGTATACGGTCACCGTGACGGCAAATACGAACTGCAAGACGGCCTGAGTGACACCGAGTGCGGCATACACGCCAATGTACGTTCCCGTGCTGTAGCCGAAACGTCTAGATGTCCACCATGACAGCCACAGACTGGTCGTGATATTGGCACCTTGCGAGATGATGAGTAGTATAGCAGCAGCGGGAGCCATCAGCACAGATCCAGAAGCCTTGATGTAGGCTTTGTAGACTCCCCAGCCTACGCCATTGACTGCACGTTCTTCGACTTGCATCAATGCGCCCTTCGACGACTTCTTTGGTCCTCGTCGCTTGCGCATGTTCTTCTTCTCGTCTGCTACTTCATCTTCGTCGTCAATCTCCTCTTTCTTCTCTTCGACCATGGTAGTCTTCATCATGTCGATGAACTCGGGGTCGTTGTGAATGAGATCGTCGTATGTGGAGACCTTGTAGATTGCACCTTCTTTCATCCAGACGATACGATCCACGCGATGCAGCACGTGCAGCTGATGTGTTGCCAATACTCGGGCCTTATTGCGTAGGAGCCCGCAGATGGCGTTATCCATGATGTGCTTACCAACATGAGCATCAACAGCAGAAAGCGGATCGTCCATAATGATGAAGTCGGCATCGAAGTAGATCGCTCGTGCGATGTTGAGACGCTGCTTTTGTCCACCAGAGACCGTGATGCCGCGCTCGCCGATTTCAGTCTGGTCGCCATTAGGTAGCATCTCGAGATCTGGCCGGAGCGCGCAAGCATCGATCACTTCGTTGTACCATTGACGGTCGTACTCCTTGCCGAAGCAAATGTTCTCCTTTAGCGTTGTGTTTTGGATCCAAGCGTACTGCGGGCAGAATGCACGAGAGGCGCCGAACGTGACATTGCCGCTTGTTCTTCGCATATCACCAGCCAGTGCACCGAGTAGTGAACTCTTGCCTGACCCTACGCCGCCAATGATTGCGACGAGCTCGTTACGTCCGATCTGTAGATTGATGCCCTTGATCCCGAACGGCGGCTTCACCTCTTCGGCAAGAGTCTCGTTACTAGAAGCGCCTACACCACCCTCCAGCTTCTCCTTATCAATTTGCTTCGACTTTCGCTTGTCTTCCTTCGCCACTGCTTTGGCATCTTTCTTGTCTTGTTTGATCTGCTTGTCGTTTTTGAGACCACCTCCAGGCGCTTGATCAGACTCGCTTGTTGGCGTGCGCTCCCAAGTAAAGTCAGCGTTTTCGATATTAGCAGCACTCTTCGCCTCGAGGTCCCAAGTTGCCTCGTCCTCTTTCTCCTCTGCAGCCAAGAACTCCTCAATGCGCTTAATAGACTCGTTGGCATCCACGACTTGACCAAGAACCATGGGCATCAAGTTGAGTGGAATGCGGAGAGCGTTGAATAGAGCAAGCGAGGAGAAGACCGGCGCGGGATCGAGGGGGTGTTTCGAGAGCGAGTATGTGATGAAAGCCAGCATTGATGCGAAAATCGGGATGGACATCGATGTTGCCATGATACCGTTCCTGATCGACAGCAAAAATGCAATTTTATTAATCTCGCGGGTCCGGATTGCCTCCAAGCGGTCGAGCATGCTGGTCTCCCAGGCGAAGTACTTGATAAAACGCACTGCTGAGAGGATCTCCTGTGTCAAGCTCACACGCTGATCTGTGATCTTGTTGATAGCCTTGCGGCGAGCCATCAAGCTCTTGATAGCGCGGCCCAGGAGTGGCATTAGGATAACGATAAAGCCAAAGCCTGCTAGTGCGCTATATTGGAGATTAACAAGTAGCAGAGCCAATGTGACAAAGACCTGGATGACAGATGTCCATGTGACGTGGAACATGCCAGACGCCTGATCAATTCGATACGTATCGGTAGACATTAAGTTGACGATGCGACCGTTGCTCCAGCCCTCGCCCGTGCCGACGACACCTTTAGTCTTGTTGGCAAGTTTGTTCTTGAAGTACTTCTTCTCCTCCTTGCTGCCAGGTACGAGGCCTTCGGGGCGTGCCTCATGTGCGACGCCACCTGCTTTCGCTCGTCCTGAGATGACCATGGCCTTGTCGAAAATGATCGAGATCAGTACTGCTCGACATTGCCCACCCACCATCATACCTCGATAGATGAAGTGATTGGTGCACATCGAACCGACCATCTGCATAAGAGTGATGCCAATGACGAGACCGATACCGTGACCGATATCCGGCGCTTCACCGCGTCCGAAAGATGCGGCATACGCCTGACTTGCGAATTTGATGAGATATTTCATCGTGAAGGGCGAGAATACCTGTAGCATGGACGAGATGAAAGCACACGCGCCACCGATCAGGAACTCCTTCTTGAAGGTGTCGTAAAGCGCCATGACCAGCGTGTTCTTTTGACCCTTCGCCTTGCGTCTCTTCAGACTAGCGTTCAATTTATCGGACATTGTATACACGCTCCGGTCCTTGGTGACAGTCCAGATATCGTTGCTCTCGAGAGGTCGCTGATAGCCCGTCGTCATGATAGGGTTGATCCATTGGAAGTATAGCATGCTGATGAAGGAGGCAGCCGCCTCGGGCGAAGGTTGCCGTGATTGAGGCACCGGTGGCGGATACCGGCTCTTCAATGGGTTCAATCTCTGGCTCCATGATTGCTTTAAGGGTTTCTGTTCTGCTGGCTGTGTAGCCTCGCTCGCTATACTGGTCCCCGTCGCTGTCGTCCATTCGCTCTGTGTTCGCTGTAATTGTGTCCGGACTGTCTTCGACTTCTCGACATCGTCTCCACTCGACGATGCCTCGGCCTCCTCGACGGTCTCTTTCCTGGCCTTCCCGCTACCAGTCGAGCCTGTTTCTGTGCTTATGCTTCCGAGAGATTCCTCGAGGATTGGTTCGCCATGCGTTATATCGTTCGGTGCAGCCATGGGATCGTTGTTGTCCGCCCAACTCCGTTGGTCCTGCGGAGATGCCATAATGGTCCAAGATCCAGTCGATCAAAAGCGCGGATGTTCCAACTAGATCCGCAAATGCATAACGAGGTGAACGGTGAATAACGAACGACCGAAACCTGAGAGGCGACACGCTAAAGAACTGCGAAGGCAACGGCAGCGGACATGGAAAGTCATAGTGTAGTCGTCACACGGCGTATCGATTACCTTAACCCCGACCTCGCATACGATTAGCCAATCACCCAGTAAGTATTTGCAGTTTGAGGCGTGCCATCCCTGCGCGTGGCATTCCGATCCAGTCTTAGCAGAAAAGCTTGACTGTTCGGACTTCACTTCGGCCGACAAATTTCAACGTATTCCAGCGGGGTCGCTGTGATTTCGACGCCGCCTGCGCTAATGACCTGATACTCGCCATGCAGTCAGATGCGATCAGGCCAGTCGGCAGTGTGACTCAGTCATGCACCCACCGGACGTTGACCGCCACAACAATCGATCTCGCAGCATTTACTAGGTGCCCACTGGTGCCGACATCCGGGTACGCCCAAGAATGGAAGGTGACCACTGCAGAACCTGCCACTTGACGTCCGTTGCATGGACAGCGCGCAAGCGTTGATAGCCATGCGCCGATGCACGTGAGCCTGGCTCGAGGATGTCAACGACGCTGCCAGCTCCTTGGTAGCTCAGGCCTTTCACCATGGTAGCCTGTGAGCCTGCTATGACCTCAGTCGCGGATGTCCGTCTGGGGAGAGATCGTGCTGAATTTGGTAGAGGCGACTGATGGAAGCTCAACATCTATGACTCCTGCCTGGCTTATCTCTTATTTTGAGACTCTCACACTGACCGCAGCTCTCATTGTACCCCTATCGAGAAGCACCACCAAATGCGCACGAACGCATGCTACTTTTGTAGCGCATATGAATTGCCTGAGGTATCGATGCAAGAGCCTCGTATCTACATGTAGTATAGTACGGCGGGAAGGTATTGTATGTGCTGGCCTTGCGCCACGAGGCTCTGCTTGACTGCATGCGCCGACCGGTGAGAATATGCGGCACAGCATGACAACTTCCTGAACGCTTGAGGTAACGATCTTTCCTGTCAAGACGATGTTTGTATCGTCACTCAAGCAATGTCGTCCTTGCTCGCTGGCTGTGAGCTTCCTCCGGACATGACAATGTGGAGGCGACTCGTCGATAGAAGCATAGCGGCCTGGCCCGTGACGACGAACATGGACGATATCGACAAGGCACAGTACGCTGAGGTGCTACGAAGCTTACCAACCTTGATGGACTTGATGAAGTACGCTGGCAATGTCCACATGTTCTGGTTTATGCAGAGGCGCGAGGCATTCCTGTCGGAGGAGTGCCTAGGTAAATGGAATCGAAAGCGTCTGGATCAGTACGTCCTGCTGCCGATAGCGTTCAAGTCTGTCATAAGATCGGAATGCCATTTCGTGAGCCATTTCTGGCAGCAGTCAGACAGTCCTGATCCCAATGGCCATTCTTTGCAGCTCGTGCAAAAGCAGCTTGCGGGCCAGGCTTGGTCGTACGTGTGGATTGACTGGACATGCCTTCCGCAGGCTCCTCGAAGCGCGGTTGAGACTGTGTACTTTGATCGAGCGTTGTCAACAATGCCTGCCATAATACAAGAGGCTAGCTTCATATCGACTTATCCGTCCTGGGAGCCACGACTTTGGATACTTTTCGAGGTCGCCCACTTTGGTGCCACCGGCGATCCGTCAGAAGATTGGATCTCGCAGCCGGACGTTGCTCCGTATATCATGCACATGTTTGAGATGGTGCAATCGAATGGGGTACGAGCGATTATCGACAGATACGGGTACAAATGCACGCAACCCTTTGATCAAGCGCTGATCACTTTCTGGCTGGAGCTTCTCATTCTCTTCGGTCAGATTGGGCTAGACAAGGCGGATGTTTGCAAGTTCGTGACCAACATGACTTTCCAGCCGGGTGCTGGACACCTGAAGTATACCTCACTGGACGCTTCGTTTGAGCTATGGCAGTTCGAAGGGCTGTTACTGTGCAATGGCCTTCAATATACGCTTACGCCTCGTCCGAAAGCTGCATGGATCAAAGCAGCAGACATTGAGCCCGGTATATTATACGTCACTCCGAGGAGAATGTAGCGTCGATCAGAACTTCGCCCCTATCTTCTTCTCCTGCTCCAATTGCTCCTGATCCACCACAATAACAGCCTTACCCTGAATCTTACCACCATGCACCATCTCGACCAGCTCTTCGATCTTGTCCAGACCATGGAACTGGTTCGTCTTGACAGTAATGCCATGTTCAGCAATGCAGTCCAACATGCTCTTGCTCTCCTCTGCGGAAGAGATCAGACTGCCATGTATCTTGATATTCCGGAAGATCAGCTCTGCGAAAGGGACCTTGACCTCGTCCGGTTGCGCGATCTGGATCATGGTCCCGTGCATTCTCGTCACAGCGCAAGCAAGACCAGCTGCGGACTCGGCTTCTGCGAGAGTGACTGACGCGTCTACGCCGAGGTTGCCTGGTGTTGCGTCTTGGATCTCTTTGACATTTGCTTCCTTTCCTTTTCGTGCGTCGACCACAAGATCAGCGCCGTACTCTTTCGTCAACGCGAGACCCTCGTCACGGGCATCGATACCAACGACCTTCAAGCCCAGAGCTTTCGCGAATTGCACACCAAGATGGCCTTGGACTTCCATCAGCACCCACGCACCATCTCACACAGGAAGGGAACTCACCAAGCCCGCCCCCAGACCCCACGAAGCAGATCCACTCCCCTTTCTTCAAACCAGTCTGCAACACACTCCTCCACACCGTCCTCCCCGCACAAGCCAACGGCGCCGCACTCAGAAAGCTGACCTTGTCCGGCAACTTCGTCGAACACCTCGCATCAGCTTTGACATACTCCGCAAAACACCCGTGCGTGGTGACCCCAATCATCCCATCAATCTCCTGGCAATACTGGCTCTCGTTCTCCGGGCCCTTGCAACTAGCACACTTCCCACATGGGTGAAGTGGAATTCCGCACATCACCCTATCGCCAACCTTGATATCCGACACCTCAGAGCCGACGGAGACGACTGTGCCGGAGCCTTCGTGGGAGCCGGTGCAGGGGAGCTTGGTGCCGAAGACGCCGGCTGAGACCATGGAGTCTGTGTGGCAGTTTGAGGCTACGGCGACTTTTACGAGGATGTCGTGCGGGAAAAGGGAGGAAGGGACGGGGATGGTGTTGATCTTGTAGGGTTTCTTGTACTCGATGACTTGGATGGCGCGCATCTCTTTGGGGATTTCTTGGGGTGACATTGTGGCGGTGGTTGATATAATTGATGGTTTGAGCACGGTGGCGGTGGTTTGTAGAGTTGTTTAATGGTGAGGATGGAGCGGTGGTGCTGTGATCCGATGTGGCTGGCTGCTGACAGAATGATGAGAACGAGGGAGTCTTTTGAGAAGAGAGTAGAAAGGTAGAGATCTTCGTTACCTTACATCATGCCTACGTGCTTCCGTAGCCGGGAATATCTAAATGCGGTTGTAAATGTGAGGTCGAGAACCCCTCCAATGCTGAGGGGTTGTGAGAGAAGGTTAGCCTTTGATGTCATAGAAGGCGTGTCCGAGAACGCGTCCGAAAACCGTAAGTGCAGCCGCTTCCAGCTCTGTTGTTAAGTAGAGAACTGATGAGTCTACAACTGTCGGAGTTTCATACCAGTGCCGGTTTGTTGCGCCGGTCTGCACAGTACATGCATCGTCAGTCTCATCGAGTCCTTCAGCGACTGCCTCTTGCTCCTGGCTGTAATATCTGCCGAGTATGACAGCGCTTTCGCAAGGTGCTGAGTGGTGCATTTGATGCTTTACTGTTACATATCGGCATTGCGCATGCAAGAAAGTCAGCTCAGATGTATGCTCTGGTAACGCCGTACTCCATGCTTTATGCCTCGAATCCTGCTGTCCTGTATTTATCGCCGGCCTCCACTCTATTCTACAGCAGTGCGCGATTCTTCTTCCGATTGAAAGCACGCTGGTCTTTCAGCCATCGCCTGTAATCTTGCACACTCTTGATCTTCTCGCCATAGTAGTCGGGTATGGGGTTCTGGGGACTGCTCGCCGAGGGATCCGCTCGGTACCGCCTGATGCGCGCGTAGAAGCTCTTCTCCTTCTATCGAAATCGTTAGCAAGGGACCACAACCCTTAATGCTTTCCGACCAGAGCATACCTCTGTGATGGCACTCTTCCAGCCCCTCCGTGCAGCCCACACACCAAACCCAGCATTACCAAAGGTCGGCCCAGCAAGCCAGCCAAGTAATGCCACTCCCATCGTCGTCACCCCAAGCACGATCATCGGGTCCATGCCTGAGATTTGCGCTCCCCATGTGTCAATGTCTTGGGCATTGATGATGGGTACTGCGACAATGACTGTGCCCACCGCTGTCAAGACTGACGCGCCAGTGCTGACCCATCGTCGTTTCCGCCGAAGCTCGAAGAACCGATTCCAGGTGAGGAGCTCTGCTTGTCCGGGACCGGGTGTCGGACTGGGTGTGGGAGGGACTCGGCTTCGAACTGTGGTACCTTCTGGTACTAGGACAGAAGGGGCGGCGGCGGATGTGGAGGTCGAAGCGTTTCGAAACGATGCCGCGGAAAGTATTTGTGTAGGCTTCCTCGGTTGTGGTAATGAGGTGAAGGGTCGCCGACTTATGCTCGAAACTTGGTGTATGGATATCCCCGTCCTCGTAGTAACCGTGCTGACCGGCGACTGGATCGCCAACGACCGCGTCGCATGGGCGACACTACGCAGACAGCTAGGTCGTGGGCACAGTATGGTGGCCATGATGTAATAAGTAACATTCGACACTGTGACTGTGGACGATTGTAGCACGCGAGTTGCTGACGATCAAGCTCGCATCCCCGAGAAGCGCAGGCGCACGGCCCGCGATTGCAGCCCTACCAAATTGACAAGACATGGAAGGAACATCAACCATAATTCCTGCGACTCAGGTACAAGATGCTCAGATCTTATCCAAAGTGAGATGAGACATTCAGGGATCAACGCCCGATCTACGTTGTTACTGGCAGCGTGAGAGATGCTTTCGGCGCAAGTACTGTACGTCTTGTAGTCAGCCGCGACGACAGGGCCGATCAGACCACCAAGCTCGACCTCATGTTTACTCTCTTCGCCAACTTCAGCATCATGCGGGAGGCAGGCGATCGGACCTGTGTTCCATCGCTCTTTGCAACGTGACTTGCTGGATTGCTGTCGCGTCCCCCGGTCCAGCGGTCGGATCACAATGCAGTCGCAATATAATGCGGCATGGGTATCCCGTGCCTAGACTTGGAGCATGGCCCGATGGTCACCTTCATCTCCTCGAAACCGACTTTCGGCTATTTCGAAGGATTCAGCCCTGCAGCACGCAGTGAGTACAACGGCTCGATTCTTGGTTTGCTTTGCGATGTCTCTTTCTGATCCCTCTTCTACATGTCCATTGACAGTGCCTGGAGTGCTTACCATCGGTGGTCTAGCGTCTTCCCTCGGCATCGCATGAGGTCAGCTTGACGACCCACACTCATATATGCGGCTGACGGCAGATTGATGGAAAGCCATACGCACTCACGGCACAGCAGGTCTAGCTTCACACCGGTTGATGAAGGGAGATAGGGGCCAAATTCATTACCCGTGTTGCATACAATGCCCGGTCCCGACCTCGAACAAACCCGTCTCCTACTTTCGACGTGCGTGGAGGCCTCTTCGCGGATCGACTGTGGTATCTGCTAGCCAAGACGACGGCATCGAATGTCTGCGTAGCGCGGAATCAACCAGGATGTCGGTGACAGGAATTGCAATGTCGACATACACAGCACCCCTCTGGTCTAATGCCACGGTGAACACGACCACATCAAGCATCTACGTCCCTGCACCCAATGCTACAGCCCTGAACTGCATACCATGCACTCTCTTTCAGTTCGAGCCCGGCTACGCTACATGGTCGTCCACCGCACCAGTGGAAGCACTAGCAACGACACAGCTTATCGTCGATCCGAATCGCAACACGACATCCACGTCCATCATCTGCAACACGGCAGTCTTGGATTCATACACGTCGGCTTTCGATGTGGCGTACTCGCTCAATGATCAGTGCGAGCTGGTGGCGAAGTACATTGCCGTGTTCGGTGGTGGTGGCGTGACCGCAGGATTCCAGTGGGCGACAGCGTATGTGACCTATTGAGCTATTGTCGTGGGCGCGACCGTATACTGACATCGCCAGCACACTTACCGAACCAAGCGGCGTTCACATCCAGATCGGCGGCAACGTAAATGGCCTGGGCGAGATCTCGACGACTGATGCAGATGGCCAGTCTGTGTGCGAAACATTCCAAACCTTTTACTCAACGCCCCTAGGCGTCTACACGGGTCCACTGACCACGGATGTCACAGCGACATGGACGAAGACTGAGACTTACACGCTCACCGACGGGAACTCGAGCGAGCTCACAACACAGACTACGACAGAAACAGCTAATGGTGGTGGCCTGTGGCTCATGCCGGATCTAAGTAGCTACTTTCCCGGCCTGGCTGCTATCTCGCAGTGCGGATCTTACATAATCCCTGGGGGAGTCCCTATCGCGTTACAGCCGGCGAGCTACGTGATGCTTCCTGCCAGTACCCTGCCGAGGACACTTCCAGGCCCGCCCTCCACAACGCTGGTGTCCAACGGTCCGACAAGCGAAGCTGCGCGACCGGGGAACTCGCCTGTCACCGCGCTGCCGCTAGTGACGGGTGGCCCACAACCAACATCTCCGGCAGAGCCAGTAGGCAGAAGCTCGGCGAACAACGCAGCAAGTCCAAGTGCTGGCAAGCCTGCGCCGCCCACCGAAGCCGAGCCTACTACTGCTGTTGTGGTCCCCGTTCCGCACCCTGCAAAGCCGTCCAAGCCGAGTCCACCCAACGCTGTCAGCGTGCTTGACTCGGCTTTAGCTTCTAAGGCTCCATCCACGCCTGGCAGTCCACCCATCATCCCTGCAATTGCAAGCTACATTGCATCAGGTATCGCACCTCAGCAAGGAGGGCCATCAGATGCTGCTCCTGCGGTACCTCAGTTTAGTATCGTGCCCAGTGTCCCGGGCGGCTACATTATTGGCGGGAGCAAGACCATACAACCGGGCGGCCCACCCGCTACTATGGCTGGAACAACGTTCTCTGCTCTGCCATTCGGACAGGGAGTGGCTGTCATTGGAGCAGGGCATGCGAGCACTGTGGCTGTGGGCGACACTGGTAGCGCATCTCAAGCTGGTGGCATCGACGTCGCTGTGGTGAATGGCCCACCTTCGTATGTCTACAACGGTCACTCAATCAGTGCAGGTGGGGCAGCATACACCAATGCTGGTACTGTGTACTCTGCGCTGCCATCCGCTGGAGGTGTGCTGGTGTCGGCGAATGGAGCGCAGAACACAATACCGTATGCGGCGATTGCCACGCCGCCACCTCAAGATAATGAACTAACTGGATCCGGCGCCGACTCCGCGTTTGTGGTTGGAGACGGTACCTTCAGCGCTGGAGGCCAGGCGATCACGATATTGGGGACAGTATATTCTGCATTGCCGGCAGGATTGGGTATTCTGATCTCCGCCGAAGGAGTGCAGAGCACAATCCCGTATTCGGCGCTAGCTACCGCTGCACCCATAGCCATCGCACTTGCCAACGTCAGCCCAGGCTCGATCTACGTCTTTGGCGGTACTACGCTCAGTGCTGGAGGACCAGCGTTGACAAGCATGGGCGAAGTGTACTCGGCGCTTCCAGATGGAGCAGGTATTCTTGCGTCCTCAAGCGGCCAAAGCAGCACGATCTCCCCTGGGGCAAGCCTGAACGGCGTACCCGTCAGCATTGCCACCGGCGCCTCACCAGGCTATGTCATTGCTGGCACAACACTGTCCGCAGGTGGTACTGCAGTGACTTCAGCTGGCGTAGTCTATTCTGCCCTGCTTTCGGGGAGCGGCGTACTACAGATCGCAAACGGCCGGACCACCACTTTGCATCCCCCCACAATCACGACATCCGCCAGGTTGCCAGAAGTAGTAGCCATGGGCAGCGACTATGTCATCGAAGGGAGTATCACTCTGACTCCAGGTGGACCGGAGGGTCTCATCTTCGGCACCGAGTACACTGCGCTGCCGTCAGGAGCGGGCGTGCTTATGATCGCGCATGGGCAGTTTACGACACTCACGGCTGTCAGTACCGCTGCGCCATCAGGCGTTTCCAATGGTGGAGCTAGCAGGACGGGCTTCACCAGTGCTGTCGGAACTGATGGGCCTGATGCTGCGACTTCAGCTGCCGGACACGTCAACATGTCGAGCACTCTCTGCATCAGCTCAGCACTGCTTCTGCTGTTGCTCTTGCGAATCGGACCGGGACCCTGAAAACGAAGTTGAGGCTTGACCAGGAGACGACCACAGAAGCTGCTCCCTACAAGCCGCGTACGATCAAGCGATACTGTGTCGCGGCGCTCCGCTCGGGGTACTGCTGCACGCCCGCGATCGATGCTCCCATGGACGCGACGAGGGTGCGAGACGGAGTCGACGGCCATCATGTCGCATGACCAAGCTTTGCGAGGCACCTGTCGGTGCATCCCAGGCGAGACTGCTCCCTGAGCCGATCGCTACGGACGCGATTAATGACTCGCGTTGTGATTTCATGCCTTATCGCATAAAGTAGATGCTCGCAAGCACATAGTCAGAGGAATTGCACTCGAACTGCACGCGCGTAGAAATGTGTGGATATGTAGGAAAACGTGTAAGATAGTCGAGACTGTACAAAAAGCTGTTACTTGTGTCGCGCATTCGTCGTATCGAGCAGCTTTGCGAGTCTGATCATCAGCCGAACGCATTGCTTCATCGTGCACTCCTGTTTCCGCCCAGCTATGGGTCGCCCTTGCTGGTCTGATGTCTGCTAGCGCAAGTCAACGCTGTGACTTCCATTCAAACGCGTGTCTCATGAACGCACATGCCAGCACTCGACCTGCGCACGCTAGCACTAGCGCGTCTTGGCATCCTGCTCTCGATTTACATGGAGCTTCGATTCCAGTCCTGGCTTGAATCTGTATACTTACGCAAGTCGCCCAAACCCCCCCATACGTTATGCAATCAAGCTAACAATCATCACAGCTTGTCGGAGTTTGGGCGCTCACCATTGCCTTTGACTTAACGGGACCTCCTGCATTGCACAGCGCGGTGAGGGATCGCTATGAGTTGCCTTCGGGTACCTCAGCGGCGCAATTTTTGATTGTCACCAGCAACACCTTTTCATCAAGTCTGCTGGCTCCTTCATCGGGGCTGGTGGTTGGAGAAGAGATCACTACTGACTAGATTGGAGATGAGACGGAGAGTCACCGGCGTCACGCTAACGGAGCTCTCACTCACCGGGGGGTGTACGCGTGCCTCACCAGCGATACGCACCCGTGAAGCCTCACCTGCGAAGTCACCTTGTGGACACGACACTCATTGCACAGCGCTCTACCTCTATTGGGATCTAGCGCAACGGCAACACGAGGGCGAGGCAGCCATGGCCTGGTAATGATGTGATGGCAGGCAAAGCGAGACGATCGACCACACGTGCTTCGTATCATCACGATCTATCAAATTTGCTCCCACTTCTGTTACTCGACTCACCACCCGCCGCTTTAGCAGGTACAAATTCCACCTTGTCCCTCTCCGCCTTCCTCTTACCCTCTCTCCTCTCATCCTCCTTCAGCAAGCTCTCCACATACCACCTCTCCGGCCACTTTGTGCTCACCCCACATCCCTCTGGCAACGCGCTCGCATACTGCTCCTCGCCCTCCACTCCCGCGAAAGCCAGCAGCTTTGGCAGCAGACTCGGGTTCCGCAGCGAAGTCGAGTCCTGCAATCGAGCATTGAAGTGCACGCCTTGCTTCTTGAGCTCGAGAAAGCGTGCAAACTGCGCAGTGGAGGTCTCGAGAGCCGAAGCAGATGCAGATGTGGGTGAGGGCGGAGGCGGAGAGTCTGGGATCGAGAAGTTCGGGAGAGGAGGCATAGTGAGTTCGTGGACGCGTTGGCGGTTGTTTGTGTAAGGCGACCCGGGTGGTGATGCCGGCGCTGTAGAGGGTGCAGTTTCTGGTGCGGCGGATGGACCGACTGCAGGCGACCGGACAGCATCATTGCGTGGTGCTGGCTCTTGGGCTTGCAAGGCGACGGGCGAAGCTTTCAGTGGTTGTGTCTCAATGGTGGCTTCGGGGTGAGCTCTGGGTGCTACAATGGCCTCAGCTATTGCCTTCCGACGCGACGAGTGTCATCTCTACCTTGTAATGGTTTCGTCAAGACATCGGGCGCGGCGTCACCGAGCTTCGCTATCTAGCAGTGCGTAATAATCAGTAGGCATCCGCGTCCTCTCAGTGCAGATATGCTAGCAGTCGCCTACCTTAGCCGGCTTCGACGGCTGCACATCGTCCTCATCTTCGTCACTGCTCCCGTAGGCGATCAGAGAGTTCATTGTAATCGTCGCTCTATGCGTTTTGATGCACTAATTGAGGATCTGTCGTGCTGTAGCTCGCATATGAATGAGGGTTTGGCTAAAGGGACCGTGACGGAATGATCGACAGACCGAGGCCTGGAAATGTTTGCTGCTGCGAGTCATATTTTGCATTGGAGCCACAAGCATCTTGTCCAACACCTTGTAATACATACACACGCTCGTTAGACTGCCCAGACTGGAGTTGCTCACTTGGACGATCTTTCATCCAGCAGGTCTAATCCAAGCAGATCGCAATCATGGCAGAAGTATGCATTCCAGACCGCGATCTCCCACAAACGCTGACCACGCCCACTCAGTTCTACATGCCCAACAACTCGGTCGGAGACCGCAACAGCGTTGAGGATTGGCGCATTCGGGGCATGACCCCTCTCACACCTCCCGATCTCCTTCAACACGAAATCCGCCAAACCGATGCCTCGCGAGAGACCGTGGTCAACGGCCGCAACGAGGCAGTAGCGATCGTACATGGCACAGACGCGAACCGCCGGATGCTTGTGGTCGTTGGACCATGCTCGATCCACGACCCGGGCATGGCTCTCGAGTACTGCGATCGCCTACTGGTATTGAAGAAGAAGTACGAGAACGACCTTCTGATCGTGATGCGAGCATACCTCGAAAAGCCACGGACGACGGTGGGTTGGAAAGGCTTGGTGAACGATCCAGACATTGACAACACCTTCAACATCAACAAAGGTCTCCGCATATCACGGCAGATGTTCCTCGACCTCACGACCAAAGGCATGCCCCTCGCAAGCGAGATGCTGGACACGATCAGCCCGCAGTTCACCGCAGACTTGCTTTCCGTAGGTGCTATTGGCGCCCGCACGACCGAGTCGCAAGTCCATCGCGAGCTAGCTTCTGGACTCTCCTTCCCTATAGGCTTCAAGAACGGCACAGACGGTACACTGAACGTCGCGGTTGATGCGATAGGCTCGGTGAAACATCCGCACCACTTCCTCTCCGTCACGAAACCCGGCAACGTCGCCATAGTCGGCACGGCTGGCAATGATGACTGCTTCGTAATCCTCCGTGGTGGCAAGAAGGGAACGAACTTCGACACCAAGTCTATCGGCGAGGCCAAATCTGATCTCACAGCAAAGGGTCTCCGACCTTCACTCATGGTTGACTGCTCGCATGGCAACTCCGAGAAGAACCACATGAACCAGCCCAAGGTAGCTGCGGATGTTGCTAAGCAGCTTCGCGCAGGTGAGACGGGGATCATGGGAGTGATGATAGAAAGCAACATCCACGAGGGGGCGCAGAAGGTGCCTGCTGAAGGCAAGAAGGGTCTGAAGTATGGAGTCAGCATTACAGATGCGTGCATTGGGTGGGAGGACACGGAGAAGGTGCTGGAGGACCTGGCAGAAGCGGTTGCGGCAAGGAGGGAAAAGCTGGGAGCTGTGAAAAGTGAGACGAACGGAGTCAATGGGCATGCTTGAGCTACAAGTGAGGTCGAAGCAAGGTCGTTCCATCGGCAAGTAACTTTGGCAGGAGCAAAAGTGGCTGTGGCAAGAGCGATGCTGCATCTTGGCAAGAGCGAGGCGTTCGGGTGTGAATACCATTTGATGAACTTAGGTACGATAAAAGCTCTTTGTCTCTTGATTTGTAATACCTCTCGGAGCCCTCAAGCGACGTTCATGCATTACAAAACCGCGGGTGTGGCACTCAGGGAACGACAAGCGTGGCGGAAGCCGCACAATGTACACTGTTCTGGAACCTCCACTGCATGTGGTATCTTGGATGAAGTCTGCGGCGCTTTGACGACGCTACATGGACGCGGAGAAGCAGTGTTGGCTCTTCGACACGAGCGCTCATTTGGGGCTAGGTGACGAGGTCATCGCAGCGAGCCCAACACCAGCCCGATCGATGAGAACGTGCATAGATTACCAGTGTTCGTGCAACCACACTATGTGATCTACGGGGCTTGGTGGCTTCAGAGAGTTCCCGCGGACCGTCCAGGCCCGCTGTCACCCAAAACGCCTTGTTGCACTGGAAGGGAGACGTCACCTCTTTCAACGCCAGCTTCCATTGCAATCAGAAAAGCGTTTGTCAAGCAACTGATGGGCCACAGGGGACAAGGCGACTGTACTCAATGCGATCGTTTGCTGCAGACGTGGCGGAAGACATTGGATTTGTTGGTACGACACCCAACGAGATGCCTGAGAACAGCACCAACCGCTTCACATCTGAGACAATCCGCAATCAACTCCGCAACCGAGGAGCACATTTTGCTCTTGTCCGAGAGTGTGACTTGATGTGCTGCAAGTTGACAACCGCCAACGTATCCGTTCGCCGGAGATCAAGGTCACATATCAAATTACTAGACTAACGAGCGTTTGTGTGCAACCATGAGCACTCAAATAGCCACGCTCCGCATGAACTCGTCAATGCGGGCCCGACTAGACCGGCTGCGTTGGTCATAATGTTAGCACGAGCGACGGAAGCGACGAAGCTTCGTGCATTGGGTGCGCCAACGAGATAGGTGTTCCAACCTATCACGGGCATTGCCTACTCTTGTCAGACACCACATGGATGAAGATTTGGTACAGCACGGACTTGCCACTTCTGGTCAAAGTGGTCGATTGCGAAGCTGTCAGCCCGACTCCGACTCGTCTCAAACAGGTACTCTCGCTAGTTGGGCCTCACTGAACTCGGACGGGCTTCCAATGGATTTGGCTGACACGGCATACCTCGACCTCGCTCTCTGTGCCTTGCACGTTGAGGGGCGCAACAATCGTTCTCGGTGTCAGGCCGCTAGCAGACATGGTTGTACACCCCTAATCTCGCACCAACGTGTTGTTGCGCGGCACACTGTGCGATTATAGCAAGCCAGAGGCTGTGTAGCAACTTGTGCGCGACACTACGACTAGAATAAGAGCGTCGAATAGTCCCGCCTGCCGTTGGAAGTCTATCAGCCAGAGCGCTCATCACTTATCCACGTTTCGCGTCGCCATGCCTCCACCCATACGCCACCAATGTCCTCACTCAGGAGACGCCAATGCCTGCAGCCATTGCATTCTTCGTCAGACTGGCACGGGCTTCACTGATGACACCACACGGACGTCCTTTAATATCTTCATCCGAAATGGTAAGCTGCTGTCTTTTCTGTCAAGCGCTGGTGCTATACACTGACAGTGAGCACAGCAGCGCTACAAGTTTTCAACACTCCAGCGACTGGCTATCAAGGTATGTGACGCCTCGCTTCACATGCATCATTGCGCGCGACCAATATTCAGGAGTGATCGCAGCGCGTCCGGGCCTGGGAAACGACGTTGCTGGACGTCAAGCGGAGACGCCGCAATCCGCATCGACAAGCCATGGTCCATTCAGCAACGAGCCTTGGTATCGATCGATAGCCGACCCCGTCGCAGCCAATGGCCATACTACACAATCGAGTGATGTCCGCCAAGGCCCAGTGGAAGGCCTCAGAGCGGGTACAACGACGCTCGCAAGCGATCCAGGCAACCGACCGCGTCCTCACGTAGATGGAAGCCGTCGCGCTGCTCAGTCCGGCACTGCCTCACGCGAAGATACTACCAACATTTCACGAGATACCGAAGGCCTCGTCAATGGTCACAGTCGACATGCCAGTGAGACTGAAGATGGGGAAGACAGTAGTGAGGATGAAAGCGGAGAGGACGAGGAGAGTGATGAGCAGAGACGATGATGCAGGTGATGGATCAGAGACGCTGTGAGAGTGATGTACAAGGATCTTTCGGTTTTGTCTTGGTAGGAATGTATCAATGTTGGCTACAATACCATAGTTTAAGCTGCAATCTATCACCATGTCGATGCTCCAAATCTCTGCAGGTCTCAAGACGATCTTCACCGTCGTCGAAGCAAGCGTATCCAGCATGCTATGACCATGAGACTTATATCTACTCACCGTCGTCGACTTGCACCTTGTCCGAATGGGCTTCTACGCCCGGACACTGGTGATGGCCCAGCAAGGGTACACTCCTGCTGACCTGTTTGTGATGGACCTTCCCATGAAGGGCTGGGCAAAGTCGTCCATCACACCGTCTTCCCGCCCCAGACTCAAATCCAACTCTCTTCTCCACGTCCCTGCTCCCCTCTCCCGAGCAAAGCCATGATGAAAAGTAAGTTGTTCGCATCTCAAGGCAGCAGTGCAAGGCCAAGGACACAATGCTCAGCACCCCCCAGGACAAGCCCAAGGTGACGCCTCGCGAGTTTCGAAAAATAAGTGAACGTTGAGTTTCGACACGTAGTCGAGTCCAAAGCGGTCAAACTTGGAAGAACAGATACTACACTTGATCTAAGCCTGGTGGCAAAGGGAGCTGATCGAAAAGAAGAGGGAGGAGGGAGGGTTGAAGGGAGGCTTACGTAGGGTTTGGGATGGGGCGAAGGATGGAGGAGTCATGGGGCGGTGACTTTCAGCGGACACCGAGATAAGGCACGGACTGCGGCGACAGCATCAAGCACAGACGGTGACGATGGAGAAGCAAGACTGTTTAGAACACCGTACGTTTGTACTATTCACAGATCCACAGCTAGTCTCGCCTCCTAGGTCTACGTGCATGTATTTCCCCGAATCGTCGCATCATGCCCATTCATGTGCGTAACAGCTTTGCCACCCTTTCCAGTCCATGCGCCACCAAGAACCGTAAGCGATCTCGTTTCCGTATATGTGTGTATTTCTGCACGCTTTGTGCATCTCCTCCCTGCGCTCCATCCGCCGTTGCAATCTCAGCCTGCACCTCCGCTTCTTCCACGGATCCCTCCTTGATGGCCGAAAGCTGCTTCCCCGGCCCGCGCTCTGCGCAGCCATCATATCCAATAACATACTCCATAGGTATACTCCCACCGCCGCTCTACGACTTGGGATCCCTCTCCACTCCGTCTCCCACATTCCCTAGTCTTTCTCGTGCCCTCTGCCTCTGCCGCTCAGCCACCAGCTTCCACCCATGCTTCACCAACGCAGCATACATCTTACTCTTACACCAGGAATTCTAATCCTGACTCAGAATAACGAAATGCTGCTCCCAGATCCATCCCAACGAGTTCCCAGCATCGTCCTGATTCTTCGCCAACCACAGCTCGCCTTTCTGCGCCACGACGTCGAAGACTTCGCCTTGAACGTAGGTGAGGTAAGGATACCCGCCCTCCTTGCGGGACTTGTCGATATTGAACTCAAAGAGTGAAGCGCAGACGAAGAGCGTCTTGGTTGCGTCGTTCGCAGCAGCGCGAATGGCGGAGGTAGTAGGTGACATAGGGCGTGCGGAGACGGGTGTTAGGTCGCTTGTAGGTGAGTCGATGCAGCTCGTAGGTAGCTCGGCGGCGGTGGCGTCCTCAGGTGGTAGTGCGGAGGTGAAGATACCGCTGAAGCGGTGGTTGTTAGGATCTGCAGACATCTCAGGACGGGCGGTGAAGTAGGTTTGTTGGCTCGCTGGGCGGGCGCTCTGTTGTGTGTCTATGCTTGCGCGAGGTAAGTAGGGCAGTTGTTGCATTGCGTGGTTTGCAGTTGACGGCCGCGTACCAGTGAAGGAGGATGTTGGTGTGGTGCCTGAGTAGGAGACTGAGGTCGTGCTTTGTGACCAGGGTCTGTTTGCTGAGTTGCTGGAGGTCAAGACAGGCGCCATTGGCATTTGCCTGCTTGACATGGACGAATTTGATCGCATGCGACTTGCATTAGGCAGCAGCGCAAGGTCCATCGCCGCTGTGTCGGGCGTGTTGTAGCCGCTTTGTCGCTTGCTTGAGCTAGGTGTCTGCATCACTGACGGGCCTTCGCTCCCCATTGACATCGTTCGCTTTGAGCCAGTGGAAATCGATGGCCTGTTGTGAGCGTTGAACTCAGGGTCACCAACCAGTGTAGTGGTAGGAGAGAGGAAGTTCGCAGACTCAGCCAGAGTAGCGCCGTTGATGATGCCGAGTTCTTGCACCCTTGTGCGCATGATCTCGTAGTCCGCCTGGAAGGCAGGTGCGATGGCGTTCAAGTCATCCGGAACGGGCCCGTCTTCAATCAAGGGTCGTAGCTTGCGCTGCCAAGTGTCTTGCCAGGCGAGCTGGACGTCAAGGAAACACACCTGGCAGTTGCGAACCAGCGTGCCAGTAAGCTCGTACAGCATTGGAAGCTCAAGCTTGAGTTGATGATTGAGCGCCTCATACATCTCAGCAGCCTCGATCTCCTTTTTCGTCGGCTTCTCGCCCTTCTTCTCCATCGCTTGCACCCGTGCGTAGTCGACAATCCGCTTCTTGCGCTTAGCAATGAGCTCCTGCGGATTCTGATGCAGCTTGATGACTGCGATCATCGGTGTGATGACGCGCTTGTGAATGACAGCTTTGTGCTCACTCAGTGCCAAGCCAGTCAAGTCGCGGATGGTCAGGGCATATCGTCGCCACTTGCTCGTGATCTCTTGCATCGTACTGATCTCCGAGTCACCGAAGAACTCCAGAGCTGCCGCGAAAGCTCCGATCTGTTGCACCGCCTTGTCGGTACGGTTGACATAGTCCTGCACGTCTCGCATACAGATCTGCAGGCGAATGTAGTGACCGCCGAATTTGTGGGCCAAGGCATCGAACTCGATATCCTGATAAGCTTCGCTAACGCCCTTTCGCTCCTTGATCTTCTCGGTCTTGCGGCCGAAGGCTTTTGCAAGCCCTGTGCGAACGTCGGTGTCCTTGCCCTTGCGACCAATCATCTGCTCGACAAGTTCGGCGCGCTTCTTTGCATCGTTGATGCGCGTAAGCATAGCGATGGAGCTCGAGGCAGCAATTTTGAGGGCATCGTGGTCAGGATGTTCCGATGGAGTAGACTCTAGTAGCTGCTGGAGCATGAGAGGGTACTTCGCCACTCGCTGCGTCGGCTTGACCAGTAACGAGTCCAAGTCCCATGCAGACGTGATGTCGTTGGCGTTGTTGTGACACTCATCGAGCCAGCACTTGACCACAGGATTCGTCTGAAGAGCCGAAAGGCGCTGATTCGCAGCATCATGATTCTTGAGGTAGGCGCCGTAGATGGTCTCCATCGTGGTCAGGTTGTCGACGAAGCATTGGCCAATGGTGGTGCACTTGTCCTTCTCATCGTCCACAGAGTCCATGCTGTATGCAGTGTTGCCAGTTGCATCGCTCTGGGTGGTCGACATACTACCTCGATTTCCACCGCGACGCAAATTCTTCGGCGCTGCATACGCAGGTGCAATAGCTTTTCGCAGACTGTCAAAGAACTGCAGCGAGAACTTCTCGATCTCGTCGCAATTGCCGAAGAGTATTTTCTTATCTTCAGCACTGATGAAGTCTTCGGCTGTGCCCTTATAGATGTCTTCAATGATCTTCAGATCCTGATGGTAGCTGTTCTCGGTGTTGAGCAGCTCCATAATGATATGTCTTCGCTTCTGAAGTCGCTTCTGCTCTGGACCGGTCGAGACCGTAGTGTTGAGCTTACTCAGTCCCTCTGCGTTCACGTCGCCGGAGCCTACTCGAGTCGACTCGCCGAACGATGACATAGACGCAGAGGCCGGTACAGGTAGCCTCTGGCTGTCGATGGAAGGTCTTGAAGAGTCTGGACTTGGGCCCCAGATGTTGCGCCTGAGCTTTGGTGACAGCTCTGAGGATCCGCGCTCGGAGTACGTCGCCGGCATCTGTGGCACCTCTGGTATAGTATGTGGCATCGGTGGCGGTGGAGGCGGCGCATAGACAGGTTGTGGTGGCGCCCGGATTGGGGACGACACCTGAGACTGCGGCGCACTCGGCACTGCAATGTGTCCAGCTGCTTGAATCGCAGCCAGATCCAAGTCGCCCGATGTCGATATCCTCAGGCCTTCGGAGATCAGACTCGGATGTAGCGACGCATTGCCAGGGCCGACGCTCGACCTGGGCGTATATCCAGCGTCTTTTGGTGGAGGTGGAGGCGGTGGTTGCGAGTCGTCCACAGCACCTAGGACTGTCTCTTCGCCTCGTTGCTGTCGCTCCCACTCTTCGTTGGCTTTGCGAATCTGAGCTGCGAAATCTTCTTCGCTTACTGCCGCCAACTTAACATTATTGGGATCGCTAAGATGTATAGCAGCTTCGGTTGAGATCGTCGGCCTGATCATAAGCCCGTCCGCAAGATCGTCACCAAGGCTGGCAGGACCATCGAATGCATCTGGCGCAAACACTACTGCCGAGCCGGTAGCTATGGCAGCATCGGGCGGTGTGTCAGGCGTGACTGCGTACTTTGTTGGCTGCAGGGTAGGTTCGTCGTCCAGCATGATGCGGATCGAGCCTTGATCGTTGTCGGTGTTCCAATCGTTCGCTAGACTCGCGGACGAACCAGTGAAGTGCGTCGAGGCGGTGGCTTCTGCAGATAGCGAAGAAGTCGCACTCGATTGTCGTAGCAGCATTACGTTGTCGTACATGCTGTTCCGAATAGATACCTCCTCTACTAGAGGCGGCGCATTTTCCGCTGGTGGTGTCACCTTGACAGGTGTCATGTATTTGGCAGCGCTCAGCAATGGCCCTGAGGCGCGAACTCCTGGCATGTATGTCGCCGATGTGAGTGTCGTCTGTCGCTCGAGTGGAGGAGCCATGAGTGATGCTCCGTTGGGTAGGCTGACGTTTTCGTCGGTGGAAGCACGTACTTTACTGCTCTCAGCCAGGTGGCCGAGCACAGGGCTCTCATCCACATCAATGTCGAAGACAGTATGATCCGTGCCTGCAGTGTTAGGCTCAGGCTCCAAGTCTGCGTGTGCAGCTGGTCGCGCATGGGTGTCGATGCTCAAGGTCCTGAACCTTCCCATGTGCAGATCTTTCTGCTCCTCGACAGCAGGAGCGGCACTCTGACCATCATCCATCACCATCGCGATCTCTCTCTCGAATTGCTCAGCTGCATGCTGATCAACCGGATTCACTCCCTCATCCACTGCAAGCACGCTGTCGTGGACACGTGAATGCGGGATCTCCTCATTCCCATCCATTTCGCTCTGCTCACTCGAAGGCTGTCTAGACTGACTCCTCGCATGACTACTCCTAGACGCACTGCGCGAGCTGTCGCCAGAATGCTGCTCTTCCATGTTGCGCGACATGGCTTTCTGTATGCGCTCTCTACGCGCTGCAAAGTCCACTTTCCGCAGCTCAGGTATGTCTCGTCTCTTTCGCTCCTGCTGCGCATCATAGGGCTTGCCGAGCCACTGCTCGCTTGGTCGTTGCTTTGTTGGGCTTCGAACGCCTGCTGCTCTGGCTCGACTCGCGGCTGTGGTTGCTGCGCTGACCGGCTGACGAGGTCTCGAAGATCGCAGAGGTGGTGAAGTTTTTGGTAGTGGTGTGATAATCTTGGCGGAGAGCGTTTGGTTGTTGAGTGGTAGGTCTGGCGGGCTGTATCTCCGATTCTGTGCTACTGGTGCTTTGCTGTTCTGGGTGCTGGCAATATCGTGCTGCACTCGTGTAGGTGACTTAGCAAGCTTGTTGCGCTCAACTCCGTTGGCCACGGCAGATCTGGCACGTGACTGTGCTCGTGAAGCAGGTGCAGAGTAGTCGGAACAACCCCGTCGCCCATAGCGAACGGGAGAATGCGACGCTGAAGCCGATTTCGACTGTGTCGAGTGTGTGTGCGCGAATGCGCCAGAGTGTGCCGTATGATGCACGCCATTCTGTAGATTGGGCATGCTCGGTGCTGGCACAGGTCTGTAGGAAGTGTCCATGTCGCTTCTGCTACGCTTGTGACTTAGCGTGTTAGTGAAGCCGGGATGCAAGTCTTGCTGCGACTGGCTTCTTCCGTGGCCGAGAGAGATGGTCCCGTCGCTCGCTCTACGGCTGGCGGGTTGGAAGTTAGGCAGTGACCCGTAGGAACCAAGGTCCATGTCGAAATTGCCGTTCCAGCGACCATCTGAGGTGATCTCGCCGAACAGTGGTTTGGTGAGCTGCTGCTCCATTGGCTTGGCCTTCTTCGGGCTGAAGGCAGCATGTGGCTGTGACTTGGCCGACAAGGTCGTGCTCGTCGACTTGAACGAGGAGTTCCCGTCAATCGAAGACGAGGCACTTTTTCGTGGCGAAGGCGGCTGTCCTGGTCGCCGCTTCTGTAATTTCGTGATCCCATTGCTAGCCTTGGTGGGACTGCCAGAAGTCTTGCTCTTGCCAATATCGCGATGGTAGCGCGTATCGCTCGTGCGCACGGTAAGTGCCGGCGCCTGCGAACCGGATACTGCGCGTTCATTGAATCTGCTGGCAATGTCCTTGACACTGCCGGGTGCTCGTGATGCCAGTAGTACTGGCTGTGATTTTGCGGTGTTCAGGGATCTGCTGCTCGCGGGTCCAGATGCCGAGCGGAGCTTTCCCGTGGAGGGGAAGGACCTGTACGGCGCTGCCACCGTCTCTCCGCTGGTCGGGGCCATGGCAGGTGAGAAGGCTTCACGCGCTGCGCGTAGTGCTGGGTCGAGGGTGGTTTGCTGCGGATGTGCTGGCGGCGCGGTGAGGTAGTAGGCCGCGTCGTCTGGAGTGACTCCGTTCGCGGCTCCGGCTATGGTGGAGGGCGTCGACGAGTATGTTGCGCGCGACGATGGGTCGTATGGCGCTGAAGGTGACATCGCTTGTGATTCATGCCTGTGCAAATGCTCGGATCTGACCTAACTTGCGTGTCTGTTGTATCGATGTACGTGGGCTGCTGTGCTGTACTGTCCACGATCTCGACGCACGGCCCGCTCAACCTTCGCACTTTCCGCGCTCGGATCGAGGGGATGTTAGCCTGTCCTTCTATACATCCGCATCACAACAAGCAATATTCGATGAACTTCCATTTACCTGCTCCCCGAGACATAACCACTGTCCTTCCGCAATATCGATCCGCGCCTGCGAGGTTGTCCGCACGCCGTTTTACAGATCCTCAGATGGCGTCCTCCGCCACACCTCACGCTAATGAAACTAAACGCATCAAAACGGCCGACTTGCATAACTGACAGCTGCTCCCTAGTACAATGGGCATGCCTGCACCTGTAGCATGGTGGAAGCATTTGGACGTTCTTTACACTACTTGTCGCATGGGAGCTGGTGCCACTGTTCAAGACCCGTGGCATGCAACATCAGTGTCACTCACGCCAAGACATGATCGAAACGGCAGGCACCGTTGTACCCTTGGGTACGGATATTTCGAAGCGACGTGGTGTCGATGGGTTGTTCTTGCTAGCGATCGCCGTATGCACTCCTGTTTGCTTCTCGCGTTTAGTGTGGTCTTCCGTCAGTGTTGTGGTGAGCTCCAATTGGTCTGGTCTACACTACCAACCCATGGGGAAGCGCAAGAATGGCATTGCACCGAAGATGGCCATGCTGGTACCTGCAGCCCTCCTTGTTCCTGCAGGAGATGGCGTTGCCCTTCTCATATCGCATTTTCCAGTTCACGCCCACACTATCGTATTCATCCCCCCGATATGCATCTCTCGACGATCCTCAATATCGTACTACCCAATTTTTAGACTTCGGCAATCCTCGGCAGCTGCAGGCGATCACACGCGGGATGCTTCCAATTGGCCAAACCAAAAAGGCTGGCAGATCCAAACTCGGTAGCGATAATTCGTGACTGTTTCATCTTCTGCTCGCCCAAAGTAAGGCATACATCACATCGTATGCGTAGCAGGACAACACGCTTGTGCCTGCATGTCCGTACCACCACACACATGCGCGACCTGTGACACACCAGCCACGTTCCAAAAGTTGCGATCGATCAGCAGAGCGCTCTCCAGGGCAGCGCTGGCAGCGATCCGCTGTTGCAGTGCAACGTATACTAGCAGTGTCGACCGTGCAGAGTTCTTGAGAGGTCTGCTCATTTTGTCAATTGCGTGACACCTCGCCCTCCTCCATTTGCCTAAGCATATTCTCGATTTTCCGCCTCTCAAACGGGAACATGACCGGATACAAGAATGGCCTCAGGTCAAATCGATTGTCGTCCGGCGTGTAGCTCTCCAGATACAGCCCTGGCGTCATCGTAGTCATCTTGTGTCTGTTGATGGCGTAGAACTTCATGAAATCCGCCACCTTGTCGTAGACCTTCCGGGCCGCCATGTGTCCGCTCCAATCTTCGCAGAGCTGCTCGAACATGCCCACCATGCCCAACTTCATGGTCTTGCGTAGACGGCCGAGTGTGGAGAGCTCGTCGTAGGTGAAGCCCATGTCCGCTTCATCGGACTGGACGTAGGATTCCGTGATGGGTTCGAGCTCTGCAGTGGGTATCGCAGTGAGGAAGGAATGCAGGATCGGAAGATTGAGGTGAATCTCAGCCCAGGCTATGAAGCGCTTGAGGTCAGTTTTGGAAATGCCGCCGATGGGATTGATGTCTGCTGATGAGCAGTCGTACTTCGTTAGGTAGCCGCGTAGGCACTCGTCTACGTTCGCAGAACCGAGGACTAGCAGATTTCCGGCGCTACCGCGGGAGCTGGGAATCAGTTGCGCGAGGCCGTAAGCTAGCACCATGCGTGAGCGGGACTGGAAGTTCTGAAGCGCAAGGTTCTCGGACCAGCTGCCGCCGGATGTTTTGAATTTGGGAGTGAAGTCTAGCACTGATGTGACGACTTCAGAGAGGGCATTGAACATTGGGTCGATGTTTGTGTTGACGTGGTGGGAGCCTATGGCTTTCGCGAGGTCGGCGGCGCGTTCGCGGGTCTCCTTAGAGGATTGCTCCTTCATGCCCATGAAAACGGTGGTGAAGATCTTGTTGCAGAACTGTTGAGCGGTGACGGAGCTGTTGATATGATCGCCGTATAGACGCTCTGCGTCGCCGATCACCACTTCGTTGCCCGCCCGGACTTCTTGTATGACCAAGCGACACATGCTGAAGACAATCGCTGCAGTGGCACAGCTGTCGATGCCGCCACTCAGAGGCACAAGGTAGCCTCCCTGTTTGCTCCGCCGTAAGTAGTCCCATAGCCAGCATGCTGGACCGAGAGCGATCTCCTCTTCTGGGACGTGATAGCGCGGAGGGCGAGGTAGGGTCAGGCTGGACTTCGGACCCGACAAACGCGAATCGTGACAGAGATTGAATTCAACTCGTACCCTCTCAAACTCACGTAGAGTAGGATCGTTCCCTTGCATACCTCTGCTCCGCGAAGTCCTCGATGCCCAGATGCTTTCCAGATCCACAGTCGCTGTGTGGACTTCGACATCGCGAAGAGAGAACTGCGAACCCTGAGCCAGCACCTGTCCGTTGATCGCGATAAGTGCACATCCGTCGTAGTAGAGTCGGTCACCATCGCATCCACGCTGATTCGAGTACATATAGACGCCTCCAGTCGTCCCAGTCGCCTCTCTGATCAGGTTGATGCGAGTATCGAGCTTACGCAATTCATGATGACTCCCGCTAGAGTTCAGTATTATCTCCACGCCCTCAAGACTGTAATCCAGATGTGGCGATTTCGGCGTCCAGAGCTCCTCACAAGTCTCTGAAGCGAAGGAAGCGTCGCGCGTTTCGAATACGACATCGCCGATGCGGCATCTCATCTGCTTCCGTTCAAGCTGCTGTATCACTGGAGGCAAGTTGTAGTCCTGAACTTTCCCTCGCAGCCACGGCGTGAAGTACCGCATCTCTCTGTAATTGCCATCATTGCAAAGATCCAGCTTCGGGCGAACGGCGAGCACTTCGCCATTCAGCGCGATCACTCTGGCGTTGAAGCTTCGTCCACGGTGCTGTACTGGAAGACCGAGATCGATGATGATATCTTGACAGTCTGGATTTGCCATGATCTCTGCGACGATGTCCCAGGAGTGGGTGTAGACATCGCTCTCGAGCCAGTGGTCAAGTAGTCCGTAGCCTGGAATACAAAGTTCTGGGGTGAGGATTAGTCTGGCTCCGGCAGCTTTTGCCTCAATGATGGCTTGCACGATGCGGTCACGGTTGCCGTCCCAATCGAGAACCCATTGGTTCAGTTGGCATGTCGCCAACGTGCAGCGTCTCGTCATCCTGGGCTTCTCAGCAGTACGTGAAACGACCGTTACTTGTTACAGAGGAGTGTGTAAACGCTTTGGCAACGAGGCATCTGCACAGGAGAAGATCTTGTTCAGGCGAGAGGAAGTGAGAAGGTGCGGAAGCGATTGACTTGTCGAAGTAAGTGTTACTCATATCGATCGGGGAAGGCGGACCGGGGTCCGCTCGAAGCTTCTCCTTTGTGACCTATCACCTCACTTGTGTCGACTTCACTTCAACTGCAGTACTTGTTATCACTACTATTGGCGTTTTGGGCCATGTTGAAACTTTCCTCTGGATAGGGTGTGGTATCAATATGAGTATGACCTGAGGCAATTGCCGGACAGATGGCGAAGCGAAAGCATCACGACCTCGATGGCTCAACATCGCATCGACATCATCGATCGCGAGACGCGAAGAAGCGAAAGCTGAGCGACGATAGCTTGCTCAATAAGGCAAATGCCTCAAAACGAATGCGCGCAGATAGTGAGAATGTCGAATCGAGCCAACCGTCCATCACATTTGGATTCGATCTGGGAGAGCCGCCTGGCGGCATGAACACAGCTGCACGCAGAAAAAGGCGCAAGCGCCAGCGACGCAAGCTCGTGAGGCAGCATGCTGATGTGTCCGCATTGCCCAATGTCGGCGCGATGCGGCTTCCTGTCGATCGACCTTCTGCCGAGACAGTGCGTCGCGACAACAGTGGCGCAATGGATCCGCGCTCGGCATTGCTTCTACGCGACATTTCACGCACTCAATTGATGCGAAAGCCGATCAAGCGTTGGGTCCATGATCGTCCTCCGCCAGCTCACGACCTGGCTGCGGCGGACAACCATATCTCTCGCAACACCACGCCCTCCGTGTCGAGCATAACGCCTGTCCAGAACGTTCCGATTGTTCATAATTCAGGCCTATCGAGTGGGCACCTGGACAGCAAGTGCTTACGAAAACCACGGCCGACGTCAAGTGTGCATGAGATGGTCCCGCAAGTTCGACGTCGATCCTCGCCGACGAACGCTGTTCCTCTGGTCGCCATCAATAAAAGTCAGTCCGAACCTAGCATTCAGCCATTGGCGTACTCCAAGGCTGAGGTTGTAGCTCGCGCTCCGCACCCTAGCGGCATCATGCACAACCTTCCCGGTATGATGCGCAGAGGTAATTTAAATCACCTCTCTGCGCTAAAGATGAGAATTGAGCCGAAGGTCACCAGCGTTCCAGATCGTTTGCGTCGACCTAGTGACGAAAACCGCGTTCCGGAGATGCTCAGCTTTCTCAATGATCGCGGAGGCTACGGCAGCGATGATGATGAAGAAGACGACAGTAGTGATTCTAGCGACCGCGAGGTGGAAGACGACATACGGCCACCTTTCCCCGAGCGTCTTCCTGTGACTACATCACAACCTGCCGACTCGCAATTTGATGAAGAACATGATCATGATTCAGCCGGGGCCGTTGTTGACAGCGCGCAGAGTGCGCCAGTCTCCGCATTAATGTTTACTGGTCCGATTCCGCTGAATTCACACTCGGTATCTATTGCAGAGGGTAACAGTCTCACCATCGAGCATGATGATCCGCGCTCGAACGAAGCCGAGCAACAGTCACAAGGCAAAGCACTACATAAAGATGACGAAGATCATTTCCATGGACCTCAAGGCACCACGGACGACCCAAGTGCTCGGCAACCTGTCAATAGTGCCTGCATAGAGGACGATGCCATGATGGTCGACATGCCGCAAAGTACCGTGCCACTGTTTGCACATGTTACTGCGCACTCGATTAGCCCAGCGGAATTGGTGGAGGCTAGTCCACCTCCGGAAGTCACGGCTCCCCAGTCCGATGAGGAGCTCGAACAGACCATTACAGCTGTTTCAAGTGCTGTCTTTGATGCGACAAGGCCTCTGCCCGTTAGTGAGCTTCAACACGAGATGCAACTTGAAGGAGAGCCACTGCCGACCGAGAGCCCTGAACACAGCAGTTTGGGTGGTCTCAGCCGAAAGCGAAGGCCGGCACAGCAGCATAAGCAAGCCGTTCTTCCGGCACGATGTGTCTCGCCGATTGTGTCAATACTAAAAACGTCGCCATTGGGAGACGTGGAAGACGTGGTGGACATCGAGGATCTAGCGACAGATGCCGGTGGCGGCGAGGATTTGATACAGCCCGATGAGAGCGCCGCTGACGAGGTCGACGAGGGAGCTGGCAATGAACACAAGATTGAACTAACAGGAAGCTCTGAGGAATTTGCAGAGGGTTTGGATGGCACTGAAGATAACGGAGAGGCTAGTGATATGGCAGACGCGAGTGAAACAGACGACGCCCTACCTGCCGACGATCCAAGTGACCTGAACTCCACCGCCGAAGATGGCGACATGATGTCTACAGATGACGTGGACGATGCGGACGTCATGCAGACAACGAAGGAAGACACGGCGATCGAAGCCCTGCCGGACAGATCGCAAGAGGCTAGTCAACAGTTACTGAACGACGCCATGAATGCGATGCTTGCGGAGCAGTCAAGTGGTGAGGCTCAGCTGAATGGCAGCCCTTCACTTCCTCTTCATGACAGCATCCCCGGAGATACTGTTGTGCCGGGCAGCGAAAGTAGTGCACTCGCTGGATCCGACACATTTGCAGTCATACAGCAATTTGACCGAGAAGTCGAGTCTCCCACACTGAGGAAGAAGCGGAAGATGACTGGGATTACGAGCAAGCACTTCACGCCTGTAAAGTCTACAAGAAGGAAGCGGGCTGAGAAGCGCATCGATACCCAAATCATTCTTGACGCCGATGCAGATGTAGATGCTGGCCCCGCCACACACTCCTCCCCATCTCTTTACGATACGCCCGCTAGCGCAACCACATATCCCACCAGATCTCGCCGCAAAGCTCAGAGCGATGTATCAAAGGCAAGCACCTACGCCACCGCGCCCGAAACACCCAGCCAACCAGGCGACAAAGCTTCATCCATTCCTCAAACCTCCTCCACAACCAAGAAACGCCGCGTCCCGGCCGGCACATCAGCCTGCCCCGTCCCGCCCATCACCGAGAAGTACTTCGGCCTCATCCAAGACAAGCTCTGGACCGAGCCCTTCTGGCTGCTAGTCGCCGTAATCTTCCTGAATTTGACCAACGGTCGCACCGCCGCGCCAGTGTTCTGGGCGTTGAAGGAAGACTACCCCGCCCCTGAAGCCCTCGCCGCAATCGATGCAAGCGAGCTGTTCAACCGCATCGAGCGTCTTGGGCTTGCGAATAATCGCACTAAGACTATTCTGGGGCTGGCGAAGACCTGGGTGGAATTCCCGCCGGTGAAAGGGGTGCGGTACAGAAAGCTGCATTATCCCAATCGGAATGATGGGAAGGAGTACAAGCCTGCAGATGTGATCGAAACAGACTCCGAGCTCATTGAGGGTCTGGTTGAGATTGCCCATCTGCCGGGGTGTGGTCACTATGCGCTTGACTCCTGGCGGATCTTCTGTCGAGATGTGCTTCGAGGCGTAGCAACAGATTTCAACGGCGCGGATGCCGAGACCGAGAATTTCGAGCCCGAATGGCAAAGAGTGCTTCCCTTGGACAAAGAACTCAGGGCTTGTCTGCGGTGGATGTGGATGCGCGAAGGTTTCGTCTGGGACATTATCACGGGGAAGAAGCGGCCTGCCACCGAGGAAGAAATGGAGCAGGCGAGACTTGGGGAGATGATCATTGACGACCCGACGGAGCAGAAGTTTGCTGTCGCTGCTGCAGCGGAGGCTGCTAGTGGCGCACAGATTGACAGTGATGATGCGGTTGTACAGGCTGGTGGAAAGAAGGAGAAAAACAAACGCAGGTCAAGAGCGAAGAAGGCACGCAAATCTTCGCAGCGTCAAGAATCGGCGGAGCTCCAAGCGAGTGCCGCTGAGAGTGTGGTCAAACGTAGGTCTCGTCACTCACGGTCTAGCGAGTAGCATTCGCGGACCGTTAGGGTGATGAGCCACGTGCTGATTGTCTCTGGAGAGTGCTAGGATAGGAGACGCATAGCACTCGTTCGTCCGGGGCATTTGTATACTAGTACATACCAGCACAGTTGTATAGCACGCTTGTATGACTTGCATAAGCGCAGCCTCCATCGCCGCTCATAGCCATTGAGCCGTTGGCTCCCAGCCATCAATGCCAGCATGCTGCTCGTCTCCTCGTTCCTGCTGTAAACATGGCTCAAACAGTCTGCGTCCCATATCCCTTGATCCCCTCTGCAAACGCCCAGCTCTGCCCCTCCAACTTCTCACTCTCCTTCAACTTCATCCCCTCGCGATCCACAACCGCAATGCTGTACTCGTTCATACTCCTCGCGTCCCTGTAGAACAGCACTTTCATGCACTCCCGCACAGCTTTCACCGCGTCCTCTCTGCTCAGCTTCTCTGATGCCTTCTCATCGGGCACCACGCGTCTCAGGATCGGCTGTGCTAGATGCGCGCCGAAGCCTGTGGCGAGGGAGGGGGAGGAGTATGTAGTACCGAGGAGATCGGCGAAAGCGAGGAAGGGCTTGTCCTCCTCATCCAGCCCAGCCACCAACAACGCATTCCACAACGGATTGAAATCCGTCCGCCTCTTGTACAACACCTTACTCAAATAAGCATGCAAGTTCTTCGCGCTCATATGTGGTTTCTCCTCCCCCTCAACCTCATCCCCATCGCTATCAACCTCCGCCACATCCCCATCCGCGTAGTTCTCCTGCGTATCCAGGCGCTTCAGTAGTCTCGTCAAGTACTGCATGTCTGACACATCGCCCCCGAAGCCTACAATCGCTTTGCGGTTGAAGGGCTTGAGGCGGTGGACGTCTGTGAAGCGTGCGAGGGAGCCGTAGGAGGCGAGGTTGTCAGCTGCGATGACGATGCCGGTGCTGTATTTTAGGGCTATGACGGAGGTGCCTGTTACGATGGGGGATTGGGTGTGCGTTGTGGGGCCGTGATGGGAGGAGGGGAGGTAGGCGGAGTTGTATTGGCCGTAGACATCGTCTCTGGGCTGGGAGAGCATTAGTTGGGGGATTGAAGGGGAGGATAGGTGGGGAAGGGAGCATACTCGGCCCCAGGCTTGGGGGAGGTGGTTCATGGTGGCGGAGTGTTGAGCGATGCAATTGTTGAATGAACTAACGGTGGATCGTTGTAGTGTGAAGAAGAAGTCGATCAGTCGGGAAGTGGTGTTCGATGAGAAGTCAACGCCGAGCAATGTTGTTTGGCAGTGCTGTGGTGTCGAGCTTGAGTTGCTGTGCTTCTAGGCGGAGCTCATCGCGCGTCACGTTGAGCCTGGATGCCTCAGGCCAACGTAGCAATGTCGGCGACGACAAAAGATAGATCGCGCATCTGTGGACGATTCAGAAATTGCCAGCATCAGTGGCATCTCGTACGACATATGTAATGTCATCTTGAAGCTCTCCGTAGTATAGCACGTAATCGTCGACCATTTCCGGCTTCATCAATACCACACCACCGTCGTGGATGGCGCAAACGAGCTACGGTCAAACCCAATCAACCGACAGCCTTGCATATCAACGAGATAGTTCAACAGCCTTGCATGGCAAGGAAAGGCAAAGTCAACTTCACATCATTCCATTACAGTGCTCAGCACTCTCGACTACCTCCAGCCAGCTAACATCCAACGCCACAACGACGGGGCTAGCCATGCACAAAAAGTATCTCGTTCTCCAAGCTCTGCTTCGTTCGTAATCTCATGGATGTCCGCATCCCACAACTCCACGCAAAACTACGCTGTCGATGCCGCTGAGTGATGTCCTTTGTTCTGTCCCTTCTTACTACCCTCCATGCTGACTTTAGCCGCTTACAAAGCAAGGCCGAAGACAGCGAGGAACGCAGCAGCCAAGACGCCAGTGCCGTAGTCAGCAGCGACGTTCATGAGCGCAGCGCTCGCAGACGACGTAGCAGACGCAGCGGCACTGCTAGCAGACCCAGCGACGCTGGAGGCAGCGCTCGAAGCTGACGACGCAGCCGAGGACGCACCCGAAGTAGCGGACGCGGCGGCGCTGCTGGCGGATCCGCTGGCCATAGAGGTCATGGACGCCATGCCGCTGCTGCCGGAGGACGAGGAGGAGCCGTCACCACCGAGCGCGAGAGCGGAGACGTTGGCCTTGCCGCAGACGATGGAGCGGCAGTTGGTGATGCCTTGCAGGTCATTTGGGTGCGAGGCGACACACTCCTTGATGTACTCGGTGCAGATGAAGGAGGGGACTGTCTGATCGTAGTTGGAGATGTTGGGCATGTTGCCGTTGGTGCAGGTGCAGCTGTACTGGAGGGTGGTCTGCGCGGGATTGTCAGTACGTGGCTCATTTTCTGGTCTGTGTCCTGGCAATGCTCTTCACTTACCGGGTCACACGTGTTTGGCGATGCTTGGCCGCCGCACAGTATGGGGCAGGAGTTCGTCTGCGCGAGACACCATGACTGACGCACGACGGAGTCGACGCTGCCAGTGTTGATGGTGAGGCTCGTGCCGGTGGTGTTCTCGGTGCTCTGGGCGAAGGTAGAGGTTGCGAAAGCCGCGACGGCGAGGAGGGTGGCGGAGGTGTACATATTGATGGCGTTTGGTGGTGATGGGTTTGAAGAGGGTGAGTGTGAGGTAATGATATGAATCTACAGTGGCAAGCGGCCGCGTCAGCTACCAAAAATCCGCGGGAAGGGAAGCTCATGCATGGATGGCGGCCATTGACTGGCAAGCTTGTGAAAGCAATCGCCTTGACTCACCTTGCGCGTTCACGGTGTTGGCAGAGTATCAATGGCAAGCTTGAGTTGTCGTGGAGGTCTGATGAGTTGTTGCTTGTGTTGTGGGTATTGGTGCGAAAGTGGTCACGAAGAGGCGGGCAACGGCGGTGGACTGTATCTTTGTACTGTATGCGTGGCCGGCAAGAAACGTCGAAGGCGTCTGTGCTCACCTGCACAGCAACCGCGCTATCGCCGCCAAGCCACTTCAGACAGAGCGTGGCGAGATTGCTCGTCACTTCCGAACGCCCTCCGCACGAGATTGCAGGGACGTTGCTATCACGGATATGAGGTGGATCGAGTCAGGTGAACGAAGCACGTTGGAAGTGGAATCTCATGTCCATCGCAACAGAGGCATAGACCAGCCGTTCAGTCAACTGTGCTGATCGCTGCAGCTCCACTAGATCTGCACCCAATGCGGCTGTGACATGCAGGTGGGGAGTGGAGAGTCGATGGGCTTGGCTAGATCTTTGCGAGATTCACCCGCGCGTGGCTATTTGAGCACGGCCAACATTGTGAGGTGAGGATGTGGGAGTTGGAATAGTCTGTAATGCACTTGGAAAGGTCCAGCAAATATCTATGGCAAGGCCGTGGGAATCAACAGAAGCAGATACCAATGTAGGAGAACTGCCGTGAGGAACCTTGCGACTCTATCTCAATTGTGTCGCCCCATCGATCACACTTTTCTCCCTCGCAGTGCGGTCCCAGAAGCAGAAATCAGCGCGAGTGAATGCCATCTTGCTCCGCGCAAATCCTGTGTAATCACGCAGGCCCCGTGGGGTCAGAAATGCATCACTGTGAAGCGTACTCACATGAAGTCGTCACTGTGATCTGTCAGTAACACTCCCAACAACACGCAAAATCAAGACAACTCACTCTCCGAGATCATCATCATAAGCAGTCGTATCCGCCATATGAGCCACATTCCTGCTAGCAGCCATGACAGGCTTCGTCTTCGCCGCCTTCGTCTTCTTCGCGCCCTTATCAGCCGCCTTCTCCTCCTTCATCTTCTCGTTGCTCATCGTTGACAGGATTGTCGCAATCTTCTTGATCTGATCGCTATTCAGATCCTTGACCAACTGCTTCGTGAAGTCCTGCATGAAAATCGGGTACTGCGCCTTCTTCGCGTTGTTGCCCGCCAGAAGCGGCACCATCGTCTCCTTCAACTTGGTAAATCCACCCGCAGTCTGCGGGTCGAACAGCTTAAGACTGCTCAGATCGATCGCACTCGATGGATCGCTACCCTCCTGTATCGTGATGACTTTCGGCCCAGCCGTCTTCTTATTCCCATTAGCCATCCCAAGCAAGTCCTCCGCGTTCGCCAGATCCGCCAGCTTCTCCTCCTCCCTCATCCTTCGTCTCCGCTCTCCTTCATCCTCGGACTCCTCAACCTCAGCCTCCATCTCCTGTTCAAGCTTCCTCCGCATGTTCTTCTCCCGAATCTCCTCGAGACGCTGGCCCTTGGACTTCTTCAAGGCTTGCGCGGCAGCATCGGCTTTCGCTTTTGCTTCTGCGGCTTTCTTTGTCTTCTCTCGCTCGACTTCCGAATCTTCAGCCGCATCCCAGGAGTCTAGGACATCATCGTCGTCTTCTTCGTCATCGAATTTGCTGCGACGCGGGGCGACCACTACGGGCGCAGCGATGGGGGAGGACGGGGCGGTGCTATCGCTCTCTTCGTCATCCCAGCTGCTATTTGCTTTCGAAGGCGCCATGATTGCGGTGGCCTGCGTGTGCTGATGTGGATGTGAAAGGGGGTCGTGGTGGCGCGAGACGCGTTGGACTTGGTGGGATGCGCGCAGTGATTGTATTCCTTGCACTTTCGCTGAGTTGTGTTGTCGACTTCAAGTAGACGCGAGCTGAAGGCTGGGGTTCACTGATACAGGAAAGGCGAGATGGTGCGGTAAATTGTGTGAGGGAAATCGAAATGTGTGTGCTTCACAGCCCACTTGGGTATGACGGAACGTGCTACCCAACAGCCGTTCTGCGCCCGGCGTTCCGAAACGCCAAGGCCGGGCTCCTGCGCGACACATGTCACACATCAGCACGTGTCAGAGAACTTGTAAAGCGAGTGGAGATTTGGTTCCTTATAGATTACAATTGAACGACAAGGCAATTTTACTGAGAGCGGTCGGTAAGTCACAACGCATGGCCGCAACTACCCTGCCAGTAGAAGCTACGCAAGCAAGACAGAACACCAGGAGTAGATCCTGTACTCAACTATCAACACACGCCTCAAGCAACTTCTTCTGACACTCCATCGCCTCCCTCGCGAACTCCTCCATCTCATACTCGATCCCCTCCCCATCCGACCCTCCATCAAAGATCTCGTAGCTAAAGTGCCCTCTGAATCCTGTCCCCAAGACAGCCTTCGCAAAGTCCACAGTAGGCAGATACCCCTTGAAAGGCAGTGGCCTAGAGTCATGACTCCACCTCCCTCTCGGCCGCAATCCACTCTCATCAACGTCCTTCGAGAAAGGCGAGTTGGGCTTATATGCGTCCGAGATCTGCAGGAAGAAGATCTTCTCAGCGGGTATAGTAGAAGCCAGCTTCTTGCACGACGCTTGCCAATCAGCCGTGACTTGCTCCGGACTGCGACCATCTTCGACCATGCCACTAGCTGTCGTCGGATCACCCCACTCCCCACCAGCAGACTGGAAGGTGTCAAGACAGAGTCCGAAATTGGGTCGATTGACTTTCTGACAGATGTCCCACACATCCTTCCAATCAGGCGCGTGAGTACTCCAGCACCAGTTCTCATACGCGACACGCAAACCCTTCTCGGCTAGAATGTCAGTGAGCTCCTGTAAGTCTTTTACGAATCTGCTCCGATCTGTGCCAATCTTCTCTGCGGGCGAGTCAGAGGAGCCAACTTGCAGCATGTCCGTGCCAGCAGCCTGCATGATCCTGATCCAACCTCGAAGGCGAGTGAAAGCGTCTTCTCGTTCAGGTGAGCCTTCGGGCCAACCTTCAAAGTTCGCGAAGGGTTGCAGGACAAGTATTTTGAGGTTGTGAGAATCGCAAAGCTTCTTCACTTCCGTGGCGGCCCTGCCGAGCTCGTCGAAGTCGTAAGGTCCAACTTCTCGCTTCCCTTCGTCTCTGATCTGGTTGGCAAACTCTAGCAGGTCTGGCATAGACAGCTCGATAGCCGTGAAACCTGCCTTAGCGATAGCATCCAGCTTCTTTGGTAGAGTGTGCGAGGCTTTGCAGCCTATGGAGCAGCTGGCGTAGGCAATAGGGATATCGGCGAGGCTTTCCTTGGTGAGGGCATTCTTTCGCTCGGCATTGTACTTTCGTTCGCTGGCGAAGAACGCTTCGAGGCGGGAGTCTGGCATGGCGAACTTCGAGCACCCTACGTGATCAAAATGACAATATGGGTGATCGATCTGCAAATTAAGCCTTCCCTCATTCGCGTACGGGCTCGTCCCTAGATGCCACGCCGGGCGAAGTCGTTGTCTTGAGATCAGAGACTCGACCTCGCGCCGTGCTTGCTTGTGAGCTGTTGCTCGGCTTTCAGGGGATACGGGAACGTGCAATCAGAGAGTGCGCGATCTGACGGCTCACAAATGAGTTCCAGGGGACACTTATTACTCTTGGTTCGGGTGTACGTGTGAATGCAATTAGTGGATAGCCAAACGCCTTTCTGCATACCTACCTAGGTAGCTCCACGCATCGTGATGCAAGAGCATATGACGTCGAGCACGCTGTTCCTCGGATGTATTTTCGAAGGTTTGTCAACCTATTGAATGGATATTTCGCGTGTGAGCATTAAGATCCTCGGAGTTCTGATCACCGCAGGTCACGCTATCATGTATGCAAGTGTTCCTGAACTTCCTAAACCCACCTATCATGCTTCCTCGAAGCCAATTCCCTCCTCCATGCGCCCAAATTGCCCAAATTGTCCCACCATCATGCGTACCACGTCATCCACAACGCCACTGAATACTCCCTAGAGCCATACTAGCAATGCAAGAGCCAGAACATTACCCATCTCAAGCTCCAACATCGCGATCACGTCTGCTCCCTTGCTTTGCCCCTTCCCCTCCCTCTCCCTGTGCCTTCACTCTTCGTCACTTCTCCCTCACTCCCTCTAGGGCTCAGGCTCAGTCTATGTCCTCTGCCCACATAGCAGTAGACTCCAACATGTGATTCAGCATCCGCGTAGCCCTCGCCCATGACGCCAGGAAGAGGCACTGTCGTTTGGCAGTCCAGTACTAGACCAGCGTTTTGCATGAGGTCGAAGAAGACAGCTTCGTCTGGATGTCGGCGCTTCGTGGCAACCAGGATCACGGCCTTGGGGCTGCGGACGAGAAGAGCCAGGAGTGTGGAGATCAATGCAGGCAGCGTGGCGGTGTTGTATGTGCATTCGCTGACGATTATGAGATCATGCGATCGGGATTGTACTTGCTGAGGAACGGGCGCCTCCCAATCTAGCGGTCGAAAGGAGACTTTGCTGTTGATCGCCGGCTTTAGCCTCGCGATATTCGCCTCGACGAGCTCCTGGACATCAGAGAGATCGGTGAGGATGATATCGGTATCTGATATCGACTGCGCGATGCTCAAGCCCACTGTGCCTACACCACACCCGAGTTCGAGGACGTGCATTCGTCGGTAAGTAGCCGATATCAGGACGTACTCGAGTAAAGGCAACGGCGAAGAGGATGTATCAAGGTTGATCGTCCGATCTATGAGCTGTGCGAGAACCTGGCTACCATCCCAGAGATGCCGGGCTATGCTGTCGCCGGACTCTTCGATCAGGGTCAGAGGTCGCTCGTTGAGGGGCGTGAATCGACGTTCTATGCGGGGCCCAGAGGCGAAGTGGCCTTTTGTTGGGTTCAGAGGAGAGGACCAGATGTCCACGACTGAAGGGAGGAAGCCTGGATTCCGCGAGGTCGTGGGCTTGGCGACATTGACGTGCAGGCAAGCCGGCCAGTCCACATCGTTTCGTGTGAGATTCAGGCTGATGGGCAGGGCGCGGGTGTAAGCTGGGCATTGGACTTTCCGGCGGAGGTAGACCTCGCTGTGGCCTTCGGCATCTGGAGTTGGGGAGCGCAGGGAGACAATGAGGTCGAGATCGTGAGGGTAGAAGGTCTCTCCTAGGTCTGTGGTGACTGCTATGACGGCTTTGAGTTGGACATCACTGCCTTTGACCTGGTGTCTGTGTCAGCGTCTGGGACAAGACACAAGGCTCAGAGATATATGACTTACATGTATCTTCGGACTCGATAGGTAGCGAACTGCCAATCTCTGTCAGCCTGACTCGAGATTCTCATGCTTCATGAGGCCTTACTGTAGTGCATGATTGCGGGTCCACTTTGCGCTTCCGTTGGGCGATGTGATCGGCCTCAGATTCCGACAATGCTTGATCTCCGCAGCATATATCCCGCAGTCGAACAAAGGAAGAGATATCGAAGGTCAAGAACCCGAGCTCGCTAAGACGAAGGCGCAACAAGGCTCTCGGTCTACTGCATGGCGCCTGCGATGTGTGACCGCGAGCACATGGGTGGGAGTACAAGAAAACGCCACGCGATCAAGTCGTCAACAGAAAGGTGCTTACTACCGATAGGAAGAAACACAAACATGATTCCATGCCATGAGCAAGGCAGTGACGCCCCTGCAGTTTACCGCGAACCTCGAAAGTGCTGACTCTGGGATTTTCGGCGGGTCTGGAACGTGGAGATTGTTGGAGTGTGGAGTGGAGGTATGCAGGCTCATGCAAGTCGATCGGGGCATCGACAGTGATGATGCGGCTCTCACTGTGGCACGTTGGCGCTTTCGCGTTGGTATAATGCAGCCGATATGATCGCTGCCATGTCCTCATGAGGCCTTCGTCGCGTGAAGTGTCGTATCTGTGGCGGAAAGAATGATGATCATCGTCGCGTGGCCGCCGTTCCCAAAACCTTGTCCCACCATAGGGCTGAATCGCGGACGGAGCTCCACGGCTTGGCATCTGACTTGGGTCCATGACACCAACGTCCCCATCATCAGGCCACTGCACTAGCAAAGTATTTATGCGCCACAGCCCCTCCGGCTCGCTGCGCACCCATGCCCCACCTCGCTACTCCGCCCCGCCCTCCTTGAGTGAGTGAGCCGCCATGTACCGCACGACCGACCCCCGCTTCCGCCGGCGCATCCAAGACCTGACCCAAACCCTCGAGTCCGCCAATGAGTCCGCGCAAAGCAATCTCTACATCTTCTCCCAGAGCTACGTGCGACCCTGCTTCTCATCCATTGGCGGCTGCTTCTACACATGCGTGGACGCGAGCTGTCCATCATTGAACCTCCAGAACCGCGATCGCTTCCGCCGGCAGCGAGGTCGGGGTCGAAGTCGTGGCAGAGCGGAGCTGAACTTCGATTTCTACGATGATTGGGATGGGGAGGAAGAAGAGGGACTGTTGGGGTGGGGCGGAGATGATATTGGTGGGGTCGGAGCGGGGTATGGGACTGTGGTTGAAGCGCAGCCCGTCGGAAAGCAGACAGGCATGACCTACCCGCGAGATCGGAGGAGAAAGTCAGTGCATGAGGGGACTGCTGTTGACACTTTGCCGGGTGGATCATTCTTCTCGAAGCTGTTTGGGAAGAGCAAGGCGGCGAGGTATCGGCCTACGGCTGCGGATTTGCAGGAGCATCCTGGTGCGAGAGGCAAGAGGGATCCTGAGGCAGAGGGGCTACTCGAGGGTGACTCTTCGCCATCTTCGAGAGGAGCAGGAGTGGGGCATCGGAGAGTGCGAAGCGCCACCGTTGCATCTTCAACGGGGAGCTACAGCAGTCGCGGCGACATCTTCCCGTCAGACGACGAAGACGATGCTGTGCCATTGGACGACGAATTTGCCATGGTGCTCGAACGACGGAACACAGGCGGTGTGTCAGGTCCCGAGACTGAGAGTAGTAGTGGGCGCACAGGCAGTGTACGAGGAAAGCGAAAAGCCAGAGGGAGCAGTCGACGGACCATGAGCGAGAGAAGTGAAGGTGGAAAGAGCAGAAGAGGGCGAAGTCGAGCTGGCACCACAAGCACAGGCACTGGAAGCAGTCTCGCGCAGACCCCTGTCGTGGAGAGGACTTCAGAGGAGATGCAGTTCGAAGCAGCAGGCGCTGCGCCGATTGCGGTACCGGAGCCATCACAAGCAGTGATAGGCGAAGAACCAGTAGAGACCGCAACCCAGGAGCCGTCAGGAGAGCCAGACGCGCAGTTGTCAATCGAAACCAGAGAGCACGAAGACGAGCCGCCTGTACCCTCGCCGCCCGGTGCCCAGACGAACACGACAACGGACGCAACACCAGCGATAGGATCGGATGAGCCCACGCCACATCCGCCGCAAGATCCTCCACAACCACCTTGAGGGTGCGAAGGACACGACAACGATATCAATGTACATCATTTCGAGCGTTCAAGCGAGAGCGTGTAACGATACTTCCGTTCATGTATATATATATATATATATAGCAAAAACGCTCGCTGCTAGCGTCAAGTCAGATCATTATTGCGCGCCAAATCGATTCCTCCCGCCTTGTGACCCAATCCTATCACTGCTTCGCCGCCCACGCCGCCGAGTTGATCACATACTGCTTCTTCGCCTGGTACGGCAGATCCGGCAGCACATCCTCCGACGCCTCTGCATGCAACACTAGAAGCTGTCCTTCGGTCGAGTCGCTGCGCCGTAGCCCACGCACAGGCAGCGCCTCAACCTGCACATCGACCTGCAATCTCGCTTCCGACAGCGTCATAGTCTCCACTGCTACGGTCTTGCTACCCTCAAGCTGCTTCCTCAACAGCTTCGCCTGCTCCTCGAAAACCTTGAACAGCTCATAGCGCCTCCACTTCCGCAAGTCCTCGTCATCGCCGCCGTCGTCGGTCCCGTCGCGATCCTGTTGCCTTCTAGCGATGATTAAGAGAGTAGCGACGAAGCACTCCTGCAAAAACGCGAAGCTGAAGTCATCCGTCACGGCGGCCATGGGATTGCACATTTCCAGCGGGAAGTCGATGCTCTTCTTATGCTTCAGCTTGCTTCGCCAGAATTCGCAGTACATCACCCGCTCCTTCAGATCAGGGAGAGGGAAGATGTACGTGCGGTCAAAACGGGACGGTCGTTTCGAGAGTCCAGGATCGAGGCGTTCCAGGAAGTTTGTGCTAGCGACCACAAACAGTCCATCGTTGTTCTCGAGGCCGTCGAGCTCGTTGAAGAAGTACGATCGTGTGTTAGGCGTTACTATAGTCTCTATGTCTTCGAGGACGAGGAGGCAGGGCGCGAGAGCGCGGGCTTGCGTGAAGACTGCGCGGATGGAGTAGGAGTTTGGGGCGGATTTGACGTAGAGAGTTGGGATCGGCTCGGCACGCTCGAAGAGGAGAGTGTGCATGAGGGCCTAAGAAGAGCTATTAGATGGACGAGAGCTTGGCTGTGAGGGCAAGAGAGGAGGCATACTTTGATGCTTATAGTCTTTCCGTTCCCCGGCGGCCCACCGAAGATCAACCCGCGTTTCCAGGGCACGCCAAGGTCTTCATAGACTTCTTTCGAGTCGAAGAAGCGCTCGATCACACTTGTCAAGTCCTTTTTCATGCTCTCTTTCAGGATGACTTTGTCCCAGCTGGCTTTCTCGACTTCCTTATACAAGTCCGCAGATCGAGTCCAGTACCCATCAAACACCCACACCGTGCCGTTCATGCTTGACTGCCAAGCGCCGATCGCGAGGATCAGGTTGTCCGTAGATCCGGAAGGCCCTAGAGCGTCCTCACTATCGCTGCGTTCGGCTAGGATATACTGCATAGCTCCCACGGTATACAGCACATACGCTATGTCTCCGAAGATGTAGATGTACTTCGCGAAATGCACCTGCTCCGCCAGCCCGCCCTGCCCGGAGCGAGTCCTGGGTGGCACGTACCCGCGCCATGTAGAGAGGGAGTCTGTGGCCGTGTCTCGGGTTGCGGAAGCGTAGCCAGCGCGTGCGAAGGCGAGCAGGTTGGCGTTGTACATGGGCGTGCATGTTACTATGTTTGAGGGGTGGGCGGTGCGAAGGAAGGCGGTGAATTGGAGGTCATGGTCGGCTGTTTTGGCGGAGGTGAGGGAGAGGAGGGTTGGGTAGAGGGGTTTGGTGGAAGGGGGGGAGGTGGGAGAGGGGACGAGGGTGAAGGGTTCGTCCATTGTTGGCGCTGCTGTGGTAGAGCTAAAGGGCAACAGAAAGGAAGCTCAAGCTCCGGGACTGGAGACGGCCACGGTAGCTGATAGAGAGAGCAAGGAACTTTGGAAGTATGAATTGGATGTACTTAGCTCTAATAGCAACTCAGCAGGCAACAATCTCCGTGCCACCAACAATTGCGGCGTCGAGTCCGCCTAAAGGATGCCGGTGCCGCAAAGTATGAAACAGAGGTGTTGGCGATGAGGTGGAGCTCGTTCTGCCTGGATGCCTAAGGCTTGCAAACTTAAGCTCCAATGGGAGACCGAGGGACGTTTCTTGCGCCTTTGTCAAATGTAGCTCGGCGACGGTCATACACCCGTCGACATACCACGGGAGACCATGAGGAGACCCATTTCCTCCCTCCAATCGGCGATATTGTGACGCGCAGTCTGTGCGTCTCGATGCGGGATTGATCGCGTGCGAAGCTGAAGGTATGGGGGTACGTCAGTGAGATTGATGACATCCCATGAAGTGCGTGAAAGATCGTAGTCGAGTGGCCGTTCAACTGCCATCCCCAGCGACCGACGAAGTGGGTGTGTAGCATGCAGTGGATGCGTCATCTGTTTCAGTCATGGGCAATTTATGCTCTTGCCTCTGTCGTCGGTGAACAACATTCGCGAATGACAAGTAACCGGGGTCATCTCACATAGATGCACTTCTGCCACCAGTCCGACAGATCCGCCACAGTCTTCATCTCATCAACAGCTGGACAGATCCTGGACTTCAGCTCAGATCCGATATACTTCTCAAGGATACCCTCCCAATCGTCCGGGAGGCAAACAATCTCCGTCCAACGACGACCCTCGTTGAGACCCTACTCAGGCTGCTCCCATCTATCCGTAGTATCGATCTCGCCAGGGAAACAGTCTGGGCCTGAAGTATCGAAACGATCTGGTCAGAACTCCGGAATGTTCGCGACGAAGTCGAGCAGCTCGTGGTCGTCCAGTTCGCCACCTTTGCCATTGCTGCGCGAGCGAATTGCGGACAGCGTACGGCTATGGCCGTAAGTGCGCGAAAAGTCTCGATCTGCTTGTTGAGAGGCTGCAGTTGGACGTATGTGCTGTTCAGAAGCGCGTCAGTGCACAGTCCGCATATGCACAAGAATAAGGGCAAACATACAAATTCCTAGCCGCATCGTACGCCACGACGTCGATTCTTGGGCTGCAGCCGTCGAGTTCCGTGTACGTGCGGAAGTGACTGTTCGAGTGCGTAAGCCATGACTGTGTGTAAGCGTACTGGTCGTAGGTATGTCTCCTACCGATCCGGGATTGATTTGACAGCGTCTGTGCGGAGGAGCTCCTCGTCGCCCCGTGCGAAGGGCATTGTGCGAAGTTGCCCCTTGGCCAGCACAGTCAGCAACGTCGAGTCAGAGATCGCACGTGTGCAGAGGGGCTCCAGTATAGGCAAGCTACATGTTGGATTGTCTCGAACGCACTCCTGAGCCTTGAGTCGCGACGATTGCCATTGTGCCTGAACAGTGGGTTAGTGATCGGCGGAAATATTTGCTCAGGCAGGACTGGAAATAGCCCATTCAAGTAGGCGATGATAGACCGTGTCAAGTATTCTTTTGTGATGCCGCGAATGACGGCTGCACTTGCGTGTGCAAACTTCTCCGCTGCGGCTTGGTTCGCACGGCTCGCCATCGTGGGGTGCGTAGGGTTGGAAGATATCTGGTGGATCAAGGTCGAAGTACGAGAAGCTATCAGCTTTGATCGGTTGTGTGCATTAACGAAGAACTCGCGAGAACTCAGCATCCACTTTGCAGATGTACGGAACTCTTCTTGCGCTAGCGACGACCGTCGAACTGACTCATTCGTTGCACCGTGCTTTGATATTTGTAGCCAGTTGCACACAGGAAGGAGCGATCGTGGGTCGCGTGAATGAGCAGACCAGGCCACGCTCGAATTGAATGAGCCTCATGAAGTTTCATTACTCGCCAAGTGCAGTAAAAGGGTACGGATTGATCATCGATAGCGCACGATATGCATGCCTGCGTTGGACAGATGTGCCGGACAACCTCCACCTCTACAGCTTCTCCTACCCTTCGCAGCGCTTCTCTGGCCGTTGCTGGACTAGTGAGTCTCCGTAGCCGTATTATTAGAAGCCTGCGCATATGCATATGCGCTGCGGACGCATCGCGTGTCCATAGTACCGACGATCGACTTTGGCTGCTGTAGGGATTGCTGCAAGATCGTGCTCGGCGTGTGAAAGCTCCGGCCAAGCGCAATCATCAACTTGAGCTCGCCTGTTATACTGACTTGCACAAGCTCTCATCGCTTGGCCCAGTTAGCAGCCACAGCACTCTTTACCTCCTGGCAGAATCTCACCACTCCTTCCTTTCCGCCCTCCGAGATCACCTTGCCCACCTCTCCCTCCAAGTCCAGAGCCTGCTTCAGGTCTATTTCCTCAATGCTCGCAACAACACCTTGTGCATCTTTCCTCAGGTCCTTCGCAAGCCTATCAGACTTCATACTGAGCTCTTTGAACTCAGCTGGAGCAGAGAGCGATGATTTCTTGTCATTCATACAGAGAACGAGGGTGTCAAGAATTGAGAGCAGTGCGTGGCAGTCTCGGAGATGTAAGGGAAAGGCCGATGAAGTATTTTGGGACTTGGGCGAGGTCATGATGTCAAGCTTTTGTGTCAGCATCGCCAAACCTTCTGAAGTCGTGCCTTGGAGCAGCTGTCGCAGGAGCACATGCGATATCCTCAGAGCGAACTCCTCAGCTTCAGACAGCGACGAGAGCGACCCGTTCTTGCGTTCCGCGGTAAGGTCACCGAGTCTTTCAAGTAGCTTCTCAGGGTCCTTGATTGGTGAAGAAGCACCGCTAGCCAGGCAGCGTACAGTCTCCTCTGCCAGACGGCATAGCAGCCACTCCTCCGTATTCTGCATGCCGTGTAGTACAGTCTCGACGTCGAAACCAAAGTTGAACGTAGCCTTAAAGTCTCTATTATCCCTCACATCTAGCCACTGCGCCAACAATCGGGGCTTGATATGCAGGACGCTGGGTCGCCCATCTGCTCGCGCAGCCCGAAGCTGCTCGAGCGCGAAGATCCGCCTGCTGACACTTTGCCGCAGATTCTCTCGCAGATCATGCAAGTCCAATATCATACCTGTCTGCCCACTTTCAAGTACGCCTGCTTCCGCACGGGCTAGATTGGCTTCGCAACGATCGTACACTGCTAGTGCGGTAGCGAGAATGTCGTACGGATCGCTATGCTTACCTTTCGCAGAGGCGGGCTTGATAGGAAGGACGTCCGAGATGCGTGCGAGGAAGATATGGCCGATCGTATCGTACTGAACTTCCTTGACAGCGAGCGACAGCCAGTGTTTGAGAGCCAATGCGCCAAGATCGAGGCAAGTGTAGAGATGTACCAGGATAACTTTAGCCTCGTGGATCTGCGGGTTATCAAACAGCAGAGACTCGGATAAAGCGGCTGCTTGCAACAGTGGTGCATGGTCCGAAGTCAGATCCCAGACCTTGATCAGAGCAGAGATGGCGAGGAACATGAGGTCGTGTACACTGCGGTAGCGTGCCCGGTTCATTGCCTCCGTAGCTTTGCGATATGATCGCACTATATCCGCGGCAAAAGACTGCAGCTTTGTCTTGTCTGGGCTGGTCAGTATGCTTGTGAACTGCACTTTAGCTTGGTCAATCATATCGTCGAGCCACTGTGATGTGCCGACTGCAGCGTTCGATGCATCCGTGGCAGTGGAGTCGTGCGTCACGTCGCCATTCGTCACAGTTACAGGCTTCAAAGCATCAAACATCTGCTTGCTCTCCGCGAATCGCTTATTCGCGATACCGTCAACGTCAGCCTTCGCGCTTTGTAACGCAAAGATCTGACCAGGCACTCGGCAATCGAGTTCCTTGTCGCCATCGAATCCCTCACTGACAGCCTTCCTGGCAAGCGACAACGCAAGTCTCGATTGCAAATCTTCCTTGCCAGTGGAAAGCAGTTGCGTGTATATCGCATGAGCCATGTAGAACACCCGGTTCTTTGGTTGCAGCACTTTAAGCTGGATCAAAGCAGTTTGAGCGTCCTGTATCCGATTGTCGTAGATCGCACGCGAGAAACGCAACGAATGGTAGTCGAGTCGTGCATTGACGTTTGACGTTGCCTTTGCTGCGTGCTCCCATAGCTTCGCGACTTCAGAACCAGAGGTCAGGGGAAGTGGATAGGTTGCATCTCGAACACATTCCGAGACAGCTTCGTCGATCACGGCGAGTTCGTTCAAGTCCCGAGTCTGTGTCGACACGAGGTTGGAGATCGTCTCGTTGACCTTATCCTGATCATTGGTGATTGCCAAGAGGCTCAACTTTGTGGTGAGCAGGCTAATATCTTGAGGCTGCTTTCGTAGCAACTCGTCGCAGCGTTTGATGCCTTTGATAGGGTCACTCTTGTGCTCCTCGAATGTTGGATAGCGAGCCATGGTCATCGAGAATTCTTAGGCATGTCTCTGATGAAGATACTGTTGCGATAGCAGCCTGGCTTTGCCGCGATCGACACGTTGCAGTACTAATCAGGATCTTAGGCTTCGTACAACTAGGTGGTGGACAGTCGAGCTTGTGAGTTTGCAACGATTGATGTTGATAGCCGATTCGTGATAGATGCCACAGCCCCTAGAGTCACAGTGAATGAACTCCTTCTGTCGATTATCGGATCTGAATGGTGGCGTAACAAACTTCTACTATCGTTAAGGTAGGGTTTAGGCCTCGGCCCGTTCAAGCCCGACCACGTGGCGTTGCTCTCCCGGAGCTACAATTCTCCGCCATTCCGAGCTGCGTGTCCCGATTGACGGATCCTACTGTCACGAGCATCTCCTTGTGACTCGAGCCGCCGAACAATATACAAAGCTGTAGGGAGCCACGTTAACTTCACTTCCCACACTACAGCTCTCTTTCCACTCCCCAACATGGTCGGTCTTTCCCCGCTACTAGGCGTACCAGGTGCTCGAATCCATATACTAACGCTAGATTCAGGCGCAAACACCCCAACAACGAAAGGCGAATGCCCAGTTCGCCAAGCTGCAAGAAGCAAAAATGGGCAAGCCGACAGAAGCGATCAAGAAGAAGGAGAAGCCGGCAAAGCTACCAATAAGTGTTGGGTGGTTATGTGAGTGCCTTCTCTATTCCCTGAAGTGAGACGAAGGCAGAACAAGCGGCGCATGGCGTTTCAGGAGGATGGTGGAGCAAAGATGAGCCCTCGGATTGTGCTTGCGTCGCGCAGTGAGGAGGAAAGGCCATGACATTGGGCTGAGAGGACTGAGGTGGGCAAGACTTACACGATACTGACTTTAATGATCCAGATCTGCTACTCTTCGTCGTCTGTGGTGGCCTCTTTGTGGAGCTCGTAAGGATCATCTTTGGCTTCTTCTCGTGAGAACGTGATACTATGGCGTGCTGGACACACAGGCTGGGAACAGGCTTCATGGTTCGCAGTGCACTCGACGATGGCGTTTTGGGATAGCATGCTTGGATGGACAGCTCATAGCGACGGGAGGCAGTGTTTGATACACAAAAGCGAATCGAAGGGGAGGAAGGAGTCAGTCAGCTGATCGGAGGCCATAAATGAGGCACTTCCAAGATATCTACAACTTTTGGCCATCTATACGGCTACCAAATGCTCAAGTATACCGCTTCAGCTTGCGTTTCCGGCTCTCGGCCTCAGCATTCGGAGTGATTGCGGAGGAAAGGCTTGGCTCAGTGATGCCAGGAATTCCCACCTCCTCCAACACATCCTCACCATTCGCTTCGGCGAAGATGTGGTCGTTCGTCTGCTTGTTGAGCAGTCGGCCAAGCGAAACGTTGTAGAGGTACATCGGACCGCGGACGACGAAGGTGTCCGTGATGCTGGGGAAGGCGATCTCATCGGGCTGCAAAGTAAGTCAATAAGGGTCAAGCCAGCAGTGTATACCTGTAGCACTCACATCCAACAAGAATTCCCTCGTTTCACCCTCCTCCGTCTCGTCCTCCAGATACACATTACCCACAGAGTCCACAATCAAGATCTTCCCGTTCTCTGCTCGTACCCGCTTCTTCGCTCCAACAGGCCCACTCGTCAGCTCCGCCTCAACAGGCGTGCTGATCCCGTCCTTCTTGGCCTTCTCCGCCAATCTCGCGCTCTTAGTCGGGTTCTTCGCATCGCGCTTCTTGTCCTTCTCCATCGCGCGCTTCTGCTTGCGATTCCACTGCATACTCTCATCTCCTCCGTCAGGCGTATCTTGTCGCGACGCAGAAGTCGGTGTAGTGTTGCCGTTCAATCCAGGGATGTTCGCGAGACTGCTGTCGTCTCCCCACGCGTTGCGGCGGGCATCCTTAATGTACCGCTGGACGAACTCGCGGTGCTGTTTGTAGTTCATGTACCGCACAGCATAGTGCACGCCTCCGCCGAGGAAGAGGAAGAGGCCTACGAGCACGCTACCCAGCCCAGGGCGGTAGCGGGAGTAGTAGTAGCCTGTGCCTCTCCAAGCGGGGAAGCCATTGCTGAGGAAGTGGTCGTAGCGCTGGCGCTCTGAGCCCTTGAGGACCAGCACGACGGAGTTTATACGTTCATATCGGGCTGACGCGGTCTTCATGAACGCAGCATACTCGCTATTAGAGGGCTGCTTGTTCTTCTGGACATGCACGGTAGGTTTCGTTCCTGGCTTCGTCTTGGTGGACTTCGGCAGACTACGCGAAGCGAGCCAGGCATCCTTCGCCTTGTCCGGGTGCAAGCGCACGGAGAGCTTACGGTACGCGCGCTCGATGTCCTTATTGTTGGCAGTGGAAGGTACGCCAAGCAGCGAATAGAAAGTCGTATTCAGACCTTCATTCTTGCGCACCTCGTCGTTGAGGCGGAAGATCTCGTGGTCGTCTTTGGTCCAGCCAGCGACGAGGGAGGTACAGCAGGTGAGCAGCACTGCTGCTCGAATGAGGAGTCTCATCGTCACTGAGGTTAATGCAACGTGGAGGTATGAGAGAATTGAGCAGGGCAAATAAGTTTACATCTATGCAAGATCGACGGGTATAAGCGAGCGGGTGTGCCCTGTATTTCGCGCACGCCTGGGATGGGGGATTGGGCGCCCTGCTGAAGTGGATGCGGGTGCAGATGCTGGCTTGCTGGGAAGACGGTGAAGAGCGAGACAGCTGTTCATTTCACATCCTTTGACCTCGAAAGGTGTCCCCTTACGAGGGGCTGTGCCTTCACAGGCAGCCGACTATGTCCTGTCCGATACATTTGATTTCTCGGGACCGGCAGTAAGCGACAGAGTCGGCAGGGACAAGGAGAAGCATTCCTCTGCTCCGCTTGCCTGGCGACGGGGGTATTGCTACGGAGTTACCTCAACCATCCACGCTTTCGGATCAGGACTTCATACACCTTCGCAGATCGAGTTTCGATTCGAGTACTTCTTTCACGACACTACGATATACTAATACCGAGTTCCTCGTGAGTACCCACATCCGACCGTACAGTCAGCACTCGTGCACGGCCATCTTCGAAGGCGTCCGTAAGCATGTGATACTTTTCGTGTTTAACCCCTGAGGCAGGTCCTCGACCATCCAAGACCCTTTCGACTCTCGAATCCCCGTTCGCTCCACCTACACAACTAGAGACTCGCAACCATGGCGCGCATCAATATACCCATTGAGGCACTGACGAGCCGGCTCAACCTCTCATCGCGCTTCGACAGCGTACGATCACAGAGTGTCGCAAACCGATTCGCGAATCTGAAGCCGATCAGCGAGTTCCTAGACATCAAACGCGTCTCGAAACCTCGAGACTTCGGCGACCTGCAATCGCGCGTCAACTACAACCTTGGCTACTTCAGCAGCAACTATGCGGTCCTCTTCGTTATGCTGTCCATCTACTGCTTGCTCACCAGCAAGCTGTTGGCCTTTGTCATTCTCCTGGTGGTTGGTGGGATGTGGGGAATAGGAAAGTTGCAAGGACGGGATCTGGATGTTGGCTTTGCGAAGGCGACGACTTCGCAGCTGTATACAGGGCTTTTCGTCATTGCGACACCGCTCTTCTTCTGGTCTGGGCCGTTCTCCGCGCTTTTCTGGCTGCTTGGAGCTTCAGGTGTGACGATTTTGGGGCATGCCGCGCTTCTGGAGCGCGATGTAGCTGCCTCTTTCTCTGAGGAAGCGGTCTAGGTGAGTGTCGCAACACCAAAGTCATGGCATTTGCCAAGCTGACAATCTTCAGGTGGTCGGCCGCGCACCCTCCTTCGCCCTATGATACGGGAAGACCACCCGGAGCTCCTGTTGGCAGCGGTAGGCGAAGGTTGCCAAGACCGCAGGAACAGGAGCTTCGCAATGCAGCTGTGCCATTTGGACAGCATTATGAGGAGTATGATAGTCAGGATGATTATGAGCAAGGTGCTTATCTAGACGCGGATGGATATCCGATAGATGGTCATACAGGGGGATTTGCGGGTGACGAACTTCATTTCACTGGATACGACCTTGGACAACACCGATATGGAAGCCACCCGGATGCATATGCGATCGCCGACGATGAATATCATCAGAGAAGTATTGAACAGAGTGGAAGAGATGCTGCACTTGCACAAGCAGCGTATGATCGGATTGCAAGAGCACGAGCTCAGGGAACAACGAACGTCAGTCTATCGTTAGAGGAGATGGAGGTGCTTGAGCGCAGGAGAGGGATCCAGCAGCCAGCACCGGTACCGCCACCTCTGCAGGTAGCTTCACCGCCGGCGACGCCCAAAAAAGCCGTCAGAGGCAAGGCGAACAGTCGAGAGAACAGCTCGAGTAGCTTGTCGAGTCTCAAGGGCCGCAAGAAGCTCAGCACTGGCCTGTTCGGTCCATCAACACCACCATCCGCCATGTCCAACTCGAAAGCAAAAGTGAAACGAACGACCTCGGCCGAGCGCACGCCCGTCGTCTCGCCCGCTGCACAGCCTCCGGGCGTGATGATTCCGGGTCCAAACGGCGTGCCCATCTACGCACCTTACGCCTACTACCCACAACATAGCCCCGAAGCGATTCGAGCCCAGCCAGTCCACGGCCGAACCCGCGCACGCTCGACATCACAACACACGCGCCGCGACTCCACTCCTCCCGAACCAGTCTACGCCCCCTACCCACCACGCTACTACCCTGTGCATCCCAGCATGCGCCCACCTTCCTCTGGCTCCCCTCACTCAGCACGAGATCAAGAGGAAGCAGACTACTACCTCCCTCCGCCTTTACCTCCACAATCTCGCGTACGCTCAGCCTCGAACGCCCAATACGCCCACCCTGAGCCGTATTACCCCGGCCCAGTCGACCCGTCCTCGCCTGCTGCGCAAGGACAGCGACGACACTTCAGCGGTCCGGCAGACGTGAGCTACGCGACTCTCCGTCGTGTGCCACCCGCCTCGTCGCCGTTGGCTAGTAGGCCTGGAGTGGCGGGCATCGGTATGCACTACTCGGACCCTGCGCTTGGAACGCCTGGACGGAAAGGCAGTGGCCTGAGCAGGGAGATGGAGAGTGGGAGTAGTGGAAGTGAGGAGCAGGGTGTGCCTGTGCGGAGAGAAGAGGACGGCAGAGTGCGGGAAAGCGAGAGGGAGGTGACTGCGGGCGGAAGTAAGACTGTGGTCAAGGGCAACGAGGCTAGAAGGAGGAAGGCGAGGCGGTAGTGGAATTGGTCTTGGTTTCGGCTGTCCTATATTTCTATACCCTGATGCCTTGAGGCATATTGACTTCTTCCCGATGCGCTCCTGAGATATCGCCTTCATGCCCGATCCCCTTACTCTTATAATTGTGTTCCCTTACGCAGACGCTTGCGAGACATTTGAGGGCCACTCTCATAGCCACGCATGTGCAACTTTGATGAGCCGAGGTCCGGCCCGAACGTTTTGGGGAGATGCCGAGAGCTAGGTATCTGTAGACATCAGTAAACATGCAGGTCAGAAATGCGACGCAATCTCGCGTTAATCAACGATTTTCGGAAGCGTCGACGCAGGGTGCTTGTCACACCTTATGATGGCTGCTCCAGGTCGAAAGCCCACGGCCACGCAAGCCGAAGTCATTCTTCTCCCCGGCCTAAAGAATTGTCTACTCAACCTCCCATCGTCTCTAGTCAACTTGCTGCTGAACTCCAATGCCGTGGTGCAAAATGTCGTTATCGAGTTGTCATACACGCCGCCTCCTGGATCCGGACCAGACTCGAGACCGGCACCACGCTCAGTATTCCTGGGGTGGACTGGCATGCGCTCGCAGACCAAGACTAGCTCGCTGAGCCGTAGGGATGGCACTGGACGACCGGATCAGGATGTGCCGACGGTGGAGGTGGATGCTACGTTTGGTAAAGGGTTGGGGTTAGTGGGAGGTATGAAGGTGAGTCTATGGGAGTGGGAATGCCGTGCGTGGACGATGGCTAAGTGCGTGTAGTAGGTTTCCGTCTCGCTGCATCTAGAACCTCCACTAGCGCATACTGTCAACATTGAGCCGGTTGGTGTCACTGATTGGGAGAGTAAGTATTGATTCAGGAAGTTCCAACGCAGCAAAAGTATTGACAATGTCCCAGTCATCGAACTCCATGCGAGGTTCCTCGAGATGAACTTCATCTCTCAAGTCCGAGCGCTACCAAATCCAGCTGCTGGACCCGGACACCCTCTGACTTTACATCTGTCTCCGACGTCAACGGCAAATATCCTCGTGACTGGTCTTACGCCTCCGGTACCCGCGTCTCAGCCTTTCGTCAAGTTGGCACCTGATGCCGAGGTCATCGTTGCGCCGAAGACGCGGCAAGCTGCTCGGCCGTCGTCTTCTCGAGATACTGCTAGTGTCAGTGGCCGCCGAAGCGTTGCCGGACGCAGTGAACGGGGTGCAACACGTCCTCGAAGCGCGCAAGAGGCAGAGAAGTCACGACCTCCACTGTTCTTGCGCGGCATTACAAGAGCGCTGGACTCGGAGCTTCTTGAGGTAGACTACGGCACTGCCGGACAGGAGGATTTCGCAGATGAAGGACTGAAGATCTGGCTGGATCGGGATCTACTGATTTCGCAGATGCTTCGGGGCGTGACCTGGGCCACAGTCTCGGTTGTCAAGCCTGCGTCGTTCAATGAAGTATCAGATCAGCCTGTGCAATCAGCGCAGGGTGGGCTGCCGGCCACCAGAGTCGTGGCAAAAGTGTGCGAATGGCCAGATGCGCCCGACTCGAAGCATGTCGTGTTGTCAAGTCTGCTGTGCGAGGTTCTCTCGTCACCGCACCTGGTAGGTGGAGTCGTCAGGATTGAGCCTGCACCACCGCAACTTCCAAAGACCGCTTCTGCGCTGAAGGAGCCCTCACAGCAAGCGAGTAAAGATGCGATTGTCAAGCGACTTCGCATTACGCCATTCGCCGCAGCAGCGAAAGCAGGTGGACTCAAGTTCGGCGGCGAGTCGAAAGCTGAGAAGGATGCAGCGCTGCAAGGCTTTACGCGACTTTGTGGCAAGCTGCTACTGTCTGGTCCTTTGACGAACGGCATGCTGCTGCCACCGATCTCAGACTGGCCTGGCGGGATGCTAGACTTCGAACCCGCTCCGTCGGGGGACCCGTCGAAGACTCGTATCGCCTGGCTGCATGGCGGCGAACGCAAGCTTGAGCTGGCCATACAGCCCGAGTCTACACCGCCGAAGATCCCGAGACCGCCTGGCGAGCGACTGCCTGAACAAACACCGACAATGGTAGCAGTAAAGAGCATACTTGATCGCACGCGTAGTAGTCTTGCTAGCCTATCTTCAGTCTTGATTACGGGCGGTCTCGGCTCTGGAAAGACGACTCTGACTCAGCTTCTTGCTCACGAAATGCGCAGTCTCTATCTCTATCACATCACATACATCTCCTGCCGAGCTCTCGTGACAGAAGAGACGAGGATCAAGACCATCAAAGACACGCTACAGCGAGCCTTTGCCTCCGCAGCGTGGGGAGCCAGACTTGGCGGCCGAGCTCTGGTCGTTCTTGATGATCTGGACAAGCTTTGTCCGATCGAGACTGAGCTGCAAGTGGATGCGAACGGGCGAAGTCGACAGGTGAGCGAGCTGCTTTGCAATACTGTAAGGGAACATTGCGGCACGAAGACCGGAATCGTGCTGCTTGCTACTGCGCAGGGCAAGGAGTCCCTGCATGGGCACATTATTGGGAGTCATGTTGTACGCGATATTATTGCACTAAAAGCGCCGGACAAGGATGGGAGAAGGCAGGTGCTGGATCTGCTCGTTCGCGAAGGTGGCACAACACCTGCTAAGGCGAGGTCTGAACAGCCTTCCAGCTCTGCAAATGAGTGGATGGAGGATGCTCATGTGGAGGAGCACGAGCAGCCTGATGTGGATGAGCGCGATGATGACATAGATCCTCAGCTCGACTTGTTGGACATCGCCGGCCAGACTGATGGTTACATGCCAGGTGACTTATCAGTATTGGTCTCGAGAGCCAGAACAGAAGCACTGATTCGCGCAATCGCCGAAGATCAACCAGGCGAGAATGTGAGGATAGCTGCGCAGGACTTCACAGCGGCGCTGAAAGGGTTCACTCCTGCATCGCTGCGTGGCGTGACTCTGCAGTCATCAACGACGACCTTCGCATCTATTGGTGGCCTTACGGAAACCCGGAAGACGTTACTAGAGACACTGCAGTATCCGACTACGTATGCTCCGCTGTTCGCAAAATGTCCTCTACGCCTGCGATCTGGCTTGCTGCTATATGGCTACCCAGGCTGTGGGAAGACTCTGCTTGCCTCTGCAGTCGCAGGCGAGTGTGGTCTCAACTTCATCTCGGTCAAGGGGCCGGAGATCCTGAATAAGTACATCGGAGCTTCCGAAAAGAGCGTGCGAGACTTGTTCGAGCGAGCAGAGGCTGCGAAGCCATGTGTATTGTTCTTCGACGAGTTCGACTCGATTGCGCCGAAGCGAGGGCACGATAGTACCGGCGTCACTGATCGTGTAGTGAACATGCTACTTACCATGATGGACGGCGCAGAAGGGTTGAGCGGTGTGTACGTGCTAGCTGCGACGAGTCGGCCAGATCTCATTGATCCCGCTCTGCTGCGACCTGGACGACTGGACAAGAGTCTGATATGCGACATGCCGAACGAAGAAGACCGACTGGACATCCTACGCGCAGTGAGCAAGCAACTGAAGTTCGATGACTACATCTTGCATCAAGACGGTAGACGAACATTGCGTGAAGTAGCTCAGCGGACATCTGGCTACTCGGGCGCAGACCTACAAGCCGTCGTCTACAACGCGCACCTGGAAGCCATCCACGATCTCCTAGACTCCACCGACACGGCCATGGACGGCACGACTTCGCAATCGAAAGATCGAAGCCACGTCAAGCGACAAGACTTCACCTACTTCCGTCTCGGCGACCACAGTCCGCCAAACGGCCACCAACAGCTTGCAGCAGTCGCCGCTGAACGCGCAGAGATCGCCTCGAAGCTGGCTGCTATGCAGCTTGCGCGGCGGAAAGCCAAGGAAGCTCGTCATGCTCTGCAACAGCGCCCCAGCACTGCGCGAAGTCAGGTCAATGGCAATCATGCAGCAGGCGAGAGCCAGGAGCCGGTGATCCGGTGGCAGCATCTCGAAAAGAGTCTCGGTAGTACGAGGGCCTCAATCAGTGCGCAGGAGCAGAGGAGGCTGTCGACCATTTATCGGGAGTTCGTCGTCGGCAGGAACGGCGAGATGAGTGATGGACAGGGGAGTAGCGAAGTCGGCGGCAGGACAAGCCTCATGTAGGATCTGTTGTCATGTACATATATGCATATGCACAGTTTCCGCTTGGTTTTTCGCCTCTATACATCATTCCCAATATGCATGTCTTATCTCGTACTCTGTCTGATTGATTGCCACTTCATACTTCGTCCATTGCCGTCGCAACGTTCACTTCTGGTTCGCATTCCCCGTAGTCGGCGCGCTATCCACCGGCACACCGCTGATTCCCTTCTCTCCAGGCTGATTCTGCCCTGCTCGTACGCCGACGTTCGTGCTGCCCGAGTCTGATGCTACAGGTGCCTCGCCAGGTGCTTTCTCCTCGGTGTGGCCTGCTGCGTTGGAAGCGCCGGAACCATGCTCTGTAGGAATCGTCAGTGATGCATGATGGGAATGCATTGGCGATTGGAAGACAGACTCTCGGCCTGCTGCTTGAGGAACTTCTCGCTGGCTCCTGCTCCACCTGGAGTCTTGCTGTGGGAGTGAGACATGATCGTCTAGATTGGATGAAATGGATTGAGAAGACGATAATGCGTGGCTTTGGATTGTGGTAGCAAGTATTAATAAGACGACGAGAAGAGCTCTGACTTCTTGAATGGCCAATTTTGAATGTCGTGTGCATGCGATCTGATCTCATCGCGATCTGCAGGTACGATCGAGTTGTCCGAGTGAAAGGGTTCAGTCGTGACGATGTACAATCGTCATGTCTGAGGCGAACGGACTTTCTTGCATGCGCGGAGAGTAAAAGTCTGACCTCATTCAAGCTCGCTGGGTTGTGCATGTTGCAACGGCCGCAGCAGGACAGAGCTTGCTTCCCTTGTAGGAGAACACATCAGCACGCTGGCTTGGCTTTCTGGTCACCGTGTTATCATAACTTGACCAATGTGAGGGCGCACTTGGTGCCTCGAGAGGATCAGCGATTCAAGTGAGAGCTGCCGCCGCAGTCAGAAGCATCGATCTTCTCGCGTGTTCTTCTTCTTCAATCTGCCAAGCAAGCCGGGCTGCTTGCTCTGCTAGCCGGACGCGTTGCGGAGTTCCATTGCGCTATCTTGTCGGACCACTCGAGGCGCTGGAACTCAGAACTGCTGCTTCACACGCAGGCCTTGTGGAGTGTACAGGCAAGGAAAGCATGCTGGCGATAGATACGTTGTGGCTGGCTTGGCGAATGGAAGAAGTCGCTTCGCCTTACGACGCTTGCCGATCTCCTCCACCAAGCGCTCCCGGGAATTCTCCTTCTCTCCGTATATTGTTGGCATGAAGACATTGAAAATGCCCAGCAGGCAGTAGGACATGTCCTCAACGCGTGTCGTCTCTCTGCCCTCCACCCACTTAAACTTCGCCTTCGTATCCAACTTGGTACTTTGCTCATATCTGTAGAGAACATTCTCCGGGATACCGGTGGTGGCGGCGAGTTCTCGATTCAAAACCGGCATAGGTAGACAGCATTGATCGATAGCCGACACTCTTGAATCAAGCCAGCATTTGTGCCCCAGAATGTCCCAATGATGGGACAAAAAGATTACTGTGCGCGGCGCGAGAAGCTCTTGTAACGTCCAGCCTCGTTTGAACCAGACACTACGCCTAATATCTACTGCCAAGGTACCAAAGACGTCTTCGAGGTATGCCCAGCAGACCACCGCGGTTGAGTACCACTCGAACATGGAGTTGATCGCTTCATCCACCTCCGCAGATGCGCCCTTGTTTATGCAGAAAGTATCGACCCATATCCACTCGCATTGTAGCGCCGGCTCTTTTACATACTCATTCCAGCGTTGCGTAGTCGCGCAGAAGCCTTGCAATTTTCTGTAGCCTGCTTTCGCCTGGCATTGTACCCTGTCATCTACCAGATCTTTGTAGGTGATTTCCTCGGCTCCCCATCGATGAGACGCAATCGCATATGGTGGGCGATCTGTGTCGCTGATAAAGTGCTTGAGCTCCAGGGTGTGAATGTTGAGCAGACGCATGGTAGGTCAAATCACCAGGACCCAGGGAGAGAGCGCTGTGTATGCTGTGGCTAGCAGAGCCGCGTTGAAAGCAGTTGATCTGCGCCATCCTGCGTAGTCGATATGTCTCATGCAACTGTGCCTCAGTCTTGCAGTGTTCTACTCCGTAAGGTGAGGCGGTTAAACGAAGTGGGGCTCCAGAGTATTCGCTTGTTAAGCGAGATCAGATAGGCGCGCGCGTAAACGCAGGGCGGCAACAGCGAACCACATCTTTGTGCCGACGTGAGTGCAGAGGTACTTCCAGAAGGGTTGCTACGAGCTTCAACTTCTGAGGCCGCCGTCAAGCTTGCTTCTCACCTGCATACTCACACACATGCCTGCATCGACTTCCGCAATACCGTCGGTCGCTCTCTCGACCTCAGTGGAGCACAGACTGAGTGCCACAAGGCCAAGATAGCTGTGGTAAAGATCTGCCCATCTGTCATGTGCGAACTTTGTAAAGCCGCCCGTGACGGCTTGCTGGGTCAAGCCTAGTAGGTAAGTCCGGGTTTGCGATCTAGAGGCGAGGTGAGAGGTCTGGAGGAGGTCGAGAGAAGCGAGCGCCCAGAATGCGTAACAAGTATCGGGAGGCTTCGATGGGCGACCGGAGAAGCCTGCTGGTATTGACTCTGGGCCGTGGACAGGCGGAGAATCTGGTATTGATAGAGTCGTGCTCGAGTTCGTCCAAGGATTTGATTTGTCTGGGCTCTGATGGAGATTGTGGCTCTGCAGTTGGGCAGTCGTGCTTGCAGGTATCTCAGTGGGTGACGATGCATCCATTGGTACAGACTTCAGATCGTTTAGCGGCGCATCGTCAGGGTCAGTCAGCGTCGTCTGCAGATTGAGTAGCCAGCGAATGACTTCGCGTGGGCGCGAAGGTGCCCGCTGTAGTGCTGGAGTGTTGAAGGACATCGCGGTGTCTGGTCTCAAGCGCTCTACAAATTGCATACAGCCGAGTGAGCAGAATGTGTAGCCAGCTTGGGGTTCATGAAAGGGAGCATCCGCGATGCCGCCGTCAAAGCTCTGCTGTAAAGTCAGCTGGAGCACGTACGGCCGTCTATATCTCACCGCGCATACCTCGGCGCGTTGTATGCTACCGACAAGCGCATCAACATCGATGTCGCTGAAGGTGCTCCCGTCCACAACAGCGCTGCCTGCCTCCGAATGGCGGAGAATGTACCTTACACCCGTAGCGCAGTAAGCAAGCCTAGGATCATGCCCGCCCTCAATCTTACCATCAACGATCGTCTCTCCAAATGACCCGTCAGCATGCTGTAACCTGTGAATCCACTCGAGAGTCTCTTGTCGCTTCACGCGCTGTAAGTCGTCGCGCAGGATCATCAGCGACGCAAGTGCAAAGTAAGTGGCAGGTCCGTTAGCTGGGTCCCATTTTGCGTTTGCAGCGCTGCTACTCTCGCCGAAGTCCGTGCCAGGCCACATGCGAAAGCCACCATTGGGATGCTGGCAGTGATAGATCCAGGTAAGGTAGCCCTCGCGTTCCCCGGCAGTCGTCAACGTGAACAATACGCCCAGGATGTCGCAAGCCGAGAGGATGAAATAGGCAAGATACATGCGATTGCTGTCGTTGGACGTGTACATGGAAGGTAGAAGCGTCTTAAGACATCGGGTCCAGTACTTGATATGTCGCGGCTGTGTGATGATCAGACTGGGATATTCATAGCAGGATCGGATCAGCCGACCTTGTCGAATGACGGGACATCTTCAGCGTCGACACCGCTCTCCATAGTTATGTGCAGCGCTCACTTCATATGCGGAACACACAACTTGCGTTCCCTGTCACAATATTAATCTGTACAGAGGCCATGCAGTGAATATGGAAATTCGGCATCTGGTACAGGACGTTCGGAGATTTAAGGCGAGGAAAATACGGTGATCTCGATTCTGTAGGGCTGACAGGCATGAGTGCCTTCTTCATCCATGCTACTGGTGCGTCTCAATCAATTATACCATTAATGACCACACAGCAATGCTGCACAGTGCTTGTCGATTGTGCTGATCAATAGCAGTCAGGAGACCTACGGACCAACTGATGAACATAGTTGTACACATCGATCTTGAGAGATGGACTCTGATGCTTAGTCACGTAGCGGGACCGGCCGCGAGCTAGCGCGGCTGCCTAAATTGCCCGTGCACTGCTTGGTTCACCTAACTTCGCCCGATACTCTACGTGTATCTTTCCTCTCTTTCGCGCTTGCGGTACTCAGCGACCAAATGGCGCCGAGTTCGCGCCGAGCGGTTGCCAGCGTATTGTCGAGCCAAGTAGTAAGTCATGATGAGCGTTCGATTCTCATCGAAGCTGGCGGTTTCCGTCCAGTCAGGTGGTTCATGGAGAAGGGTCAGGCAGACGCAATCGTCGAAGACGACGAGAATGATCAGGACCGACCTGCTAAGAAACGACGGAAATTGAGTATTGCTCGTCCCGAGCGTTATGTGACGAAAAGCAATCGAGTGTCGTCGATGCCTCCAGCGCACGAGCTTATCCCACTTGCTCGGGTGGCAATCGACTTCCACTTCCCTGTGTCCGTTGGCGACCCGTGTCCAGAGGTTGCTTCTATCGATGCAGACGTCAGCTTCGCTGGCGCAGACGAGACTCTGGTCATCGCGTATGGCATTGGCGAGGATCACGGAACGACGCATATGCGATTTGCTCTGCCCAAGGCCAAGGGCGCAATTCTGAAGATGGACTTCGATCGTGTACCGCCAGATGTAATCGAAGACTTGCGGTTTGTTGCTCTGCCCGAAAGACAGAAGCAAACATGCGACGGCACCGCGACGAAGGAACATCCTGCCACGATCACTCGCTGCGTACTAAAGCATACCCGAGGTAAGACGTATAACGTCGTCCGACTAGAAGCATCGCTGCTCTGGCGAGATGGAGTAGCAGCATTTCCTGCAGGACTACCTACCGGTAAGGAGCGCATTGTGTATGCGGATTACAACATCAAGGAACGCTTTCGCCCAGATGACAGCCGAGTCGAGGCCGACCACAATCAGCCATGGACACCACAGGACTTCTACGAGAGCGTGCACGTCCCAGACGGTCGAGAGACACCGACCTTTGCCACCGCCATGGAAACAGAACTTTACCCGTTCCAACGACGAGCCGTGGGATGGATGCTACATCGCGAGGGTATGCAGTCTCGCGAGGAAAGACTTGTCCGCCTTCCGAAAGACGAGATCGATGCGGACCAGGTGATACACTATGACGAAGCACTGGACGCCGATGGTGCCATCTGCTATGTCAATCATCTGCAAGGCCTGATCACTCGACACAAGCCAGAGGATCTTTCAGCAGGCATTTCAGGCGGTTTATTAGCCGAGGAGATGGGTTTGGGGAAGACAGTGGAGATGCTTGCGCTGATACTGCTGAATCAAAGTACGACTGACTTGCCAGACCATGTGCTGGACAAAGACTCTGGTACAAAGGTGTGCCCGTCGAAAGCTACCCTGATAGTCACACCCCCTTCCATCCTGCCACAATGGCAGTCCGAACTTGCTCGACATACACCCTCGCTTCGGGTCATGCACTACACAGGTATTCCGAAGGTCACTAAGAGAGGTCTATCGGATGATGATGTGCTCAAAGATCTGACACAGAACTACGATGTAGTACTTACTACCTACCAAGTACTCACAAGGGAGGTGCACTTCGCGGAAGATCCTCCAGATCGGGGCATGCGAAATGCTCGCAAGTTCGAGCGTACGAGGAGCCCGCTTGTGCGAGTCCGTTTCTGGCGTGCAGTCATGGACGAGGCGCAGATGTTGGAGTCGAGCGTCACAGCAGCGGCACGCGTTGCCTGCAAGATTCCGCGAGTGCACTCTTGGGCCGTGTCAGGTACTCCATTGAGGAAAGACGTCGCAGACTTGCTCGGCTTGCTAGTGTTCCTGCGTGTGAGACTGCTCGCTAATAACACACGCCTATGGAGCCATCTGATCACGAACCATCGCCACACTTTCAAGCGCCTTTTTGGGACCATCGCACTGCGGCATACGAAAGCACAGATCAGAGACGAGCTTCGTCTACCTCCTCAGAAGCGTGTCGTGATCACGATGCCGTTCACCGCAATTGAGCAACAGCATTATCGCACTCTAGTGGAAGAGATGTGTCAGGATCTCCAGGTCGAACCAGATGGATCGCCTCTCATTGGCGATTGGGATCCCAATCATCCGAAGACAACCGAGGCGATGCGTGCTTGGCTCTTGAGACTTCGACAGACTTGCCTGCACCCTCAAGTAGGGGGACATAATCGCAAGGTACTGGGTCGTGGTCAAGCGCCGTTGCGGACTGTGTCTAAAGTCCTGGAAGTTATGATCGAGCAGAATGAAAGCAGCACACGCATCGAAGAGCACGCTGCACTCGCATCACAATTGCTGCGCGCTCACATCATAGGTAACAATGCTGAAGACAAGCATCGTAGCGACAAGAGTTTGATGATCTACGACGAAGCCCTCCAGAAGAGTACGACTTTGGTCACCGAAGCGAGGAAACGCCTCGACGGAGTAGCCAGTCTCACAACGTCGACGATCGATGACGACCCGTCTGGCGAATCAGCGCCTATGCTTGGCCGCATGAGAAATCATCTCCGGACTGCACTGGAACTGAAGCACGTGTGTGCCTTCTTCACAGCAACCGCCTGCTATCAAATCAAGGCAGATGAGAGCTTGACCACACCTGAGTCCGAGGCATTCACGCAACTAGAGCAACGAGAGGCGCAGCTGTATGAGGACGCAAAGGTCCTGCGACGTGAGATTCTTGCTGATACAGCTCGTAAGTCGGAGATCTTGATGAGTGAGATGAGAACACTCGACCAGGAAAAGCGTCTGACCAAGATGCCCAAGATCAAGGATCTCAATAGCCTTGGTGGAATCGAGAGCAGGCGCATTGTTGAGAAGAGTGACGATTTGTATGATACCATTCGCGAATTGAGTGCTGTCATATTGGGTTGGAGGCTGAAAATGGCTGAGTACCTCCTGAAGCCACTCGTAGACAACGAAGGTGCAGAGACTACGGGTGACGAATACGAGGACTCCACGAAGCAACAAGATGAGCTATACGTGTACTTTGATGCATTGAGAGCATGTGCGGCAGACCTGAATACATTCATCACTGGAGAGGATGCGCCTCTCATCGATCACGAAGCAGATCAGCTTATCAAGGCTGCCAAACGCAACCTAGATCCCGATGATCACGATGAATTGAAACCGCAATGCCATTCACCCGAGACGCTCTTGAAACTTTTTGCGAAACGCACGAAGTACAGATCGCGGAAGCAGGAGGTGGGATCCATCCGTGGACTTATACAAGAAGCACGCACACTCGAGGGCGCCATGCAGTGGCAGAACGGCAGTATAAGAGCTCAATCCGAAGCCAACATAATACAGCAGCACATTGCGTCCCTACAGTCAGTGTACACTGCATACACACGTGCACTTGTCGGCCTCGAGAAGGAGATCGACTTATTCCGCTCCACGCAGAACTCCCGGCTGGACTTCTACAGGCAATTGCAAGACTTGTCTGACGCTGTAGCGCCTTACAAAGAAGACCAAGACCAGGTCCTAGATGTCCGGGCACTTGAAGCCGTGACGGCCAAGGAGCTGCAGCAGAACAACACCTTGGCGCTGCTGAAGACGAAATATCGTTTCCTGCTGCATCTTCGCGATGAGAGTGATGATCAGTCTACTTCAAGGATCTGTGTCATCTGCCAAAGCACCTTCGAGAACGGTGTGCTTACCGTGTGTGGTCATCAGTATTGTAAGGAATGCATTCAGCATTGGTGGCAGCAGCATCGTTCGTGTCCAGTCTGTAAGCGCCGCCTTGCGCTAGTCGACTTCCACGACATCACTTACAAGCCACAAGAGCTGCGCGCTCAGGAAGAGGAACAGAGTAGCATGACCGCGCCGACTGGAACTTCGAGAGGAACGGAGCTCAGCTCTCATGCCAAGACGACCTCGATTTACTCTGAAGTCGATAGCAAACTTCTCTTGCAGATCAAGTCCATCGATCTCCCGAACAGTTACGGCACGAAGATCGACACCCTCGTCCGTCATCTCCTTTGGATGCGCGAGCACGATCCTGGTGCGAAGTCCATTGTCTTCTCGCAATATCGCCAATTCCTGGATGTGCTCAGCAGCGCTTTCAAGGAATGCAAGGTCGGCTTCAGTCGTCTCGGTCAGCTGAACGCAGTGGAGCGCTTCCGCCAAGATCCCAGCATCGACTGCATGCTGCTTGACGCGAAAACAGACTCTTCGGGTCTTACGCTGGTGAATGCTACTCACGTCTTCATTTGCGAACCTTTGATACAAACAGCCGTCGAACTTCAAGCCATTGCTCGTGTGCATCGGATCGGACAGACCCGGCAGACGACCGTGTGGATGTACCTGATCTCCGAAACTGTGGAAGAAAGCATATACTCGCTATCCGTGGCTCGTCGTATGGCGCACGTACAGTCTCGTCAAGAGCTCACTAGACGTGCGGAGAAGTCTAGATCGAGCACTCCCGCGCCGTTAGGCGAGCAAGCGATCGAAGTGGCAAATACTGAGGAGCTGCAGAGTGCGAGCTTGGGTAAGCTACTAGCAGGCGGAAAGTATGGCGGTGAGCTTGTTGGCAACGGAGACTTGTGGGGCTGCCTCTTTGGCAAGGCTCGGCAAATATCGGGTGACGCTGATCAGGGAGCGAGGATAGATTTCGACAGGGAAGTACGCGGGTTCGCCGCTGAAAGGAGACGAGTTGGAGGTTGAGAGATGCCGCTTAGGAGATTCTCGGTGCTTTATCAACAGAGGTAGTCTTGCACGAGATTGTCTTCCGCTTGGCCCAGAATGGCTTTCACAGTGCCCTCTACCTTACTATCAGGACCCACCGAATGCAAAAGGTATGCCGAACGCACCTAGGACGACAGTTCCTACGAGGGGCAGGATCTTCATGATCAACTGCCCAGCGGAGCGCTTGCCGCTCTTCTCCTTCTTCATCTTGTCAATCTCAGCTTGCATCGCGACCCGCTGCTCATGTCGCAGTTTACCCTGGTTAGCCGTCAACTTCGCCACGACTTCATCGAAGTCCAGTTTCTGCGCACTCAGCTGCTTCTCCAGTTTCCGGTCGTACGCGCTACGCAGATCGTCCATCTCGTTCTGCATACGGCGGGTCTCGTTTCGCCGTTCGTAGTGTAAGAGGTCCTGCTCCTCCCGAATCTTGCCAAGCTTGCGCTCGTAGTCCTTCTTCGACTGCTCGAGCGCTTCCTTAACTTCCTCATCGCGGGCGGCTACAGCTTCTTGCATCTCGCTGCGGATCTTGACGAGCTCGGCCTGGTACTCCTTCTCCACACGAAGGACCTCCTCGTTGACTGTGTTACCTGCAGTGGTGTCGACGAGCCGTTTCTCTTGCTCAACAAGCTCACGCTGGATCTGGAGCACTTCGGGAGCCGCACTCATAAGAGCACGCACAATCTCCACTGCACCAGCTCGGGTGTCGTCGCTGTCCCAGCGGACCATTCGCGCTCCGCGCGATATTAAAGGTTGCCAGAAATTCGCCTTGTCACGGAGCTCGGTCTCCTTCGCCACAGCTTTGTCAAATTCGCCGCAGCTACGAGCCTTGTCCCAGCGGTTAGTGGTGAGGAGAACGGACTTCATTGGCGACTCTCCGCACAGATCTTTGAACATCTTCAGGTTACGCAGAGAAGACCCGTACATCCTCGGATCCTGGATTGACTGCATGTAGACAATGCCATTGAGTTTGAGGTGCGGTGGGTTGCGGTAGGTAAAGTCGAGATAATTCGCGATCTCCGTGAGGACCTCGGCCTCACTTCTGCTGCTGTCGTTGAAGCCCGGCGTGTCGATCAGGGTAACATGTCGGCCATCGAGCTCGAATTCGAAAGGCTCCACATCAGTTGTACCTGCTCGGGTCAGAGATAGTCCCGATGATGCGCGACTGATGATGGCTTACAGGATTCATACTGGTGTCCTATCTTGATCCCTTGTAGCTGAGTTACCTGCTCGATGAATGTACTCTTGCCAGAACCTGTGACACCCATAACCGCTATGCGGACTGGAGGACCCGCATAGGGCGGCATAGCTCTGCTCTCTCGTACGCTTTGACCCTAAGCAAGACTGTCGACGACTCTATACTACAAGCCTCAGTCTACTAGTCGCGTGATATGTCAAACGCGTGCAGGCCTTGTTCACTCGACGCTTGATTCCGCTTTCTGCGATAATCCAGTAGCAACTTCTTGTGCAATGCTCGCTCGAAGCAAATAATGTCAGGTACGCACTTACTCTACCAGGCGTGATCAGGTGGTGTCGTATATGCATAGGTTTGTCCTGTACGGACGTTACACCGTATCCGGTATCTGGCCCCATGGCATCAAGCAACCATGCAGGACGTGCCATGGTTCCCGCATGCTTTGATGATCCCAATCAAGCCACGACCGGTGAGCCTCAATCCTTCAAGCCTCCTACGAGTGGATTCATGCAGGCGGACCGCATACAGATTCGCTTAGCCTTGTGCATGACAGTAGTGCGCCTGGTGGAGACGATGGCGCCGAAGCTTCGCTACGCAAAAGCCTTCGCATTCCAAGCTCTGGATGGTTGTTCACGGGTTGACAATTTGTTCAGCAAAGGTCGTGATGAACACCCAATCATTACACGTACGACCGGTGCAGTCGAATTACCGTAAGCAGTGCCAAGGGCAAGACTGTACAAAAGCACTGGCCAAGTGCCTTGCGCGGGTGACCATACAGGTATATATTTCATCGTGTACCTTGACGTCCACAATCATTGGCCATACAGACGCTTGTACGTGATGGGGCCGACAACACCACCAAGACCGGGATGATACCAGAGTGTGCGTGACGAAGGCACGACGTCGAACGACTTAGACTGCGCATGTACCAGACAAACAAGCAACATGCACGTTGTGCTCGAGCATCGAACCCACATCAGCACTAGCTATGGACACGATATGACGATCTCGGCAGCGAAGGGTGCGTCTCGAACTGATGTCTTGCACGATGGCCATGATCGAGCGTAATGCTCCTCCGCATGACTACTTCTCGTCTAGATACACTACCGCAGGACACCATACTTGATACTGATCGTATCCTTCGGCCTCATGCGTACCTGCTGCTCGGAATGCGGGCTGCACAACCACCTTGATCAGCTTCCCGTCGTGAGTGTGATCTTCTGAATCGTCAATACGGTGCAGACTGTGCGCCTGGAGAATCTTCGATCTGATATCGAATTTGATATCTGCAAGATCTGCCAAGTAATCACACCGAAGCGACGGCCGCTGTACCCAAAGGCGCATGCTGAGGGTCCCGGCTTTCTGGTAAACTATCACGAGTTCTTGAACAAATTCCTCGTGTATGCTACTCTCTAGGCGGCGCAGCAACGGCTCGGGAATCTTCTTCGCATATTGCGTTGCAAAATTCTTACAGGTGACGTCGATCGACTGCTTGATAGCCGCAGTCTCGATCTTCGCCGACTCTGATTCAAGGTCCAGTGGGTTCACCAGACGCAGAGTGTCTGAGCGCCAGAGCGCCGCCTTTTTGGGGTCATCTATTCTGGTCAGTCTGGCAAGCGCAACGATTACCGGAATGCGACACCTACACTTGAGGGCACGCTTCCACACATCATGAAAAGCTTTCCTATCTGCTACGAAGAAGAATGGACTCTCCAATATCGTCATCGCAACGTGATCCGAGATCAAAGCGGCCAAGCACAGCTGTGACGCGCGCTTGACGTTCGTGAGCTCGTCAAGCGCCTCGACGCCTTTCGATCCGAAGCGCACGACATGATTCAGTGCAGATCTCAGATCGAGCCTAAGCGATGGATCATCAGACTCACGCTCTGACGCTAGCCAAGTGTCCGCCGCATAGGTTCTGGACAGCTTCCAGATGCTTGCATGGAGATCCTCGAGCTCTGCGCGAGTTTGCCCTACGTCCATCGGCATCCAGCGAGCGGAGTCCATTGCTGAGAACGAGGAGGCTTGTAATGCACCGATCTCCTCATTTTGGCTTTCGATTTTCCTTTGGGACACATGCAGTTCGGTCTCAAGAGATGCATACTGATGCAAATGATGGTCCCGCTCTGTTTGAAACGCGACGACGACCTCCTCCAGGTGCGTGCGATGATCTCGCTCCTTGTGATAATTCTGGACGAGTTCGTTCCACTCCTGTATGGTAGGCTGTCGTGGTGCGCTGGGCCCGTCCGTCTGGCATCTCGTCAGTACCCACCGCATCTCTTCATGCGGCTTCAGCACTGACTTTGGAGCTGGCGATTCCTCTCTGAGAGCTCGGCCTTGCTTGCGACTCATTCGGAACTGGCGTTCGAACTTCCTTTCGATTCACACTCGATGATGCGGGCACATTCGAACGTCCGGCCTCCGCCGGTAGTGCTGATGCCACTGACTTTGAGGTCTTAGTCTCAACCTTGTCAGGTTTTCTGAGGGTCTTCTTCTAAGATCAGTGAGTACGTACATTCCCATAGGCTATACTCAGTAACGCCTACCATATCCACGCCACGATCACCATTCTTTACTTCTCTGGGCATGTTCTGTATGGTCCCGGGATCCTGTAGACTTTGACCGATCCTCTTGAGCATTGCAGCAAAGTCAGAAGGAGTCGGTAGTAAAGCACAAACTATTCTTCGCTAAGCACATGAAGCCGTACCTACGTTGACTTGGACTAGTCAGCAAAGGCGGGAAGGCGCTCGGTTGGCGTCACCGCTGTGGCTTGAGCCAACGCACGACGATAGCAAAGTCGGCCGGCCTGGCTACAGCCTTGCATTAACATCATGCACGCGGGCTCACACTATCGAAAGTCCAGTGGCATGATTGGGACGTTTTTGTGGAATTGTCGACCCCGCAAAATGCCTTGCTGCAGCCCATGGGGGCCAAAACACGCAGCGTGCAGTTTCGATTGCAGATAAGGCATGCACTTTACTAGCACATCAGGTTTGTGGCTTACCTGGTGCATACACTTGTCGGTAGACGTCCAGGTTTGGGCATAGCGCCGTGATATGCAGCTCAGCATCTGTGCTAGTTAAGTGTTCATCAAGCAAGCTAGCGGACTTCCTCTCCACCTCCATTCGTCTAAGAACAACACTGACATTGTGACTCTTGATCCAATACCTACAAAGAGACGCGCGCTCCATTGGACGTTTTGCCAGCGTCGCGCCAAATCCGATCGAGCCAACGGCCACTCACATCGGCCCTTTGTGACCGCTTCCACGAACGTAGTAGTCATCTCCCAGCCAAGCCGCATTCACGACAGCGCTTGGAAATCCTGCACGATCGTGCAAGATCAGGAGTGTTCCCACAACTTGACACAGTGTCTACATCCATCTGGGCCATGTAATTCTCATCACCCCGCGAAGTCTGAACATTGCGCTGCATCAGAATAGTGGACAGCATGGAACATCCACAGATGAGTTCGAAGATCATGGATCTCTACGAAGCTCCACGCGAGGCGCCTCCGCCCTATGTTTCTGGCCGTCACCGACTAATCGTGGGGATCGACTACGGCACGACGTATTCTGGTAGGTGAACTTGAACATAATATTCTCTCCCACTACTAGCAGGCCTGCTCACGTGAGTTAGGCATTAGCTATGTCACTTCCGACAAGAAACACATCGACGATATTCATGTGGTGAGATCTTGGCCTGGCAAAGACGGTGAATGGAAGACGCCGACTCGGATTGCTTATGCCTCCGAGAATCAGAAGATTGCACTTGAAGAAAACCAATGGGGCTATCGCGCCGAAGCACCGATGGTGATGTGTAGCTGGACGAAGCTTTTACTAGATGCTTCCGCCCGACCTGCGCAGAGCGACGACCACCGACTACAATCTGATATCGAAAGCGGGAAGTTGAGACTACCTGCTCATCGAAATGCTCAAGGCGTCACAGCGGACTACCTACACGAGCTCTACAAGCATCTCAAACAGAAGCTTACGAGGGAGTTGGGTGCGAGCATCGTCGCAAGCACTCCTATGGATGTCTGGCTCACCGTGCCTGCCGTGTGGTCCGATCAGGCTCAAAGCGCGACTAGAGAAGCTGCACTAGAGGCGGGTTTCGGCAAAGGAAATGGCGACACCATCAGTATAATTCCTGAACCCGAGGCTGCTGCTGTTGCTGTACTGAAGACCATCTCACGACCTGAAGCCCTCAATAAGCCTGCGGTATGTCGCTCAGTGCCTCCCCGCTTGCTGCGCTGACATGTCAGTAGCCAGGTGAAACGATCATGATCGTCGACTGTGGCGGCGGAACCGTTGACATCACGACCTATGCCGTGGAGAAAGTCGAGCCCGCTCCGGTGTTCGAAGAAGTCTGTGTCGGGATAGGCAAGTTGCAGCAAACCCACACTTAGCAACTTCGCCATGCATTCGTGACTGACAGAGGTCTTTACAGGCGCAAAGTGCGGCTCAACTTCGATCGATAGAGCGTTCCACGAACTCATGAGTGAACGTTTCGGCTCGGCCTGGGGTCAAATCGAGGAACGTCGCAAGGGACCTGGCAGCAAGTTCATGGACCAGTGGGAAAGGGTAAAGCGGTCCTTTGGTGACACTGGCGATGAGCGTAATTCAGAGTTGCAGCTGATCATCCGCGACGCTCCTGACTCGCAATACTACGATGAGGAGGAAGGCATGGTGAAGCTCACAAAGGCCGACGTGCGACAAGTTTTCGAGCCTGCTGTGGCGGAAGTCATAGCTCTAGTAGTCCAGCAGAACGAGACTATCAAGACTGCGGGCAAGAAGCTCGACGTACGTATTCGTGAGCACATACGATCAGCCTAAGCTGACCCTGCGACAGAGACTGGTGCTTGTCGGCGGCTTTGGCGAGTCCGCATATCTCTACTCGAGGCTCAAGAAGTGGTGTCAGACTAGAGGCATCCAAGCATACTGTCCGGAGTACCCGTATGTTGGACTAATTCGTCAAACAGAGGGCATTGCAATAACGCTTACATGTTCAGACAAGCAGCGATCGTCCGAGGCGCTGCTCTCCGCGGGTTGATTGGGATTGCGCCGCGCACCAAACGATGTCGTCGACATTATGGCTGCGCAATCGCATTCCCGTTTCGAGAGGGTGTCGATCCACCCAGCGACGCGATCAAACTTCCACTCAGTACCATCAAGCATTGCAAGAACCGCATGCTTTGGATGATCAAGAAGGTATGTGCTCAGACCTCTTGTTTTGAGCCGTGGTATCAAATGTTTCGAGTATTGGCTGATGCAATCCCAGGGCGATGTCATCAGTGAAGATACAACAGGTTCACATAAGATCACATACACACAAGAAGTCAAAGCAACGGACAAGACCTGGACAATGCGCCTATACAGTAGTGAAGCAGACGACGCACCGCAGCGCACATCGTCCCACTGCAAGTGGCTGCTCAAGTCCGCAGCATTATACACAACGCTGACTTTCCCACAGCAATCGATCAAGTTGGCACGGTGACGGTCGATATGGGAGCGATAAAGACCTCAACATACAAGGAGAAGCGCGGTGGCATGTTCTCACGCGACAAATTCCAGAAGATCCCGATGGAGATCGAAGTGAACTTCGGAGCGAAGAGTGGCGTACTGGGCGTACGAGCGCTTTGCGATGGTCAAGTCGCAGGTGCTGCTGAGCTTACCTTCGATTGATGAGGGTCCGAGATCGGAGTTGCAACTTTGATCTGCTCTGCGCCGCGATGTGCTGCAGTATGAATGATGCACGCAGAGGCGATGTGCTGACTCTTGGTCTTCACCTCTCCTAGTGGGAGTGATGCAGCGGAAAGGTCGCGTGTGCGTGGATTGGAAGAGAACGGCCAGCTACGGCATGATATAAGTTGAACCACACAATTAATCTAATGGTGGCGCCCGTATATAACGGAAGAATCGGACACGGTGCAAGCGGGAATATACCCAATTCGTTCGATTTTGCTATATTGTGCCCTCACTCCATGTCAACTTCCATGTTGATCATGTCAATAAAAAGTGGCGTAAATACTGCAGTGGCGGCGCATACCGAACTGAGCCTTGAGGAGACAAGACTACGAACCCAGTACACTGCTGTGCGACCAACTTAAACGGATCATGATGGTGTCGGCATAGCGATCATAGTCACATGGTCATATTTCGATTGCTAATTGCAACTTCCACGTTGACGTTTGAGGAGCGAAGGTGATGTCAAAAATGAATTGTTCTTGAAAAGGCAAAGAAGCTGGCTTGTGAGAATATGGAAGCCAAAGAAGTAACGAGCTATGTATATTTCCAACCTCTTTCATACATCGTCTAGTAGCACTGGCTGTAGTAGGGGTTCAACACGTGGCAAGTGTATGGGCTCGCGCACGATGTGGCACCGGTCCATCCGCTACCGCCGCACCTGTCAAGGCATTAGTATGTGTACTGCGCGTAGCATGAGTTGACATGGTTGACTTACTGTCCCCACTGAGCGGCACCTCCGGAGCTTGCTGCGGTGGTGGTGGAAGCAGCGGCTGTCGTCGTGGCGGCAGCCGTCGTCGAGGCTGGCTTGGTGGTCGTGGCCGGAGCAGAGGTAGACGACGCTGCCTTGGTGGTGGTGGAGACGGCAGCCGCGCCGAGGTACGAGATGATGGAGTTGTAGGCCGCCTTCGGTGCGAAGCTGTTGTCGAACAGGAGCGGGCTGTTGGATGATCGCCATGAGTCTTGGTCACGAACACCCCAGCTGGTGATGCCAACGCAGTTGCTCTGTGCCAAGCAAGCCTTCACAACGTTCAAGTAATCAGATGGGGCAGCGTTAACGATGTCGAGCTCGGTAACGGCGCACTCGGAGGCGGCGGCGCAGAGGGCGGAAAGAGCACCATCTTGGGTGGTGGAGCCGGGGAACTGCGAGCCAGCAGAGAGATGGCATTGCGAGCCGATACCATCGATGGGCACACCCGCTGCAATCCACTTCTTGACGTACTTGATCAGACCGGTGGTCTTAGCGTATGTGGCACTGTCGAGGTTGTAGTCGTTGATGTACAACTTCGCGTACGGGTCAGCAGCGCGCGCGGCGTTGAAAGCGATGCTGACGTAGTCCTCGCCGATGACGTTGAGGAAGACATCGCTTCGCAGCGTTCCGTCCTCGTTGAAGATCTCGTTGGTTACGTCCCACTTCAGAGGTGGTCAGCTTTGTTCCGGCCATACTGAAGTCAGAGATAACTTACTGCGTAGAACTTGCCCTTGTAGCGTGTAGCCTCAGTCGTGACGTGGTTCTTCACAACCGAGATCAAGGTGTTCTTGTCCGAGATGGCGCTGACCCAGCTTGGCAGCTGCGAGTGCCAGAGCAAGTTGTGTCCACGGACAAGCTTGTTGTTCGTTGCCGCCCAGTTGGCAAGGTAATCAGCGCCAGAGAAGCTGAACTGACCGCGGGATGGCTCGATGGCATCCCACTTCATGGAGTTTTCTGGAGTGACCTGTCCGAAGTCTTGCTGGATCGTGGCGGCGGTGCCGGAGTTGCTGAGGGTGCCTGAGTCGGCGCAAGTGCCCCAGTATCTGCAACTAGTCAGCACGAGGCTCTTATGAGCATGAAGTGCTGTTCGACGTACTTCTTGCCATGCTTCTTAAATGCAGCATCGATGCTGTTGGAAGCAGCGCGCTCAGAGAGACCAGCAGGAATAACAGTCGCTGATGCAAGCGACAGCACAGAAAGTGCAGCGAATGACTGTGTGAACAACATATTGAATGTGAATGAACCGCTCCAGGCGTCTCAGTTGTAGTAGACTCGTGTGTGAATGAATGAAAGTGATGATCGATCGCAACGACGGGGATGGTTCACCTACAACACCTATATATGCTTCTCACAACGGAGGAGCATCTCTTGCAATCTCGGTCGGTCCGCTATGGACGTGAGTCTGGAAGCGATACTTCTGAAACGACAGTCGAAGTACAGAGACATGGCTAGGACAGACCGCGAAGCCCCATTTACCCAGCGCGAGGCACGCAGTGGACGTAGCGCCGCGTGATGGCTCGAGATTTGACCACGTGTAAATCATCCTGGGGTACTCGCGAATCGTGCAACGTGATCTCGTGGCGACTCGGACATTAGTGAGGTGATGCACTTTGCATTGATTGCTACAGCTCGTTTGCGCGCGTACATGTCGGTAGTAGCAAAGCAGGGAATGTCATCGGGAGATGTGGAGGCGGAGATGAACCTCGAGCGGGAAGGCCCGTTCCATCGTATCAGTCTCAAACGAGCGCGGGCGAAGCCCTGTCTTTTGCGGTGTGTTAGATTCCGGGGACCACGAGGGACTGAATAGCCGTGTGATATATATTACTGCCAAGGACGTACTCCTAGTCTTAACAGTGGCAAAGGGGTCTGCTCCACAGTCTTGACCCCGGACCACCTAGGTACGCGCAAAGAGCACTCTCTTGGTGGCACTACTTGAATTACTTTGGCAACAGCTTAGCCTCCATGCCCAGCCGGTAGAATGTGTAGGGCTTCTAGAATGACTGACAGGTGACATTCACACTCTGACCATACCTCCCTCTCAACCTCGGCGTGCGAGCAGGACTTGTATAGCCAGCAAATGGAGGACCGGAACCGCTAGATCATTTCCAAAAGCAGAAGTCATGCTCAACGCTGAGAGAGCGGACCTGAGAGCGCGTCTGGCATTCACTGCGATGCAGCAGCAGCCGAGCAAGGCAACGATCTCGAACCTCGCTCAGAGTCTTACTTTGCCATCCTGTAGCTCTAGCGAGCAGTCTCTCGTGAATGGCTCATAAGCAGAGCCACCAGGTCGTAGCCAAAACATGCGATTCCCTCCACCGCTTTTCTCAATGAGGTCAAGATCGATACCCTCTCGCTTCGCCTGGCCCTTCTGCACTTTAAATGTCCCTGTATATGACAGTGCAGCCGTCACTCGCAGGAAGATTGGCACTGCATACCTCGGCAACCGCTCCACGACGTGTCTCGCCAGTCCAGCCACATCCAACGCGTCCGCGCTCGTGCCAGTTTTCAAGACCACAGCCGCGCATCCACATCTCCCATCGGCGTTCGGAACAGCAACGCCGTACACGTTCGCTTCGTCGATCTGATGGAATGCGCCGACGACGTCGGCGACCTCATTCGTTGAAACGTTCTCAGACTTCCATCGGAACGTGTCGCCAAGTCTATCAACGAAGTAGACCCTCCCATCGTGGTCTTGGCGCATCACATCGCCGCTTCGGAACCACAGATCGCCTTTCTCGAAGACGTTGGTCATCCAGCGCTTCTCGGTGGACGATGCGTTCTGATAGTAGCCTGCGAAAGCCGACTCCTTCATCAGCGGGTCGATCTTGTGAACGACTTCACCAGGCTCGTCGATGGCACTCTTGACTACTCGACCAGCGGAGTCGCGAATGAGGTCTTCCGTGTCCGGATCGATCCGCAACCGGACCTGGTTCGCACTATTTCGATAATCCCACAGCGCACCTCTAACTCCGATTGCACTGCGAGAGAAATCACCCCGATTCGCGTTGAAGGTCGAGCCCATGCCATCAGTCGCAGCGTACAGCTCATGTATCACTGGTATGTTGAAACGTGACCTGAAGCGTTCCCACACGTCTGGTCGCATGCCGTTACCCCATGCTTCGTTGACTCGATGCTGTCGCTCGAGAGGGTGAGGCGGGGCGTTGACAAGATACCTGCATAGCTCGCCCACGTACTGAAGTCTGTTCGCTCCACTGGCGGAGACTTCAGGCCAGAAGGTCTTGTGGGAGAATTTGCGTCCCAGAGTCATGGAGGCTCCGGCCCACAGCACTGGCGTCGTACAGAGGCCCTGAGCTGCACCATGGTAAAGAGGCAAGCAAGTGTAGAACTTGTCAGAGGGCTTCAGCTCGAGATATGTGGCCATGCTGCGGGCTGTGAGAAGCCAGCGCCCGGTTCGAAGGATGGTGCCCTTCGGCAAGCCGGTAGTACCTGACGTGTATATCAGACCTTTAGTATCGGAGACCTGTATGCCGGTGCGTCGATCTTCGGGTAGCGGTGGACCGGAGGAAAGTGATGAAATTGATGATTCATCGAAATACACTACCTGTACCTTCGACTCGTCGAGTGCGGCGATGGAAGACTCGACGAGTGGCTCCAAGGACCGTTCAGTGAGCATGTATCGCGCGGAGCAGATCTAATGGATGACTTAGTCTGGTATCTTGACGCCATGAAGAGATCGAGCCTACCTTCACGCAATGCTGCAAAGCTTCGCCCGTCAGATTGCAATTGATCAACGCTTGACGCGCACCAATGCCGTCGAGAGCGAACCACAGAATCAAGTATTCAGCTGAGTTTGGCCCGTTCAACGCGACCATCTCGCCTTTCTGAATGTCAAGATCATTGAGCAGCCAATTGCCCACGCGTTGAACATCTTCGTAGAACGCCTTATACGTCCAGGTCCTACCTTCGTACTCAAGAAAGAGGTTGCTGGCGGTTTTGCCGTTGGCATGATCTTCAAGGACGTGGTACAGTAACAGTCTGTTCGCTATTTGACGTTCGGTAACAAATTGCATGCCATCAATGGCAGCGGCTTCGAGACTGCCTGCACGCAGATCATGGCGGATGTGGTATTTGGCATCCAGATATGCAGCAGCTGCTGTAAGCCCAGCCAAACCTGCTGCCACAGCTGATACTTCGCAACTATTAGCGAGAAGAGTGGAAGATTGAATGCCATCCGAACGTACCAGCCATCACTTCTACCGACCTCTCGCAGCTACCTGAGCAGACAGTGCTATCATGTGCATTGTCCTACAGAATGTTACTGCAGTGTCTGATGTGTTTGAGAGTCGTCTGCTTGGGGCCAATTTGCCTCGGCTGTGAAGTCCGATATACTTGCGGGGCAGTACTAACTAAAGCAACTCCAAGAATCCTTCCAGATTCCTTACGCATTATTGACGGAGACACACAGTAGTGGTGGTTTGCACCGCTATGTCCGCCGTCAATTCGTCTGAGGGCAGCTTTCACAGACTTTGACTTCGAGCCGACTGCGTGAGTGAGAAACCCACGTAGGAGTCTGATCGCCAACAGATCTCACCTCTCTAGCATAACGAATCTTTGAACAGCTTTGCTATCATCCGGCGAAGTGTCAGACCTTTGCGCTGAAGGCAAAGCCAGCTTGAAGTGTTCCCGAGTAGTATGTGATCGAGCTCTTGCGCCATTGTAATCGCTCATGGCGAGTTCTGCTGCGCGCTCGTGCTAAGACCTGAATGTATGCATACCTCTAAAGTAGCATTGGGCTTCGTCCCAGTCTGTAGGGGAAATAGATCCGAAGGAGCTTCAATGGGGTGTCGTTACCCTTGCAGACCAGTCATTATCTTAGACCTCCACCAAAGTCGATCTTGCGGGCCACACCATCAGCCCTTCCATTCTTCGCTTCTCCATTCTCTCTCACCGGCAGCTCTCCTCCTCGTCTCGTAAGGTCCTTACCCATAGTCTCCAGTCCACCCCCCTTCTTTGGCAGAAGCTCCAGTGACGTAGGACGTGGCGCTGAAGTCCAGTACGGGTGCCTCAGAGTCTGCTCCGCGCTCAGCCGCTTATCCGGGTCCAGAGCCAGCATCTTCGATAGCAGATCAGCACCTTGCTCGCCCAGTATGCGGAACTCGGCGAGCCAGGCTGCGCGTGTGCGCTGTGGAGTGACCTCAGATGTTGCTACGTAGTCTGGCAGCTTACTGACACCGGGCCAATTGTCTTCAGTGGGTGAGCCGACGCGCTCGCAGATGGTTCGAATCTGACTCAGACTGCTCTCTGTGGGCGCTGGTAAGAATGGCTGACGGAGGACCAGCTCGGCGAAGACGCATGCGCAAGACCAGATATCCACTGCGCCGCCATAGTATGGTGCCTTGAACAGTAACTCCAGCGGACGATACCACAGCGTGATGACTTCGTGGGTCATGGGTCGCTTCTGTCCAGGATCAACGAATGTGCGTGCCAGACCAAAATCAGCAATCTTGACTTCACCATTCGATGCAATAAGAATGTTGTCGGGCTTGATATCGCGATGCAAGATGAAGCTCGAATGACAGAACCACATTCCTCGCATCACCATGAGCATCCATGCCTTGATGTCAGCTGGACTGTAGCGGATCGTAGCGTCGAGATAGAGCTGCTTCAGATCACCACGCGGCAGATTCTCCAGGACAAGATTCAAGTTCTGGTCCTTAGTGCTGAAGACGGAGTACAGCTTGATGATGTTAGGGTGATCAAGTTCCTGTAGACATCGGATTTCTCGTAGCGTGTCGTAGCTGATGCCGATTCTATCCTGCTCAGCGGCGATGCGGATCTTCTTGATGGCGAACGTCTTCGTCGGATCGCTTTTCAGAGTCGCGAGGAAGACGTCGGCGTAGGTGCCGCGACCTAGAGTCTTGCCTTTCGAGTACTTCTTTCGCTCCTGCATGTCGAGCTGCTCCGAGAGATCGGCCATGGGTGCTGCTGTTTGGGCCGTCATCGTTTTCGATTCGGACAACGCGCTACCAACGAGTTTCTGTCGCTTCAACGGAGGCTCAGGCGGCACACCGTAGGCCGGTGATTTAAGAGAAATCATTGCTGTGTTCGTGTTGATGGAAATCGTCCTCGAATGATCATGGTCTACGCAGACGTTCGATACTCATCGCTCGTGCCATCGATCATCTATTGCGGAGCACTTTGGATCCGCTTGAAAGTGTCTCAGACGTCGAAATATACTCCGGAAAAATGAACATATGTAGTAAGGTGTACCTTCCTTCAAGTCGACAAACGTCTTGGCACTCCCGAACATTGGACATTGAAGTTTGAAGATCCGCTTCAGCACCGCGAACTGAGCCGGCACAGATCCACCACACCATCACATTGAAATGGCATCCAAACGCCCCCTAAACTTCTTCACCGCTCCTCGCACCCTCCGCCCCCATCTCCGCGCCCTCCACGCCGGCTCCCCCTCCACCCCCTCAATCCCCAAACCCACCCCCTTCGTCCCCGACCCCACCGCCTTCCTCACGCTCATAGGCCGGAACCTCAGCGCCCACGCCTCCAAAATCCCCTCCTGGCCCGCGCTCTTCACATACACCTCCAGCCAACTACGAGAAGCCGGCGTCGAACCAGCCCGCGCGCGGAAATACTTGCTGTGGTGGCGGGATCGGTACCGGAATGGGATTATGGGCATAGGCGGGGATTTGACGTACGTGGAAAAGGGTGTCGCGGAGTTAAGGGTCGTGGAAGTGCAGAGCGATAAGGCGGGGGATCGGGAAGCGACGGTGAGCAAGAGTGAAGGAGTAAGGAAGGTGGTGGTCAACACACCTATCAGTGTCGCCGCATTACCAGACCCAGCCAATCCGAAAGCTGAAGGAGAGGATGTGGCGGAGCTGCCGATTGCTGTTGCGCCGCGGGTGGATGCTCGGGATGCGCGGCCGGTGGAGGGCGTGAAATTCGTGCAAGGGGGTGTGATAGCGGGAAGGGGCGTGGAGTATGTCAAGGGACACCCTGGGGTGGCGAGGATAAGGGTGACGGAGGGGTTATGGGAAAATCGGAGGGGGCATAAGGTGGATGGTGGGGAGAGGCGGAAGGCGGAGGTTAGGGCTAAGAGGGCGGCGACGGAGAGGAAGAACGCACGGTAGAGTGATTGAGAGGGATGAACTGTAGCATACTGTACGAATGCATAGACTTCTGCACACATGGCGGTGTCCAAGCAATGGCCTCACTATCTGCCTCTTCTGATCTCACCAACAGCCCTTCTCCTCAAGTCACTTTCCGCAAAGAGCGCCTCAATCAGCTCGACAACTGCCTCCCCCTCGAACTCCAAGCTCAGTTCGCCTTCACTCCACATATATCTGATGTCCGCCAGACTGCTCTCCAAGATCTCACCCAAGTACTGGAACTTCAGCCAAGGCGGACAGTAGATGAAAGTCATATCCGTAGCGCCCTCGCTCGCTACAAACAACGACTTGAGGCTCGAGATCTTATCGCACAGGAGTCTGAGTTGCTTCGAGTCCGACTCTGCGATATCTGCCAGCTCCTCAACCTCAAGAGTGATCTTTCCGATGACACTGGAAAGGAGAGAGCCGAGGGACTGTAGTAGAGCCGAGGGCGCGAGAACCGGCTTCCAGAGGGCATGCACTTCGTACATGCGGTCCACCACTTGTTGGACGGCGCTCTCACACTCAGCTTTGTTGGGCTGTACGGTGCAGTCTGCGAAGCCTTGAGCGCCGTCCAGCAGGTCTCGCAAGATCGTACGTTGGGCGTCTAGCTCAGCGGTATACGCACGCTTGGCAAAGGTTTCGAGGGCGTTTGTATCAGCTTCCAGGCGCAGGCGAGACGAGGGCGGTGTGTTAGCTTGCCAAGCGAGCAGAGAGGCGGAGAGGCAGGTAGCGTCGTTATAGATTAGCATGTTGCCTACGGGGATCTTGGCGTATGCAGTCGGGGCTGTGGCGCGGTAGATCGCTAGCGCAAGCGTTGGCAGGGTGTATAGTCCTTGAGCAGCAGGGGCGATGGGCGACTCTGTGTACTCGGGGCCGAAAAGCGTTTGGGCGTCTTTGATGACAACTTGAATCTGGGACAGAAGCGTGGCTGGGACGGCTGTTGTGGTGTAGGACTCGCGGAGGGTTACTTCCCGCTGCTGAGGTTGGGAAGGTGCAATGCCGTTGGTCTGCGCTGGAGTGGTACGGGTAGCCACTGGGCTGGGGTGCTTGTTCGCATCCTCGCCGTCGCCCCAACCCCAAGCTTCTTCTCCTGTCTCATCGGCCTTGTCATCCAGATCGTCCGTGTCCCATGCACTAGCTTCGTCGTCCTCGATCGGCGCTTGATTTGGAGCTGCAGCAGATGCAGGCGCCACAGCAGTCCTCTCAGGTGAACCTGCGCTGGGCTCCTCCCATGCACTGTCCCAATCGTCGTCTCCACCGTTGCCACTGGCTGCGAGCGCGTCATCCCTGCCGACCATCTCAGTCTCAACTCGCTCGACGACCTTCCTCTCCTGCGATCCCGAGAAGACCAGATTCCGCACATCACCCAGTAGGGCCTCTCGCCTCTTTGTCAACCACGCTCTGGGTGCGCCTTCCACCCATTGGCGTAGCTGATCAGCACCATGCCACTGCAGGCTGTCGATGAAGTCGGCAAAGCTCAACAGCTCTGTCAGCGTGACCTCGAATTCGTCGATACGAGACATATCCAGCGGGACTGCGGGTTCAAGCCAGTGTTCTTCGAATCGTGAGATAAGCACCGGCATGAATGTGGCGGAGTACTGGATGCCGCTCTGATGTGGCAACCGAGAGCGCAAATGACTTAACAGAGCTTTGACACCACTGAGTATCGACGCAGTGTTGTTGACCTGGGAGTCCGCCGTGCATTCCAATGCATCTGGCATGGTACCGGAGACCGTGATCTTGCCCAACTTGCCGTCCCTTCCTTTGCTCAGCAGTGGTCTGAGCATGGTCCGGTCGATCGCCGTCGTCAGTCGTTTCGCGTATTGCTCAGCTAGACCAAGTCGCTCGGCCGCGTCGAGCACACCTCCCAGCGTGACGTCTGGCTGATTGCCCAGCGACTTCCGCACGGTGAACCGACTCCTATCTCCCTCACTAGGCTCAGCGACGACAAGCTGTCCCCAATTTTCGCTCACACGTTCGACAAGATCTTCTCTCGCGCCCTTGACCCTCTCCTGTAGCACCCCGAACGCTCTCGTGCCCTCAAACCCCGTGCCCCCCAGATCCTCTACGCCAGTCTCTACAGTCTCCAAATCCTCCACAGCCTCACCCAGGCGTCCAGCCAGAACATGTTCCCTCACGACCCCAACACCCTGATTCACCTCCCCAAACCCCCTCAAACCCTCCCCCAATCTTTCACTAAAACCCACCTCCCCCTCCAATAATCTCACCTTCCGTCCTCTCTCCTCAGCCTCGCCTTTCAACTCCTTGACCCTCTCAGCCTCCTTGACAATCTCGCGAGCCGTCTCCCTGCTCCTCAAAATATCGGCCTGTAGATCGCGCGCGCGGGTGATCCACGTATCGATGTCCGGCGCAGCGTTTCGGCTGAGCTGGCGAATAGACGTCTTGAGAGTCTCTTGCTCGGCGCGGAGCGAGGAGATGATACTTGGCAGGGTGTCGGAGGTGAGGTCGGCGGAGGAGAGGGAGGGGGAGGAGGGATAGGCACCGGATTGGAGGTGAGTGAGGATCGCGGGGGCGAGGGCGCTGTTGTCCACGTCGGCCATGGTGACTTGGTGCCACGGTCAAGCGTGGATGCCGGAATAGTCGAACGAAGCTATCGAGGAGTTTCACGTGTCAAAGTTGGAAGTGACGTTGCAGCACCTTGAATGCCAAGGATATGAGTTGAACACGCTACATGGTAATATTTCCTTGAAGGACAACAAGAAGGTCGACATTGGTCTTCATGTGACTTTGGTGGCAGTCCCAATGGGGCTCTCACTCGTTGATCGATTAGGAATGTTCATGAAGATCAACGATCGACGACTTGGCGCCACAGGCGTGTCTGAATCTCTGGACGTTCTGCAGACTTCTTTGGGCTACTTGGCAGAATGCTTGGGCTGGGAGGTGAGGAGTACCATATGTGCACGACTTGCACGCCCGTCTTTGGAGCGGATTGGGCTGAGAGGGAGGAGAGGAGAGCAGCACGCGAGAACTGCCCGAACCGTGGAGTACATGGTAGTGTATTCGAACTGTCGATTTGACTGCTAGCCTAAGCACGACAGGGCCATAGCTACATGCGAGCCCGATCGCCAGTCTTGGCCACTTCGGACCGCTACATTTGCCGTACTAGGGCCATCTTTACTAAATATGCTTCCCATAGCATTGCCGCCTGCTAGCAGGGCAATCTCACGGACCACTCAAAGGTTCGCTTCATCTTTCAACTCCCAGCTTCGTCCATCCCTCAATCCACCTCTATTCCCCCACCACCCCTCTGCATCCCCCCCATACCCCTCCTAAACCCTCCTCCCGACCCATGCCCATCATGCCCCTTCTCCCTCTCAAACTCCTCCTTCTGCTGCCGAATAACAGCAAGCACATTGACCAAACTGCTCTTCCAATTCTCCAACCGGCTCGCAACCTCCCTCCACTGATTCTCGCCAAAACTCCTGTACGTACTGCGATGGATCAAGAACTCCTGTTTCTGCTGGCTCAACTTGCCCTCCACGAGTCCAGAGCGAATGCAGTCAATGACCCACATCTCCACGTCTTCGCTCGGGATTTGCAGCGCTTTAGCGATCTGGGCGTAGGGGAGTGTGCGTGTTTGGGAAGCGTGCGCGGCGGAGGAGGCGAGGGTTAGGAGGCGCATTTTGCGGTCTAGTGTTTCTTCTGAGAGGCTGTTGGCGGTGAAGAAGTCGTCGTTGGATTCTTTGAAGTCTTGGAGGTCGGTGTAGGTGTCTGAGCTGTAGAGTTCGAGGAGGTCGTACCAGACTTCGTCACTCTTGCGCAGCGCTTGAATGCTGTCTAGCGAAGTAAGGTCTTGGAAGTCGAAGTGCTTGTCGTGCTGTAGGGCTGCTTTGAGGGCACGGAGGGAGAGGTCGCGGGCTTCGGGGGTGGAGGGCTCGGACTGGAGGGTTATGAGGGCTTTGAGGAGGTAGCGGTAGGATGCATCTGGGTTTGAGGCGGCGGCTGCGGTGTCGGAGACTGCGGTGAAGAGGCGGCGCTGGTCTTTGGGCTCGAGCTCCCAGTCTGCGATCCATTTGTCGAGGGTCTCTAGTTGTGGCTCGAGTGTCTCGAAGTTGCCCGTCTTCTTCACCAGCTCGATGATGAGAGTCAACACGTTATATCGCGTTGAGTCATCTGGGTCGAGTGTGTTGAAGATTGTACCCAGTATGCTGAGTGCGATACCCGTGTTGTTTGCAGGCGAAGATGTGATGGGTTTCCGGAGATTCAGACATATCGACCTGATGTAGTTGTCTGGGTCCTCGGACTGTGATATGAGATGTATGAGGAGGTTATACGCCGCCTGCAGTTCCTTCTCGGGTGCGCTGTTCAACACATCACTGGCCCCCACAAGTGACTCTAGCACAGCATCTTTGTCTGTCTCCGCTGGTCTTGCCTCCTGCTCCGGGTCTGCGATTTTCGGAGTGATTGTAGACAGCACATCTGATTCCTCGCCCTTCTGCTGGTCCAGGTATGTTGCGAGCTCGAGCGCTAATTCCTCGAACGAGCCCTCAACCAGTGACAGCCTTGGGAAGCCAGGCATGGCTGCGGAATGCGGATGTGATCTTTCGCTTTGGACGAACTGAAGATCGTGATAATGCGCGTAGATTGGAGATCCTTTGCGCTGGGCTTAGTGGTCGATCGAGGATGGTTAGGCCAGTCTTTACGCTTAATGCCGTTTCGCGAGGTGCAGTCGGCACAAATTCGATGTACGACGGGAGAAATCTTGGCACTTCGCGGATACGCCCGTGGCCTCTAGCCGTGTACCGAGTGAGATCGATCACAAGCTACCGGAAATGATGCCAAATGTATTCGGCACGCTTACTTGCAACACAATCCGCTCGTATTCGATGTACAATTACACCCCCCTCCCAGGACCATCGCTCAATGCATCCCCATTCACTCCCAACCTCATCTAAACCCCCCAAACCCCCCGTTCATGCCCCCATACCCCCCAGTTGGCTGCGGCTGCACCCCGCCCTGCGTCAACATCAATCGACTCCCTCCAAGAATCGGCCCCGTTTCCTCCTCCTTCCTCTCGCTCTTCTCCCTCTCCTTCCGCGCCTCATTATCACGCTTCAGTTCCTCGATCGTGGCGGCTTGCTGCGATAAGAAGTTGATCATGAACGGCATGGTGAAGTCGGTGAGGTTGTGGCGCCAGGAGAGCTCCATGACGGTGTGTAGAGGGATGAGGTCGTAGCAGGAGTAGAGCATGCCGACGTAGCATTCTTTGCTGCCGATGTCGACGAACTGGAGAGATTGTCAGTGTGGTGTAACAAGGTGAAGGTAAGACAGCGTGACTTACGTAGTTGAGTAGCTCGACAACAGTCTCTTGCCGGGCGGAGATGGCAGCCGTCTCGATGGCGTCCTTGTACAGCTTGTCTTGCTTCGACAGCGCGATTGATTTCTCCCAGCGCTTGTTCTTGCGGTAGATGCTGGCTGCGATTTGGCGGAAGAAGACAAGGTCGTGCTTCTCGAGACGCTGAGCAAGCGCGACAGCCTCGTAGTTGTCGTACTGCTCCACGCTGTCGCGCAGGGTCTTGTAGTCTTCCTCTTCGATCAGGAGATCGTTGATCGCGTCGTTGACAGCGCGCTTGTTTTGCGGCTGCACAGCTTGCAAGAACGGCTTAATGAGGGGGATGTTGTCGGACTTCTCGAACATGCGCACCACGCGATTAACGTCAATGCGTGGAGTGAGTGCTTGGAGCAGGTCGGTGATGAGTGATGGCTGCTCCTGTAGGTAGAAGTTGAGTGCGCGGTAGTAGATCTCCAAGTTTGCCACCTTGACGATGGTATCCTTGAAGGTGTGGTGCTCCCACGCATCGGATGCGCGCTCCATCATAGCGAGAGCAGCGTTGTCGAACTCATCGTAATGCTGGTAGAGGAAGACCAGCTCGGGCCACAGGTGTGCCTCTTCGCAAGCCTTCAGCATCTTGGGAATATTGATTCTGCCCCAGAAGATGCGCAAGTGCTCCATCACTCGGTCGGGATGATACTTGCTTAGGGCAATGCCGAGCTCAGTAAATACGCCCATATGCACCCTCTCTAATCCAAGGCCAGCCTCAAGCAGGGAGATTAGCTCGTCAAAGTATCCGTTGCGCTCGTATTGCTTAACCAGGTCGGCCAGCTCCTCGGCATGAACGATGAGATTGAGACCACAAATCTGCGCCAACTTGAACTCCTTCTTCGCAACACAAGTCTCATTGACCTGCTTCCACACCTTGACACTATTAGCCTTACGTGCGCACTCAACGGCACCCTGGTAGTCCTCAAGGTGCACAAGGGTGGTGGCCAGCTTAGCCCAATTCGAGATGGAAGTGAAAAAGAGCTTGGCGGCCTCGTGGTAGCCTTCAGCGTAAGCCTTGTCACCAGACTCCTCGATGTTGGCGACGTTGGCGGAGCGAAGGAACTCCTCGAGCTCGGGGAGCTGGTTCGTCCTGGCAAAAGCGAAGGCGAGCGCGGTGTCGATGGCGGGCTCGCGGAGAGTCTTGCGCGACATGCGGAGGTACTTGATGAGGTCTTCATCTTTGCCAGCGTGGGTTGCGGTCTCGATGACTTCGAGGTTGTTGGAGGGGTCTTGGGCTTTGATGTAGGACTCGATGGAGTCTGAGACCCGGAGGCCATCGAGCTGAGCTTTGCCGACTTTGCTCCAGACTTCGGGGAGGTCGACTTGGTCGGCGTACTCTTGTGCGCGATCGATGCTGACGACATGGTCGACGAGGACGTTTGCAGCAGAGAGGTGGTCGCCAGCCTTCTTGTGGATGAGGAAAGCTTCCTCGAACATGCCAACCTCAACGCACTGTTGCGCAATGTCTTCTGGACTATAGGCATTGAGTTGCTGAATGTAGTTGGCCACACGACCGCGGTCTGACTTGCAAGCAGTCAACATAAGCAGATTCTGGAGGTTGGCGTTGTCACTGAACGTGGAAGGCTCAAGTATGATCTTCTCGAGAAGCTCGATGAGCTCCACTGGCATGTCAGCATCGATGAAAGCCTTGACAGCAATGGAGACCTTCTCAGGATCTTGCGACTCGGGCACGGCGGTGGAGATGATCTGATCGACAAGACTCCGGCGATGGATGTTGTTCTCCGATAGCACGTACTCCCAGATCTCCGGGTCGGCGCGGTCAAGCAGGTATCGTGCCTGCGCCTTGAACATTGCGTTCTCGTTGGTGATGCTGATGAGCTCGAGATCGTTCTGGCCCTTGCTGTACGCAATGAAGGCTAAGTTCGGGTCGCGCTTCTCGCAGTACTTGCCGACAGTGAGAGTGTCATACTGGTCGTTAGACTTGAGGAAGGCTTCGGGGTTGGAGTTCGAGTCGATGTAGATCTTGGCCAAGGCGTTGTAGACAGCTTGTTGCTGATTGCCGGCAGCCAGAGTAGCCTCGAGGAATGGCAAGAGCAACTTCAACCTGTTGCGAGACTCGACCTCCTGTACCAACTCGTCGATAGGAATGCTCTGAGGCGACACGGAGCTGAGCAGGTTCTTGATGATGTTCTCGTCGCAGTCCACATCGAGCAGGCCAGCAATGACGCCCGGTGTCCGTGCCGGGTTGACGCGTTGAACGTACACTTCAATCGACTTGAACGCCTGGTTCTTGTACAAGTAGAGCACCAAGTCGTGGACAAAGTTGAAGCGGTCGCAGACGATGATCAGAGGTAGCTGCTCCGTCAAGCGTTGCTCCTTCAGGAAGTTCTTCACCTTCTCCGGGTCGTAGAAGTTGCTCTCGCGGCAGACGCGCTCGACTTCCTGAAGTTGCCCCATCTTCGTGGCAGCCTCGATGTACTTGAAGGTGACATCTTTGTCCTCGCTGATGTTGACGATCCCGCCCAAGTAGAAGTACAGGCCCTCCGCGGTGCGGTACTTCTCGAGCAGGTCGATGATCCGATTAGGCCCGAAAAGGTCAGAGTACTTCTTCGCGATGTTGATGACGACTTGCAGGTTCTGGCGGATGTTGACTTTGAGCATCTCGTCAAGGCACTCAAGAGCGAGCTCCACGGTCAGCTTGCCGAAGTAGGCTGACAAAAACTCTTCGTTGATCTTGTCACTCTGCACCACACAGCGCTTGATGTCCGCAGGGTTCTCGTAGTGGTCGAGCGCTAGTGCGAAAAGCCCAGCGTTCTCACAGAGCTGCGCGATCCGTGGCCGATCGTAATGGGAGAACATCTGATTGGTCAAGATCGCATCGGCAACTTGAGGTGCGTTCATCAAGTTCATCTCGAGCAGTCTGGTCTGTAGGTGACCTTGCTCTGGCAAATTGCCGCCAAGCACGTCGAGCAAGAACGCTGTTGCCTGCTGCACCATACCCTGACTCTGGAAAATGTCGACAGTCCGCTCAATGTCAAGCAGATTCGAGTCCTCCTTTGCAAGTGCAGTAGCAAACTCGGCACCCTTATCCGGGTTCATGCGAACAACGTGCTGTACCAAGGCGTTGTAGTCAGGCGTGTAGCCCACCGACTTGGAGTATGGTAGGATCGCGTTGAAGTTGCCAGACTCAGCCATTGCAGCAATGACCTTTTGCGAGGCGCCAGCTTCTTGGTAGATCAGCTGCGCGAGGGCGGCATCCTTAGTGCGCACCAGATCTCCGAGCTGCTCTGAACATCCAAGTTTGCCCTCCTTCATCCACTTTTCGAGCAGATGCTTGCGATCTTGTTGCAGGACTGGGCGTGCAAGCTCGAGCGTCTCGTGCTGATTGAGCTTGCCCTTGTCGAGGAGCATACCGAAGTACTGCAAGATGACTGAGAGCTGACCGCCCTGTTGTGGGATGGCCTTGAACTTTTCGATAGTCTGCGGTGTCCTGAGGAAGCCTTGTGGAGAGTTGGCGGCAGTCTTGGCAGCTTGTTGGTAGTTGCCGATGGCAAGCAGCTGGTCAAATCGCTGCTGATACAGTTGGTCGGCGCCCGGTAAGCTCGCTCTCGAGGCTAGCTTGTACGCCAGCTCTGCGTTCTCGGAACTCTGCAGGAGATACGGAATGATCGTAGCGTCGTCGATACTAACGAAGAGCACTTGACCCTTTCGGTTCACTCCGACAACGCCCGTTCCTTCCTCGTCACTCGCAGTCGTGAAGATCGTGTCGCTCGAAATGCGGTTCATGAAGATCGTTGTACCAGTTTCGAGGTCATACAGATGAATGAAGCCGTATTTGGTGACAAGGTATATCACCTTGTACTTCTTCGACACCTGCATCGCGACTGGGAAGTCGTTGGTCGCCTCTGCTGGGAAGTAGATGTCCACTGCCTTCTTTTGAAACACCGGGTTCGGTGCTGTATGATCGACCTCGACGATGTGCAGCTTCGCGCCAGTCGCTGTGCGGTTCGCAAAGGTGAAGAGCTTGGTGTCTGTGGGCGCATCCTCCATGCGCAATGTGCCGAACGCTGCCGCATGTCCCTCAATCGCCTGACTGATACCGCGATCTTTCGAGTACAGCTGCATGGCGCCCACCACACGACCCTGCTGTTGCGAAATGCCCACCACGACTGACCACTTCTCATCGTCCGCCACACGGTAATTGATGATTTGGCAGCCAGCCAGATTGTTGTTGCGGTCGAACACCTTCGCTGGTGCCGCCTGAGCAGGGTCGAAGATGTTCCAGTGATACACAGCAGTGTCCGTCACCAGACCCAGCGTCGTCTCACTGAACCACTTCCAGAACACCACGTCCTCATTCATCGTCGCGCTCTTCAGCTTAGCCTTTGCCGCCAAGTCGAAGATCTGCAGCGTCTTGCCGCTGGCTTTGAGGGCGATGATCTCCTTCGACCAGTGCATGATGGCACTGTCGGCCTTGATGGGCCGCCGCGTGACATTGTTGTTGTTCTTCAGGTTCACGATGATGACTTCGGGGGAGGTACTGCCTTCTGCCGTCTGCCGCACGCACACGAAGTGATCTGATTCGAGTGTGCATGAGTTGAAGCCTATGGATGCCGGCTTTCCCAGGCGTCAGTATACTGCATGCGCTGTTTGCACTGCTGACAGTGCTGCGATGGGGCATTGCGACTCACCAGTATGCCCGCGGTGGTGAGATTGAACTTCTCCTGGAACTTGATTGGAAGCGCCGCCATGATGGAGGTTGTGTGTGTATGCGCAACTTCATCAATCGTCTATGCCGCAATGGCCGCGTCTTTTCCCCTGGTCAACCGCTCGCTAGACAGGTCGACCTGGTCTGCCTTCGAAGGTGGTTAAGGAGTTTCGGTTCGACTATCGGCACGCTAAAGGAGTGTGGCTGAAATGCAAGGGGATGTGTAAGGGTGTTGGATGGTTCAGGAGTTGATCGATCTTCAATAAACATCGCAGCAAGCTGTCAGCTAAGGTAGTAACAACTTGCTCGGCGTTCATGTCCGGGCTCCCGTCCGGCGCCTTCCGCCTCCGCGTAAGCACGTGCACTTGAACGCCCTCAATTCATACATTGAGCTCTCTATCATCTCAAGCATGATCATGCAGTGACCGACACTTCCGCCGTGACCGCTCGCCGATCATCCAAGAGCACAGAGTCCTGCTTGGCTATGCTACCTCGATCATTCGAACGAGACGGCCCTTCGTGCTCAGCAATCCACTGCTCCCACACCTTCACAATATCGTTCATGTAAATCCACGGCATCTTCGACTCCATGTTCAGTCCATCGGCACGCAGCTTCAGCGCTGCCTCGAAACGCTGATCAGGACTCAGATGCTTGACGGCCTGTGCTTTGCCCTTCTGTTCATCGAGGAATTCGTACCTGAGAGACAAGGTCAGCTGTGTGTCAGGAGACTCGCCCGGAAATGACCTACATTCTCATGTAGTACGGCGAGCGGATCTCGTCGAAGATCTTCAGAGCATCTCGGAGAGCGTGCGTTGAACCTCTCGTGTATTCGATAGCTCGAGCAAGGATCCAGCCATCTTCCAGTGCGAATGCAGCGCGGGATCCGAAGGCTCCTGTATGACCGGATTAGCTTCCATTCATGACACTGAGACATCCGTCCATTGAATCCACCTACCAGATAGCGGGTGACTGGCATCTCCAAGCAGGACGACTTTGTCCCATGCGGTCAGCTTGTCGAGCCGCGCTCCCGCGAAAGCAGAGAACTCCCTCCAAGTACCCTCCGGAGCAACAGCCATTGCTTCTCGGACTTGTGGATCGTAGTCCTGAGATTGAAGATTCAGCGCTCATTCGAATAGGAACGGGTATAGCGAGACCAACGGTAAAGTGCGAAACCACCCTCTCATTCGTTGCCGGCACGCCCCAATTGAATCGCTTTGTCAAATCGGTCGCCGGATCCAGCAGATTCCGACACGAGATCTCGAGCATTCTCTCCGCGTCGCACAACTCCTCCGGATCATCGACAGGCGATGTATACTCATGCCCATCCTTCCCATACCACCACGCCGTCGTCTCGGCAATCTCAGGCAAGTGTTTCACCTTCGACCACGGGATCAGCGTCCGCCAGATGATCGTTCCGGTGTATCTAGTTGTGTGATCTGGGTAGACTGCGTCTCTCACGACCTACGAGGCAATGTCAGTGCCCTCTTCACTCATCAGAGCGGCTGGCAAGGGGCCACAGACCGAGCGGATCCCATCGCCACCCACAACCAAATCCGCCTCAGTCACCTCACCATCCTCGAACACTAACTTCACCCCTTTACCTTCCCCTAGATCCTCGACAGAATTCAACGCCTTCCCCAGCCGAATAACTCCAGGCTTTACCTGCGCCAACAACGCCGCCTGCAGCCTCCTCCGCCTAACGCGATGCGGCTGTAACCGCTTCGGCAGATCTTGCGCATTGGTACTCCCCACGAGCGCGCCGGTAAGTCCATTTCTGCTCCCACGTCAGCTACCTCCCTACCTTAGCGCCTCATCGAACGTTCCAGTGCAGTAGTGTCGCATGCACTTACCTATGATTGACCTTCACCTTATGATGCCCTCTCACGCCTTCGTCCGCGCCAAGTAGACCGAGCACTCGCCAGCAGTTGAAGCCAATACGAATCCCGGCGCCCACTTCGCAGAGTTCTTTGGCCTTCTCATAGACTTTGACCTCAACGTTAGGCAACTCAGACAAAGCGATAGCAGCACCAAGGCCAGCCGGACCGCCGCCAATAATGGCTATGCGCAGAGGTGAGCTTGAAGACATGTCATCAAAGGAAGGTAGGAGGAAGGTAGTGAGAGGAACGTGCAAGGCTGTAATGTTCGGTGAGTTGTCGCAAGAAGCATTGCCGGCTCATCCTCGAAGTCGCTGATCTGTAAGCTCTGCCTACCACAACGCGATGGCGTGCTCGAGCTGCTTGCTTGCGATAGAGCTCGCAGGTGTTCGGCACTCTGGAAAGCCCGCTTCGATGCCGCGCTGACCACACTCTCAACTCCATAAACCCCACACACTTTCCCACGTTGCTCGCACTCAGTCAACGATCTCCTCCTCCTCCGCCAGGATCTCCTCATAAATTTCCTCCACAACCCTCGTCTCGCCGTCATCCGCAACCTCCAATGCAGCCCTCTCCTCGCTCACAGCCGTCAACCCCAACGCCTCCCGCTCCTCCTCAAGATCCTCCTGCACCCGCTGGCGATACGCAAGCCACTCCTGCAGCAAGCGTCTCCTCGCCTCAACAACAGCCTTGTTCGCAGAGGATTTCTTAGCGACGTCGAGCTCTTCGAAAGTTTTGGAGTATTCGCGGAGATTCTTGCGCACGTTCTTCATTTCGTCTTTGGAGAGGAGGCGTTCGGGGCGCGGGCGCCAGGAGAATTGCTTAAATTGCTCTGTTGGCTCTTCGCGGAGGGTGGTGCCGGAGAAGGTGTACAGGTGGTAGCCGTTTTCCATCTGGGAGGATTGTCAGTGCGTGTATTTATGAGGTGCAAGTTCATGAAGGTGACGTACCCTATGTTTCCAGAAGCTCGCCGTGGTAGCCACGTAGCGACCCGAAGGATCCCACTCGATGTCTGTGACACCATAGTGGTCTGCCGTTGTCATCAATTGTAAGTTCGCGGTCAAGTCCTTGTCCTTCTCGTCCTTCTCGCCCTCAAAGTCAAGGTCCCAGAAATCGAGATCGAAAGACTGCTGGTTCATGACGGTAGCGACGACTACGAAGCGGCCGTTAGGTGACCAGTGGATGGCGTTGTTGTTCTTCTTGTCGATTGTGCGGATGAGCTTGAAATTTCCGATGGTGTTGCCCTTCGACTTCTCGGGGCAAAAGAAAGAGACGGAGGTCTTTGGCGGTACAGGCGCACCATCGGGTACTTCACCTGCAGTAATGAGCACGAAGCGGTCGCCCTTGGGCTCCCATGCAAAGTTGATGACTGTATCTTTGATGCTGTCGACAACTTCGACCGGTACGCCCTTCTCTCGCACACGGAAGATCTCGAGGTTGGTGGCTTTGCTCTTCCCGCTCTTGCTGTGCCTATCTACCTTGACACACACAAATGATGCTTCAGATTGCCAATGCAACTTCGCGTCAGACACATTGAACAGGTTGCGGGTACGGACGATGTCTTTGCTGGGGATGCTCATCAATCCGACCTTCGCCGGATTGCTGCCGAGTTCAGGTGTCCAGTAGCAGAAGAGTTGCTCGTAGGTCTTGATATTGTCACGCTGCGGACTTGCCGGTGCCCACTCGAAGTCCATCACACCCTCGATCTTGATGCTCTGCCTGTCCATGAGGTTCATCTTGGGCAGCTCGTACACGCTGATGCTCTGTCCCTGTGTCATGCGCGCCACATACTTGGCGTCTGAAGACCACTTGAACGCTGGCCACTGAATCTTCTGCTTGATGGGGTTGCCCTCAGCATCATTTGTAGGTCCAGCGAGATCGAGTGTGACGAATGATCGGATAGGCTTGGCCGTCGCGACGTCCCAGATGATGTAGTTCTTGCCGTCCTCCTCGAGCGAGAGTACAGGATTGCCCTCTTGCACCTCCATCGCCTTGTGGGACCACGTTGTGATGTACCGCTCATCTGGTGAGACATCCACGAGATTCGCGCCTGGGTGCATGAAGCGCTTTTGCCGTGACCAGTTCGGGCCACCCCAAAGTTGCACACCCTGCGCATGCATGGATATGAGGTATGTGCCCTTTGGAGACCATTGCACAAATGTCTCTGTCCAGCCTGTCCTGTTCACGATCTGGTCTGGCACGTCGTCCCTTTCATTCCAGTACACTCCTACGTCGTCTGCTTTGAACATGATGAACTGGTCACGACCCTCGGGATCACCTAGCCACCATCGCAAGTGCTCCTTCTCCTCGAACGATGCAATCTCGGGCTCATGGTACGTCTCGTCAATCTTGCCCTCCCGTCCGTAGCGCTCGATGTCCGTGAGCTTGTTCACGGCAATCGTGTGCTTCTTGTCGAGAGGTGTGCCATGCAGCAACTTCACTGCCGCAGCAGCCTGGGCCGCAGTCTCATACTCGACGAATGCATATCCCCCAGTCTGTCCAGTCGACTCGTCCAGTGGCATGTACACATCATCCTCCTTGGTCTTTCCCGCAGTCGTAAGTTTCCGCAGCAAGAACTTGACAAGCTTCGGTTTGCTGTCTTCGGGCACTTTTGGTAATCCGTCGATCACGACGAATGTGTCCAAGCCCTCCTCCATGCGCACCTCATATTGCTCCTTGAGGTCGGTGAAATCGACATCATCCTCAGCGTCGTAGTCGCCGGTCTCCGGGTCCAGCTGATCGAATGAAGGCGCCATGATTGCGGTTGTGTGTCGAAAGTTCGTCCACCTTCTCGATGCGACCCCGTCCTCACCACCAAAATTCGAGGTTCCTCGTGGCGGAATCTTGGCCGCAGTGTGAGTCGTGCCAAGCTGCCGGAAGCTCGGGCCGCGCCATCAACTCTAATCGCGAGCTCCACGGCCGGACGATCATCACTGCGCGAGCAGTCACTTGCTGCATTCATTCACATCCAAGGACACAGCGTTCACTCCCTTGAGTCTGTTCGCGCTTGCGACATATATGCTGATAGTTGAACGGTCGCTCGATGTGATATTATACCCAGGCGATACTACTTGCAGCAGTACAACATTCTAGTTGCGATCAGGGCCCAGCCATTGGACTTGGGGCGCATAGAGTAGCACACAATGGCGCAAACGTGTAAGTACATGTGCTTCAGACTTACAATGAGTCGCCCTACAGAGCATGATCTAGGCCGGAATTGACTGACATATCCGCAACAGTGCCGTTGGAGACGGAGGCTGCATACGCCACGATCATCGACGACATATTGGCTACCGCAGACCTGACGACGGTCTCTGCAAAGCGCATTCGAAAGGCACTACAGGAGAAAGTCGGCGTCGATCTGACACCCCACAAGGTTGGTCTTCGGTCCCAACACTAGTCAAGGGCGACATTTACTCACGTCGGCCAAGGATGCGATCACCAAGCTCATCATGGAGCGCTTCGACAAGGTGCACACGAACGCAGCCTCCCCAGAACGCGCAGAACCAGCCCCAACAACGAACGGACATACGCATGGCGGCGACACGCCTCCTCGCAAGAAGCGGAAAGCCGACTCGGACGACGACGACGACCTAAGCTCCGTGATCGACACGCCCCCAAAGAAGAAGCCGAAGAAGAAGATCAGCAAGGCAGAAGCCGAGACTGACGCCGAGTATGCTGCGCGATTGCAAGCCGAGCTCAATGCGGTTAACAGCCGATCGACGCGAGGCGGAGGCGCAAAGCGGAAGGCTGCTGTCAAGAAGGAGAAGAAGCCTAAGAAGAAGAGCGTCGCGAAGCTAGGCGCGGACGACGACAGTGAGCTTGAGAGCGGGACTGCGAAGCCTGAACGACCGAAGACTGGAGCCTTTCATGTGTGTTGCTCTACGCTGCAAGGACCGATTGCCCATGCTGATAACCTAGTAGAAACCTTTAACCCTCTCGGAACCCCTAGCAGAGCTTCTAGGCGAAAGCTCACTCTCTCGACCACAAACAGTGAAACGAATATGGGCATACGTGAAGGAGCGCGATCTGCAGGACCCGAGCGACAAGCGGCAGATCCGATGCGATGAGAAAATGCATAACGTGTTCAAGCAGGACAAGGTGCATATGTTCACCATGAACAAGCTGCTACGAGATCACCTGTATGCGCAGGATGAGTAGACTTGGATATATACCCCTACAAGTCCGGCATCGAAGACTCAGTCTTGGTTACAGATGTCCAGGATGCTCGCTCCGCCGGAATAATCAGATGACACGTAGAGCTGCTATACGCCTAGTCACAATTGTAAGCCGTTATAATGCTGTGTCCGTGAGAAGCCTAGAGTGAAGAGAAGGTAAAGTCGTCAATTAGTCTGGTGAAGTCTGACAGTTGGGTGAGTGACCGCGTACGTAACCGCGCTGTTCACGCGTTGACACGTCTGGTGCGTTAAAGCGACTTTTAAGAGAGCAGAACGATGCACGAAAACAGACTCGACCTCGCGTTTGACCTAGCCAGCGATTGCATAGCGACGAAGAAGCGCGATAGGCGCTGACGTGCAGTGTATTGCGTATCAGCTACGCCTAGTACTACGACATCAGCGTCGAGGAGCGTGTGTCCAGGCCAATCGATTATGGCTAAGACCGCGTCGTGGAGAAGAGCGTATGAACAAGTTATTTGCAGTGGGAGGTTTCGAAGTCGATGAAGCGGTTGCGTCCGCGCGCTCTCATTGGTCGGCTAAATATGGGGACTGACTTTGGAAGTTGCAGCGCCTGTACGCATGTGTGTACCGTATAGTCTCTGGCACCGTTGACGACCAAGTGTCCGAATATTGAGGTGGATCAAATTATCTTGCCATGGCAGCTGGAGAGGACCTAGCTCAGCGACAGCTGGTCTCAGTCTATGATGCAGTCGCTGGCCGTGCAGGCTACGAAGGTTTCGTCAGCAACAGCAGACCTACGACGTCTCGTGACACCACGACTACTCCCAACATCACGATCTCGCCCGAGGAAGTGCTTTTTCGTCGGCAAGGTGCACCAGTACGCTACCAGGAAGACGACGTGTATGCCGCTGATCGCCAGCTACGGCTTGACCAACGGTTGCCGAGTTCCGATCTGCTAAAGGCGATTCATGCGTATGCCAGCGACTTCTACGCGCACGCGATGCCAGACGGTGGAGAGCATGATGTGAGGAGCCTCGACGAGACTGCGCTTCTTGCAATGGGCATATTACTCGAAGAGGCTGCGGTTGAAGTCGTTGGCCAAACAGGCGATCTTGCATTGCTAGAGGGGCAGCGTTCAGATGCGTTCTCCGCACCAAGTTTCAACGCGCGACATCGCAGCAACTTTGGATTTCAAGGGAGCGTCGTTCGTGACCGATCACGGAGTCCAAGAAGTGCGATTCGATCTTCGAGGCACACCATGGTCGATGAGTCGAGTAGATCAAGGAGTCGGTCCATCAAGAGGCATCAAGAGTCCGATTGACATAGGCAGATCTCACCACTCGAGTCAATACACTCGTTAGACCATGACTGTCATTACTTGCGATCATTGTGCCGCCCTGTCAGCCTTGCCGTGGGCATTCACAGTCCACACTGGTCCACTCCGTTAAGCACATGATCAGTGTGCTTGCCGGCGCCGCGCCTCCCGCCATGGGAGGCGAATGCATACAGACACAGAAGTTGTCTTTGCGGTCCAAGCTAGGGAACTTTGACGCGTTGATGAGCAAGAGCATGAAGATCAGACAATATGCACTTCTTTGGCAGGGAGACTTTCAAACGAAGATTCGCAAATCACGCCTGGAAGCAGTGGGTATGTCATCACAAATGTGCTCAATTTTCTATGAGCGGTCTATCAACAAAGGCTACAGAAAGAGTGTGTAGCAAAGCGGACGTCTCCATTCGTCGTACCATCTCTCCCACATCGTCTCCCGGTCTCTAGTGCTCCAATTCCACCCCTCCGAACTCACTTGGGTCCTCAAAGCGGCTTGCAACAGGTCTGCACCAGTTGATAAATGCTGCTGATACCAGAGGTATAACTGCAAGACCCCTCGCCGAGAGCAGGTGTGTAGCAGTTGCCGTACTCCCTACCGTTGTAGATCACGTTCATCGTCCCACCTGTAGGGCCGCACGATACAGTCGAGCCATGCTGGTAAGGGACTCCGCAGGTATCGCCGATATGCGTTTTGGCGACGTTGCTGTCGATCACGGTGCAGGTGGGATTGAAGATCGCGCCCAGTTTGGCCGAGCAGCCGTAGGTGAGAGTGCCCCCGGCACCACAGCTGTAGCTGATGCCGGTTCCGACTTCGCCATCGGCGCAAGGTTGGTAGGACCAGACCGTGGAGGCCATGGCGCTGAGCACGAGGGTGATGGCGACTGTGGTCTGCCTGCGAGGAAGAGTTGACACGGTCAGCGATTCGTTCTAGGACAGCCAGATGTATGTCAAGACTTACATGATGTATGATGTATGATGTATGACGTTGTTCAAGGTGAAAGATCTGGGGCTGAGATGGATGCCGTGCGTTGTTGTGTGGACTGTAGTGATGGAATGTCTCGGATTGTTTTGCTGTGAGAAGAGTTTTTGAAGCAGCGGATAGGCGCTCTTCTTATACCACGGACGAGAAGTCCCTGGGAGGGTATTGCTACTGACATAGAGGTCGACGCGAGGATCTGACGCTCGACTCATACGCGCCGCCCACTGCTCCAGGTCAAGGAACTGCGTGGCGGAGCCCAGCTGTGCCTCTTGGTCACTCCGCCTCCTGTGAGCATTTGCAAGCATATCTACCAGGGCGGAGCTGCCAAGCTGACACACGGGGCGCCTCGTACAGTCGAGCAGAGTTAAGAGTGGACCTCGCGAGGTAGGTCATCGTGCCGGCCGCCGTGCGGCGCGTATACAGTCACCCAGCGGTGCGTCTCGGCCAATCCATCTCCCAGGGCGGAGCAGCCAAGATGACCTCCAGCGCGCGGCGCACGTTCCAGTATACTTAGCATGAGACCTCGAGGCTGAACGTTGCGCCGGCTGCCTGCGGCGCCTGTACAGTCAACTAGCTGTGCCTCTTGATCAATCCGTTTTCCAGGAGCATTTGCGGGGACAGACCTCATGGCGGAGCTGCCAAGATGACCTACGAGGCGCCTCGCACGCTCCAGTATAGCTAGCATCAGATCTCAAGGTGAAACGTCGTAGCGGCCGACGTGCTGCGCGTGTACAGTCTACTAGCTGTGCCTCTTGATGAAATCGCTTTCCATCACCATTCGCGGGGACAGCCCTCGGGGCGGAGCTGCCATGATGACCTACGAGGCGCCTCTCACGCTCCAGTATAGCCAGCATCAGATCTCGAGGTGAGGCGTCGTAGCGGCTGGCGTGCGGCGCGTGTGCAGCCACCTAGCTGTGCCTCTTAGTCAATCTGTCGCCTAGGAGCATTTGCAGGGATATTTCCTGTGTAGCGGAGTCGCCAAGATGATTTGCAGTCTGAGACGTCTCATCGTGTACGCAGAGCCAAGATTAGAGCTTGCGAGGGAGGACGTCGTGCTGGCCGACCTGCGGCGCGTATACATACATATCCACGGCGTCTAGATGCGATTGATATAGCGACGCAGTAGCGACGCAGGTCTACGTTGGTAAATTCTGCCGCATGCTGCCGCTATCCGGGGCGTTGAAGTGCATTGCCCCTCTCGAAGCGCGCTGGACAGATCTGATACCACTACGCCCGGTACTCGTATATCAAGCGAACCACCTGGCGGCCGTCAGTGAACATGCTTGGTGGATTCGATTCTCTTGCGGCTCGCGGCAGAGTCCATCTGACGGGTCGAGCACGAAAATGATACGGTGTTGAAGCTAATCAAGTGAATGCCAGGCTGTCTATCATACTGCAGGCTTGATCAAGCATAATGCTCAGTAGCGCAGGAGGCAGAGAGCGTGTTCGAGCATTTACGTATCTCACACGCGAGCACATGCTGGAATACATTATTGGCGAAGGTGGTGCTGTATTGTGCGCATCCATGAGATTTAAGCGGTCTCGGGGCCCAAGCCATTGTCTCCCTTGACCAATCACGGAAATTGAGCGGTACAGTACGAGTCGATTAAAAGCACGCCACGGACATTTGATCGATTGGACTGATGAGCTGGTCGAGCAAGCGGCGTTGGGAACTAATCTGGGCTGCAAGGCATAGCAAAGGTGGTCTCGGAATGCGACGTGTCTATGATAGATTTATTGTCATCGCTTGCGATTGTCGCCTTACCTAATCGACCTTGCCGCAGACATGTGCAGTCTCCATCACGTCGCAGTCAGCACGTGAACATCGTGCGTTACGGCATCGCACCATCCGCCATGGGGTGAGTCTATATACCGCAGCATCTAGACTCTGGTGAAGGGCGCTAGATGGCTTCGCACCAGTCTACTAATGAATTGCATGTTCCGCTGCATCTGGACACCAAGCTGCCGGGACACGGCACACCAGGCGATCTGTCTCGCGGCTGATCGTGCTTGACCATATCAAGGGTCTGGGCGGCCCTTATGCGGCTACATGTGGTAACTGGCAGAATTGCTCCTGAGGCTGAGACAAACAGAGAACTTTTCTAATGACGCCGACGAGAGCGCGACTATGCCGTTCAGGTGCTCGATCGTCTCCGGTTGAGCGGAAGCCGCAAAGGACTGATGCGGCAACCTCTGCGAAAGTATTTATGGGGTGCATTGACGAAGGTGGTGCAGCACTTTATATGCACACTTTAATATATATTAGCCGCCCAGCCCAGAAGGCGCGTTCTGAAACCACGTTGGCAGCGCATGTTGTTGGTACAGGGGCCTGTGTGCAATCTGATTCAAGGAACGCTGCATAACAGAGAACGCCTTACGGTGCTCGCGCTGTGCCGCATGATATGAGTAGCAGACTTAATGCAGTATCAGAAGTGTGGGTGTGTTGGCTACATGTGCGTCCAGCGAAACGAGGTGATGTCTTTCCGTCCAGCTTCAAGTTCCCCGCCTTTGCAACAATACCTACGCCACATAAGATCGACTATGGAGAGGTGAGATCAAGCCTTCGACTTCAAATATGTGGATATGAACTCTTGGGCCTTCAAAGTCTTGTTCCTGACTCTTGTCAAGGTCAAGAGTGGAGTTCTGTCATGCAGCTTGGCAAAGACGCCACCAATGCAAGCGAGTGAAGGATTTACCCTGCTATGCCAATCACGGTGACAGCCTTGTAATCTCTGGCATGGGTCAGTCATCTTTCGGACCTCTCTGCCGGTATATGCAAATCTTACAGCTTCTGCTTGTGGTACGACTTGTTGCGACGCCGCACAGCACGCGAGATGCGACGGGACACGTGAGCCAGAAGCACGGTGGCACGGCCAGTGGTCCGAGATCAGATCGCGTGTACCAGTCGCTTGATGAAGCAGTGTAGAGTATGGGAGTAGGGATCGCCGAACGACATCTGCTCACGTGCACTAGCTCCGGATGTGTGGTGGGTCTTAAGCCAGCACGGCAGATGCACGCACTTCAGGTCGAGCACACAAGTGCATGTTCCGTATCCACTCCGATAACAGATGTGCATCGCCACCTCTCATGCAGAGACTCAACATAACTCATTGCCGTACTGAGGGAGATCTCGCTGGTGATTGACTTTGTTGCCACGCGACAAAATCTGCCAATGCGAGCTTACTGACTCTTGGAACTCTGGGTAGAAAAGCTTGGATTTAGCCGTGAACGACCACGCTACCTGCACGCTTCCCGTCCCGACCACCCAACATCGTGGAGAGAAGCACCTGGAGAAGCGGGTGAAAATGCTCTTATTCCGATCTCACTCTAGCTTACTGCGGCAAGACATGGGTTGACATGGTTGTATGGTCTGCGCTGGGTAGCCGCTAATTGGCTCCGCAGCACTCGTGATTGACTGGCCCGCGCCCAGACTGTCCTCGGCCCCGTGGGTCTCCCCCAGCTGGAGCCATGCGACACTCCAAATTGTGGCGTTTCGTGTCCGTCTGCGGGACGCTGGTCTATACCGGATGTGCACTGCTCGCCTGCTACACCTCATGCCGGCTAAACAGGATGAATGGATCACCGCTGCAGCGGAGGCAGTGGTTGCAGGGCCCTCATAAAGGTCATACAATGCCCAGCCATCACTCTCTTTCTCTGCACAGGTCTCTCGCTCCTGAGTGTTGTCTTGTCAAGTCCTGGGCGACTCTTGAGAACATCCTATCCCTACCTCCACCCCCACTAACAGCACATTACCGCTGCGATGGAGGCACCTACCAAGGGTACCTTCCGTCTGGCTGGGCGTGAGTTCCCAGCCGTCACCTGGTACAAGGATCCCGGTCTCCGGAAGACCTACATCTGCTTGTGCTTCGTCGTGTTGACCTCTGCGACCAATGGTTACGATGGCTCCATGGTCAACGGTCTCCAGTCACTCACCATCTGGCAAGACTGTAAGTAATCCAATACCCGAGATTTTATGAGCGTGCTCTAACAATTGATAGATTTCGGTCACCCCCACGGTTCTGAACTCGGCTTACTCGCTTGCATCATGTCCATCGGATCTCTCGTTGCCATCCCCATTGTCCCGTACACTGCCGACATCCTCGGTCGCCGCACTGGTGTCTGCATTGGTTGCGTTATCATGCTCGTGGGTGTGGTACTTCAAACGATCTCCGTCAACATCAAGATGTTCATCGCCGCCCGGTTCTTCCTCGGTTTCGGTATCGCCATTGCACACGGCTCTTCGCCACTTTTGGTGACTGAGCTTGCGCATCCTCAGCACCGCGCCACGTTCACCACGATCTACAATACCACCTGGTACATAGGTTCATTCGTGGCCGCATGGCTCACTTTCGGCACCAACCACATCAACAACGACTGGTGCTGGCGTGTCCCTTCGCTGGTCCAGGCTTTTCCTTCCCTACTCCAGCTTGGGTTCGTCTGGTTCGTGCCCGAGTCGCCACGTTGGCTCATTGCCAAGGGCCGCATGGAGAAGGCTCACCAGGTCCTTGCCAAGGTTCACGCCAACGGTAACCTCGAGGATGAGGTCGTGCAGATCGAGCTCCAGGAGATCAAGGACACCATCAAGCTCGAGCAAGAGTTCGAGTCCAATGGCTGGCTCGAGTTGGTCAAGACCAAGGGTAACCGTCACCGTCTCATTATCCTGCTGTCCATGGGTCTCTTCTCGCAGTGGTCTGGCAACGGTATTGCATCCTACTACCTCAACAAGGTCTTCGACTCAGTTGGCATCACCAACTCCAACGTCCAGCTCGTCATCAACGGCTGCCTGCAAATCCTGAACATCATTGTCGCCACTGGCCAGTGCTTCGTCGTTGACCGCATCGGTCGGCGCACTCTGTTCCTGACATCCACCGCCGGCATGCTTGTCACCTACGTCTCCTGGACCATCTGCACCTGGTCGTACGTCGAGCGTGGATCCAAGGCTGGCGGCCATGCCGTTATTGCCATGATCTTCATCTACTACGTTTGGTACAACATGGCTTGGTCTGGTCTCCTTGTCGGTTACTCCGCTGAGATCTTGCCCTACAGCCTCCGTGCTAAGGGCATGACCGCCATGTTCCTTATGGTAGACATCGCGCTCTTCTTCAACCAGTACGTCAACCCCATTGCCTTGGACCACATCGGATGGAAGTATTACATCGTCTACGATGCCTTCCTTGCCTTCGAGCTGTTCATTGTCTACTGGTTCTACATCGAGACCCGATACACTCCTCTCGAGGAAATCGCCAAGCACTTCGACGGAGACAACGCCCTTGTGGGTGGTGCTGCCGCAAACCAGAAGTCGAAGGAGCTTGCTGCCGAGATGGGTGGCCTCGATACTGTGGACATGAGCGAGAAGCGTGGCGCCGCAATTGAGACTAAGGAGTACTAGATGCTGTACATCCGAAGAGGGTCACAGTTTGTTCGTCTACATAGTACATTGCAATACAACTTCACTGCACCTACATCGACGTCTTCGTTCAGCGTTCTCATATGCAATTATCATCACGTGACGCCACGTTTGAAGCTAATGCTTGGCATTCCCTCTGATCCCATCCTAATTACGCACCGCTGGGTTGCAACAATCTATCTTCAACTTTCGTGAAGTAGCCTTGCAGACTGTCTGTTTGCAATTGTGATGAGAGCTCGTCATGGGTGCAGTGCGATGTACTTACTACTTCCACGTCCTGCATCCTATTCTCGTCCACTACACGCGTTCTCCTCCCATTCTCCGCGATCAAGATGGTTATGCACCGGAGACTGTCTGCGCACGACTCTTTCTTCGTCGCGGACGATCACACGAATTGGCTAATGTGCTATCGAAATGGATCAATGTCGATGGCGAGCAGATGGCTCGTGGCTTTGCGTCTACCTTGTCACTTCGCTGAGCATCGCGGCTGGCATCTATGGACTCCCGATACCGACAACGGCGAGAGATGCCGGTAGCTTGAAACTAAGAGAAAGGATAGCCGACGATCTTGTGTCACAGCTCATGCGGCGTCCTGTCTCTGCTGACGTCCCACCAGCTCCTCCACCTGCCTGATATGCAGGCGGTGCTCTCATCAGTCGCCGTATCCTTCGCCCAAGGAGAAGTAGTGTTGGGTGGCAGCATGATCCATCTTAGTCTGGCACGCATCCCCTATCGTGTCGTCGAATCCCATTCACCGCTATGCCCGCGCGTTGAAGCGCCTCTACGAGACTTCGGAAAGAGATGGTTTCGGGTCAACAGACCAACCAAGTACCTGACTGAATGCATCTTTCCGACTGAGACTACCAGTCGCTGAGCATGTCTCTGCACGTCTTTCACGTTCCGTTGACCTGCGCGCATGGTAGGCGAGCACGACGTCGGGGCGTGGCTACTCGAGGGTCTGCCGAGCATGCCTCAAAGTCACAAATTGGACATCGCCATCGAGTGCTTCAGGACAAGGATTGCCGATGTCATGCGCGATCACCGACACACTGCCTGAAATATCGCCTGCAGCATGTGAACAAGCGCAGTCAGTCGTCCAAAGCGAACGACTCACATCGCACCGGCTGCTAGTCGTCGTGGCCATACGACGCCGCTGAAGTCGACGAAACAGTCTGGCAAGTACGCGCGCAGCCAGCACCGCGGTCAAGTAGTTGAATAATAGAGGTACGAAAGGTGCATGCTGCCTGGCAATGCCTCCAGCTCAGTGGTGGGCGATATCACCAGTCAAGAGGACCTGGTCACGACTTTCGCTGCGAAGCTGTCCATATAAGGAGCTTGTGGACGGGTGTCACGATGTCGGCGCGTCGATCACTCGCAGCGTTCAAAGCATCGAATGCTATGAGTGGGGGGACCATGCCTGTGGCTACGCCCATTGCCCAGGCAGCTTTCCTGAAGCTGATAATCTCGGATAAATGAAGGTAGCCACTTCCCGATCATGCAGCCACTCAGCAAAGCTCTGATCGATAGTTGGTCTCAACACTTCTTATCTTTTCAGTACGCCTGAGCATGCTGACAAGGTCTTGCGAGTTTGCCGGGCAGCGAACTGAAATGTAGCTTCTACTCTACTAACAAGGCCACTCAGTGACCTGCTGCGTCAAACGCGATGAGTGCGCAATCCTGAAGGCAGGTCCTCAGACTCAGCGCCCGACCTCATTGAGACGGCTCATTCGCAGCGAATCGAGTTCACTTGACTCTTGCACGCTCGTCACTTGTGACAATTGTCATGTGATAACATGTACAACGCCTGCTTTTGTTGAGAGCCGTGACACTTCATTTGACGCACTGCTCTCCATCTCCTACCCCCACTCAATCCTGTGACATTAGTAGACTACTCTTCTCCTCGATACTCATACATCCTTCGAGCTTTTGATCACCCATCGTCTACCACATACAGACTGACAGGGCTCCTCGACTAGCACTCAGTGCTCAGACAAGACCCAAAATCGCAATGGATCGCTTCAATCAGCTCGCAGCTCTCCGCGACCGCCGCCTCCGCGCCATTGACAGAATGAGAGCCGCTATCGGAGCCTTCGGCCCTCTCCACAAGCCCCTCTACAATCCCTTCCTCAAACCATACAACAAAAGCAGCAAGGAGAGGTGGTCCAACGAGGAATGGGCCAATGCGACTGCGATTGCCCGGCGCATCGAAGCAGACAATCGTGCACAAGCTGAGAGTCCCCCTGTCGCGCTTCGCCGACACCCACCTGGTGTACAGGACGCAGAGTGGGATCGACCCCACCAAAGAACCTGATCGTATCGCGGACGGTTACAGCTTCAAGGTCGGGTACCTGGACGATAAGGAATTCAACGGCTTCATCCACGCCCAGCCCACCGTCAATCAAACCAATTACAATCAGTTACGCGAACACTTCGGCAGGTACCCAGGTGTTAACAAGCACCAGACCGTACAATTCCTCAAGCTTGTACGAGCACTCACCCTGGACAATCTCTCATGCCCTAATGCTGACTCTGTGTAGGCTGTGAAAACTCCTCATCAAGCATTCCGGCGGTCAGGAGGCGGGGAGCAATGCATCGAACCATGACATCCGCATTCTGCTGCTCGCTCTCTTCGACGAGTTCTCTCTCACCATCTCGAAGCAGACCTTCTACCACGCGAATAAGAGCGTCGACTTCGAGGGGATCTGGCCGGCCCAACGGGTCTGCGGACCAAGTACTGGAGACTGTACCGAGCGAAGTTTCTCCATCTTGCGAAGTCGACGTATCTGTACAGCTTCCGCACGAAAGATCGCAAGAAGCTGGACAAGGCATACGACCGGCACATGAAGTCTGACGGCGTCAAGTCGCTTCAGATCGGACCCATCGCGGAGATACCGTCCCGCCCTACACCAATGTCGAGGGAGGCCGCGGCGTGAAGACTCCCGTCCAGCACATGAACGACGGGCAGCTTTAATGAAGAGTTCCTCACTAAGGTCCAGGAGCGATGGCGACGGAAGGCGGAGAGTGAGCGTGGAGCGGGGCACGCTGCATGGGGTCGAAATGTGGATCTAGTCTGCTCATCCGCACACGTCCGACAACTATAGCTATTCGGTATGTTCGAGCCAAGTCCAGAACACCCCTTCCAGATTCTCATTTGCAGGATATCGAAGAACACAGCAATCTTCCATCGTCAGCCTCAGCGAAATCGCCATCGGTAACACCTAGTCTTCCACCCCGACCGCTCAGATCTCCTTCAACATACAACTCTCCTCATCCAGCTGATCCCCATATAACTCCCTCCTTTTCCCACACATATACTCATCACCACCCACATCAACCATCCAAGCCTCCATGTTGATAATTGCATCGCTATGCGTCTCAACATCCTGCTTAAACTTCCCAATCTCCTCCCTCTTCTTCTCCAGAATCGTCGGATCGGCATCCCCACACCCAGCCAGTTCTTTCCTCAACACCGCAAGCTCACCTTGCAACTTCGCCTTCCTCTCACCCAACACCTCACGGCTCTCGCCACCCTCATCCTCCTCCTCAGCATCAGCCTGCTGCTGCTCCTGCGCAGCCGAAACTTTCGCCTGCAGATCCGCCACAACGGCTTCAGCTTTCGCGTGCGCGGCTTTTGCTTCAGCAAGGTTCTTCTCAACCTGCTGTTTCTCCTCGGAAGGGAAACTCCAGTACCAGTTTCCGGAGCCGATTTTCTCGACACGGATTTTGGAGTCGTCGGAGAGGGCTTGGATGTAATCTGACGGCGTTTGTTAGTAGCGTAAGGTGAGGGGAGAGGCGAGAGACGAACCCTTGACTTGCATGCCATTGATCGAGGCAACTGAGGGGAGATGCTTCTCAAGGTCTTTGATATTGTGGGCGACTCTCGAAGCTTGGATGTACGTGAGGATTGAGGCTAGCTTGAGGGGGTTGCAGTTTGTTTTGGGCGCCTGCGGATAATGTTTAGCTGGGAATGGTGGACAAGGGGAGATTCGGCGGTGACCTACCATGTTGATGGGAGTGAAGGAGAGCTGTCTTGAAGATGGCAGTACGCCTAAGGCAATCGGGTGATGATTGAGCTGTGAGCGTGAGAAGACAGTGTCGTGGTATTGGTGGCAAGGAAGTGAGGCCCAGGTAGAGTTGGAGGCAGCAGTACCAACACGTATCGCTCCTTCCTCCATACCATGCGTTGCGCTGTGTTGCCTGCCCCTCTCTTTTGGGTGAACCCGAATTAGACAAGAAACGTGATGAATACTATGCCAGTCCGCAAGGGCAAGATAGATTATGTTTACCTACGTTCTTTTCCACAAAGTCAGCGTCCCCGTACGCCAAACGCTCGCTGTCACACCGACCAAGTCCCGCTCAAAGCCTTCTTTTATTTTCCCAGTCCAGCCCTGTGCCTACTCCGTTTTGTGCGCGCCCTCGGCGATATGTACAATAGCAGCACCCTTCTACTCAAACGGCGCAGTCCATCTGAGCCGATGACTGTGTCGTCCACTTCAACCCGCGTTCCATCAATCAGTCAAGCCCCCTGTACATTTCCCCCAACCCGCCGTCCTCCCTCTTCTTTCTTCCCCACCGGAACTTACTCTCGTTCCGCTTCTTCGCCATCTCCGCCCAACCCTCTTCTTCATCTTCATCAGCAGCCTTCTCCACAGCCCTGCCCTGACTTCCCTTCGCCTTCTCAATCACTCTGATAGTGCTCTTGCCCTCTGGCGCAGGAGTCACAGGCTGCTGGTTCTGCAACGCATTCAGAGTCATGCTGCTGGTCATGCTCTGTGAGCGGCCATTCGCGGTAGAGCTGCCTTCACCGGTCTGCACGGGCCGGTAGCGTGAGGGCATGCCGATGTTGCTGCGTTCTGACGGAGCGATGGAGGGCGTGTAGCCTGGAGTGCCGCCGTACATGTTCAGGCCATGGGCGGAGGGGGCGTAGTTTGACAAAGGCTGGAAGCTATTGGGTCGTTGAGGTTGCTGGACATTGCCCCAGCCTGGAGGCGGGTTGAGCATGGTCATCGAGCGGCCTTGCTCCGGTCGTTGCACGAACGAAGGTGCATGGCTCGCCATAGACACTGGCCGGGAAGCCATGCTGCCAGGCACACCGAGGAAGCTGCCAGAAGGCGCTTGGGGAGGGGCTTGACCCATCTGCGTCTGCTGCATTGCCATCATCTGTTGCATGAACTGCATCTGCATGGCCATGAACTGCTGCATCTGCTGACCCTGGTCGGCTTGAGGATTCATCATAGGCATACCAGGCATTGGTGGCATGCCTCCAGGAAACATCGAGGGCGGCGCTAGATTACCCATCGACATCGTCCTCGGAGGCATGTTGTTCGGAAGCGGCATATTGTACCCGCCATTCGCATTCGGGCTCCCTCTTCGTGCAGCCTTGGCGCTCTCCTCGCTTGCGATAACGCCCACCAAACCTCCGGGATGTCCGCCTGGCATGGGCATGGGATTACCCATTGGCGTGAGATGCGGCGAACCGCCGCCGTATGCCGACGCGCTACTGCTGAACGCCAAGGACTCGCGGTTGGGAGGATTCACTATTCCAGCACCAAAGTATGGATCCGCGGGTAATCTCCTTGCGAACGGTGGCAGGTTTCCTTGTCCAGCACCGCCGTTCACGACCGAGCCAGATCCTTCGCCAAGACGCGTCGGTGGGCGAGCGCCGCCTGGGAAGCCATGCGCTTGCAATATACCTAGCGGGACATCCTCATCGTCGTCGTTACTATCCTTGCCTCTCAGTGCCTCGGGCGGCGGTGTCCCTCCAATTCCCCCAAGGTGCAGTCCTGACATTGAAGACGCGTTCCGATCGACACCTGGTCTTGCACCAGGCAAGTCTGTTGGTCCACCTCCAGTCGATCGCTTCATTTGCTGACGGTATATAGCCATGTTCGCCTCTTGCTTCCGTCGCTGAGTAGTCACCTTCTTGGCTCTTTCGGCGTCATCTTCATCGTCGTACTCGTCCCCAGAGTGCGTATCCTCTTCGCTGTGGTCACCGCTCGAGTCTCCCCGGCGCTGTAACAGATCGAACTGCGCCTTTGTCATCTTCTTGGGCGTGCCATTCGCAGTGAACTGGCGAGCATTCGAGACTGGACGGACCGCACGACTGGGAGGTCCAGATGGCGATACATCAAACAAGGACTCATCCTGGGTGCTTTGTGGTTGAAGTCGCGCGGCTCGAGGCGTTGTGTTGCTTGACTCCGCGCCCCAAAGCGAGCCCCCTTCCGAGTCACCGGGGCTCGTTGCACCGTTCCGTATCGTGCCAGCACTAGATTGCACCTCTGTTCTGCTGCTCGACGGCCCTGCGCGGTTGTCGTTCCGCCATGCATTCTGGACTTCTCTTGCAGACTCTTGCGGGTCTCTCAAAACTAGTGGCTTCCGGATCGGACGGCCATTCTCTCGCGCTGGAGCTCGGCCATCATTACTGTACTCTCTTTCCTTCCCGGTCTGCGCGGTGAAACCATCTCGGCTGTCCTGCGACAAGCGCTCGAAGCCAGGCGACCCATTTCGATCCGGCACTCGTGCATAACCCTGCTTCGCGCCTCCGAGGAACGCAGGCGCGATGCTGCTTGATGGCGGGAATGTTGGCGCATTCTCACCGAGAGGTGAGCTGACGGCGGAGCTGGAGAACAGTCCATCGTTCGAGTTCCGCCCATCAAAGGAGTAAGGCGACTCGGGTCTTTCTCGACCTCCCCGCTGCCCTTGCACAGGCGAAGGCGTCAATCCGGTCCGAGAATATGATTTGGGAGGGAACATTGGTTCGGACTCCTGTCGCTGCTCATCAGTACCATCACTTTCACCATGGTCACTTACAAAACGTACAGTACGGTGGAAGCCATTGACAGGCGGCGGTGGCAGTGCCTTATGGTGACTGTCATCGGCTTTGATCGAACTAAACATATTAGTATCGAAATCGCTGCCGAAGTCTGTCGCGCCAAGATCGGGCTTTGTGTCTAATCGGGGTGGCACAGCAGTGCTGGCGTAGCTGCTTGTTGTCATCGCTCGCTCGCGCGGCGGACTGTGCGATTTGATCGGACTTTGTGGAGTGCCATTGAGAGGACTACTCGGGCCGGCTGGGGTGTAGACTGCAGGCTGTTGCAGTTGCTGCTGGTTTTGCTTGCTCTTCAAGCCAAAGGAGAACGCTCGACTAGCTCGCGAGCTGAAAGATGGCGGCGCAGGCAAGGAATGGTCCGCCGGCGACGAAGGTGTGTAATGCATGGGCACTGTTGCCCGCTTCTTCGGAAAAAGCTCGTCTTCTTCGCGCTCCCTTTCGCGTTCCCGATGCTCTCGATCTTGATCTAACGATGACGGCAGTGTCGAAGTACTGCTATACCGCGCCGATGCTGAAGACGAATCGACAAAGTACCCGCTCGAACCTGAATTAGTTGTGCCGCCACTACCCCTGCAGGTATGTCAGCCTTGTGCACCCAGCCTGTCGAGCATCCAGTACGACTTACCTGTTCGTCCCAGCGCCCAGGTCCTCGGCACTCTTCCCACGGAGATTATGTATAGGCGAATTGAAGGGTCGCACTTGACTTAGTCGAGCCTGCGACTGTGCTCGCCGGTCGGTGCCATCAAATGTGATCCGCTTGTCGGGCCGCTCCAGCACCTTGAACGAGGACTGCACAGGCTCCTCAACAATCTCTGCTGTGCTTTCCAACACGTTGCCCGAGGACCGGCGGCGGACAAAAGGATTCTTGGTGAACGCCTTTTTCATGAAGCCGGTGTTGATGTTGGTGTATGCGTGTACGATATGCCGCCTGTCGTGAGGGTCGTCGAGGCTGCCGCGTTATTGCGACATGAGTAGAATTGAGTGTGCGGTGCAATTATGTACAGTTGGTGATTACGTGCGCGTCTCTCCCGAGTGGCCGGAGGTGTTTTCGCGGTGGAGAAGGGGTTGATGGGCGAAGTGGGACGTGTAGCGGAGGTCGTAAGCTATCGATACAGGTCGCAACCTCAGGCCGGTGTCAGGCCAGGTGCAGGAACAATGTCTAACACAAACGAGTGAGTGTCAGACTCGTCGTCGCCAGCACAATGCCTTCAGCAAGAGAGGTGTTGAGTTTGAGGTGGAGTAAGCGTTCCTGCCTTCAAGGGCCAAACCGTCCATTCGGGAGCTAGCCTGCACGCTCGGGCGTCGTCCGCAGAAAGTCTCTCTTTTTTGGAGATGGCGCCACAAACACATATGCAGCCTGCATGTACTTTTCGGCGCTTGCAGCGGGTGTTGTTGTGCTGGTGATGAGGAGCTCAGCAACGCAGCGAGTTGCATGCACAGCCACGGGAGCAGTGACTATGAACAATCACACTTGGTAAGCAACAATAGAGGAGATTGCTCCATGCTAGACGGTCATGCTAGACGGTCGGTGCCCGCGACGTTACGAGAAGCACGCACACGAAAGGCATAATAGGGCAGGGATGTCTCAAAGACCGGCATGGGCAGCGGCGTGAACACCGCTGTTCGAGCAAGTTTGCATGAGAACACAGCCTAGGTGTCTCTCCTCTTGAGCTGCTACACTGCCTCTCCTGCGTATATCCACGCTTCCAACGCCCTTTGAGATAAACTGCACTCTCTCATCTATAGATCGTTTCAGTAACAACAACGCGATCCAATGCAAGCCCATCGGCCCTCGCACCAACCGAAGCCGATCTCCCCAGCCTACGCGAAAAGCCACCTTCACCAATCCAGCAACTTTCCGCTCCGTGCATCCAAGAAATTCATCAAATCGCATCCTTTCATCGCAGGGGTCTTCCCCAGCATATCTCAGTTCTTCAATTTCAGGTCTGTGTTGCATCATCGCTGCCGGCCATGCACCAGCCGCGTTGCACGGCGTCAACACGTGCTGTGCTCTACTGCTGTGTAGCTGTGATGACTGTAATTCTCGGGTCGTGGGGAGCCTAGGGAGGCGTAGGTGGCACGGAGGTACGAGGGTACTTCCTTACCTTCGCGTTGGCATTGACTTCAGGCCGCGCGTGCCAATGCGGGAGGGAGAGGAGATGTCGGGGACGTGGAGAATTCTCCGACTTCCTAAAAGGCTTGATGGCAATGAATCAGAACTGTGCCATTCTGAAGTCTTCAAGCCCGGTGTGCACTCCGCCCCACAGTCTCAAGCTCGCATGTCGGACGTGCATGTGCGCGTAGCGCTGTGTCTCAGTATCATCTCCATGCAAGCGCTATGAGAGCAATTCACAGTCTTGGCATTTACTCTTTCCACTCGCCTCAAACTTCACTTGCATAACCTGTGCATGACCTTGCATCTCCGCTGTATATCACTGTGACCATGTCATCCACCCTGAAACCCTCCGCCCTCCATGGGTTTGCAAAGTCCTCAGCCTATGACCAACATCGCCCCAGCTACCCAGCGAAGTCTGTTCAGGAACTGCTGAAGCAATGTCGTGTGGCTGGTGTGCACGGGGCGAAAGTACTAGATCTCGCGGCTGGGACAGGCAAGTTCACGGAATTGCTCGCGGCGAGGGAGGAGGGGTATGAGATCGTGGCCGTGGAGCCGCACGGGGGCATGAGGGAAGTGTTGGAAGGGAAGGAACTGAAGGGTGTGAAAGTCGAGGATGGAGATGCTGAAACTCTACCATTCGAAGACGAAAGTGTAGACGCTATCATAGCTGCCCAGGTAGGTGGTTCTCAATCTTACAGCCAAACGCTTCGCTCTACGCATCACAGCAGCAGCTAAGTATCTCTCTTCCATCTGGTCAGGCCTTCCACTGGTTCGCCACCCCCTCAACCCTCAAATCCCTCCACCGCGTCCTCCGGCCCCATGGCGCCCTAGGCTTAATCTGGAACATAGAGCACTACAACGAAGCGCGCTCTCACGTCGCTGCCACGCCCTGGGAAGCTAAGCTACACGATCTTATCTGGTCGTTCGAAGACAACGAGCCCCGGTTTCGGCACGAGAAGTGGCGGACTGTATTTGACGAGCAGATCAAGACTACGCCGTTGAGTCTGCTGGTCGCTGCGGATCCGCTGTTTGCACTGCCGTTGGGGGAGGAGAGGGAGGAGTGGGCTGTTTGGCTGCAGAAGGAGAAGGTGTGGGAGAGGTTTGCTACTTTGAGCCAGATTGCTGGGTTGGAGGGAGAGGAGCTGGAGGTGAGTCTTCCCATATGGAGTTTTCAGATGGACGTGACTAATCTGAGACTGGCAGAAAACGAGGAAGGTGTTTGACGATGCGGTTAATGCGCCGGATGTGGAGGTGAATGAGAAGGGTGAGGTGGCTGTTCATGGAACGACGTATGTCGTCTGGACTACCAAGGTGCCTGCTGATGGCCGGCCTGATCTCACTGGCGTTGAGCGACCAGGAGCGTGATCGACTGGCTTGTTGCCTGAATTTGCAGCCCTTCCGCAGCCACGCTGCTGGAGAGCTCATTCCCGAGCGGCCAAGTCATATGCACATAGTACATGCGTCCTCGTCAAAGGCCCTCCTCCTCTGAGAGCAGATGTTAATCCAACGCCCCGTCGGTCTTCTTGTCTCGCATCCAGATTCGATATCTCATGTGTCCGCCGAGATGTACATCACTAGGCGTCGTCAGTAGGATAATACAACAGTATTCGGACCACTTCAACAGCAACATACCGTTATTGCCTCTCACAAACGCATCTCCGTAGTTCCTTCTCAGCTTGCCATCGACAAATTCCTTCGTCTGCTCGAGTGCGATGTTCATATAGCCATCGACTGATTGCAACTCGCCTATTGCCGTTGTCAGCAGGAGATATCTCTCATTGTTACATCGAATGTAGTAGAGCATACCCTTGTAAACCACGCCCGAATTCAACTTTACTGTGACCGGTGCGCCGATGATCTCGCTCAAGAAGCCTGACGGATCTCGCGAATCATTCGCACCGTTTGGCGCTTGAGGTGCCGCACTCATCGTTGGCTATTGACGATTTTTTGGAAGTATGCAATTGTAAAGGCACAAGGTCCGATCGAAAGCACTTCAAGGTAACGTGACTGCGCGTTGATGCACGGACTCTCGTAATATCTTGGCGTAGCTTCTGAGGGAGGGGGTGGTCAACATACGTTGTATGCGAAGTCAGACTTGTTACCAGCGACGGCAAGCTTCAGGCAACGCTCGGTATCGTTACGTACTGTGCGGTAGCCAGGCAAGTGCGCAGAGCTATTGCTTCAAGCAATATACAGCGATCATCATCCACACTACGGAATAGATGTCGCTCTTCAAGCGGCCATCTTGGGCTGCAGAGGAGCCCGAAGCAGACACAGCTGAGCCCAAGGACCTCTTCAGCCACTCGGAATCGTTCAAGGACGTTGTCGCCGAGTCACAAAGACGTAAGCAGGAGAAAGCGGAGCGGAAGGCTGCCAAGGTGGAGAGAAGGAGCTCAAGTAAGCGGAAGAGCGACGAGGTGAAGTTGGAGACGTCGCCTGGAACGCTTAAGAGGCGGAGGATCAATAGCAACGATGCAGCGAAGTTACTGAGTGGCGTTGACATTTCGGCGGGGGCGGAGGGCAGCGACGAAGGGGAGGAAGATGAGGTGCCAAAGTCAGCGCGAAAGTCACCGAGGAAGCAGAGGAATCTGTCAGGGAACTGGGAGGCTGCTGGTGGAGGAAATACAGCCCCCAAGACGGACGTGATCGAGCTTGGCGACTCTTCAGAGGACGAAGTAAAGCCAACGCCCGCACCAGTACGTCGCGAGCGCAAGGCTCCGTCACCATCACCGATTCCAGAGGAAGACTCCGACCCAGAGTTCGCTGCCCTAGCCCGTCAAGCACGCGCGCGACAAAACAAACTTGTTCGAAGTACATCAACAGATCTCCCGCTCCACGCCAGCACGAACCATCTCCCGACACCTCCTCCACCACTAGAGCCGGATCCCGAAGTTCAACTACTAATCACTTCCCAAATAGCCGACACGAAGCCTCTGCGCGTGATTCGTAGACTGTCTCAGCGTTTGCAAGAGGTCCGACATGCCTGGTGCGGGAAACAAGGCTTTACTCCCGCACAAATTCAAGGCATTTTCTTCATCCACAACATGAGGCGAGTCTACGATGCCACGACGTGCCGAAGTCTGGGTTTGGATGTAGACAAGGAAGGTGCGGTCTTTCTGAAGGGTTCGGAAGGTGTGGAGGGCGCAGACAAGGTGCATCTGGAAGCCGTGAATGCGGAGATCTTCGAGGAGCTGAAGAGGCTTACTGCAAAGGAGGAAGCTGCCAAGCGAGGCGAGGTGGAGCTGGAGACTGTGGGTGATGGGGAGCAGGAAGCCGGACACCAGGAAGCCAAAGGCGACGCACTGATACGGATCATACTCAAGGCGAAGGCCACTGGGGATTGGAAGTTGAAGGTCAAGCCTGTAAGTTCTCTTCCTGATCGAAGCATTAATGCACTGACTGACACTCGCGATAGACTACGACGTTCGCGAAGATGGCGAATGCTTTCAGAAAGCAATTCGGGATTGGACCCGAGAAGTCCGTCTATCTGGAGTTTGACGGCGATCGCCTCGATCCAGATGATATGATGTCCGCTTCAGAGGTCGCGGATGAGGATTGCATTGAGGTGCACATCTCGTGAGCAGTAGAGCGGCGACTCCTTTTGCCTGGCCTGCACCCAATTTGCTGAGACGAATGCATAGCTAACAGCCTTGAGCTGACTTGTAGATGTTGTATGTGCTACGATTACATGCCCCACGGCTAACACATACTCGATGACTCAATACATCCATCCTCCTGACCATAATAGCCAAGGCTCCTTAGCTGGAAGCCTCTCCCTTGGTGATTCCAGACCTCCCTCACGCATCGTTGAGGATCACGTCAGCAGCTGATGGCCAACTTAGTACGTTGGCTGTCCCTCCCCTCCCCATGTGTTTGGACGCAGTCTTGGGCTACCATCCACTATTCCATGCATCAGTGGCGACGCTACAGCGCCTGCGGGAGGAGTGAGTCCGAGTGCGCTGATGCTTATGCTTCGAGACCACAGGAGGGGACCCTTCGTAGGTACAGAGCTAACGCATTTCTAGACGAAGAGATGCTCAAGTGATGTTTTGGCATCGTGGGTAGTGGACCATTCATGGTCTACACATACGGCCTCGAGCGTGTTACTGCGAACTCGAGCCGGAGACCCACAGAATACACTCCCTTTGATGCTGATACCGAAATCGCAAACTGGGCTATTACTCACCCGGAGCCAGGAGACATTGGTGGAACCACTGCAATGGTCAACTCTTTCACTGGTGTCGACATAAACAGCTGAGTCTATATTGTCCGGGCTGGGAGACATTGCAATCTAGCGGCCAGCACATGTCTGGATGAGCATCGCCTTCACGGCGCGAGTCGAGGCCTGTTATAGGTCATACAGCCCGGGGCATCGCCCATCGGGGTTCACCTGGTAAGGCTCTAGGTACGGAGTGATCAGCAGCACTGGACAGTCGTATCACTGCCGGCCGTCAAATGCCACGGATCGAGACCGGGAAACGGCGTGGCTGCGGCCTCGACGATATGCATAGCTCGCCAGCACGGCCCGGCGGACGGCGGTGGAGAAGATGACGCGCAGAGCCGGCCGCGAATAGCGAACTGCTGATTGTCTGAGGCTTGGAGCTACGAGAGTGCAATCAGCAGGTCATGCTGCAGGTGGGGCGTTAGTGTGCGGGCTTGCTACGTGGCAGGTCGGGTTGGTCACTGTCTTGCAGTCGCACTGCCGGCCGTCAAATGTCAGATAGGCTGTGATATATATACATTTTCTGGAACGACGGGCGGTCCAAGTAGTGCAGGAGACGTACGACTGTATGCCCAAACACCAGCTTCACCACGGTCCCTTCAGGCCAGTGCATCTGTAGGCCAGCTTCTCACCGTGAGGCGTTGTAGCTCGAGGTCGATGAGTTGGTCAAGACGTGGTGTCGGTGGTACGGCAGGAGCACTGAACGCACGTAGTATATTTCTCCCTGCTTCGATCCTTCACATCCCTCGAATCGTGTATAGCCCTCGACTCGAGGAAATTGAACGTAGCCATACAACCCGTTCGAGGTTAGATTTCTGTGATCCACCTAGAATTTCGACGGTTGTGTAGCCCAACGACTCCACTGGGTGGTCATCCATTGGGCTGCAGACAGCCGTCAGGCTGCAGTGGACGATTGTCGAGCCCGGGTGTGGCCGGCGGTAAGAATCTTTCGTGAGACTTTGGCCTTGACATTTTGACATTCTCGACGCTGATCAGTGTCCGGAGGCCGTTGTGTATCGCCGTACACGCCCAATCGTCGAAACAGCGACGCTGTCGTGCTGATCAGAAGTCCCCAGTTCACCTGTCCAACAGCAACAGCCCACCACACCACACTCTGTGGCCATTACTGAGGTCATCGTACAGACCTGCAGCACACACAAACACCGCACTGCTGCCCCTCGCCTGTGTTTGCAGACAGCTGGAGGTAGATCTTTCATGGACCATACGCCTCGTCCTGCCACGATCATCAACTTCTGACAATCACGAAACACCAACACATATCGACGCCTCACTCCACTGTTTCAGCACAGACGAAGGGCGCAGCCGGCGCTTGTTTGGCCCCCTTCGCCTTTCTAGATTCGACTCTGGACGGCTGCGAGGCGCGCGCGTGTGCCACTTCGTGAGAGCGCTGCCCCTCGTCCGTAGAACACACGGCGTCTCACATAGTTGCCCCTTCTCCTCAGGATCACGATCATACCACTCATCAGTACTGTCTCTCCGGACTCTCGCAAGTAGAAGATCAAGTGGAACATCCAAAGCAATTCCCCACGCGGTCTCGACGCGATCGGAAAAGTCAAAGCGCAACAAGCTCTCAATTTAGAGTCCGGCGATTGCGGCAGCACCCTATCCCCCTGGCGACGGCCACCACTCGAAGACCCCACCACAGACTCGCCTCTCTTGCTCCCCTCACCGCCAAAGTGAGGTCAGTCAAGCTGAGGATTATCGCCATTCGCACTCACAATCAATGCCGTAAGTTCACAATCCTTTCGGACATTGCAAACCCGGTCGCTGTCCTTTGGTGTCACACCCGAAGCGGGCAGGACAAGCGGGGCAGATCACGACGTTGCGGTCACCAGGTCATGCAGCTGAGTTGACATTTTTCTCACACAGCAAAACATCGTTCACGGTCAGCTCGGGCTCGGAACGCGTAGTGGTCTTTCCAGAAGGTCGCACATCACGCAGCGCATCAGTCCACTCGCCCACCTCCAGCGAAAGCAGGAGTTTCACGAGTTCAAACGAGTCGGAGGAGTGGACTCGGCTCGAAGCACCCTACGAAGGCGAAGAAGACGACATCGAACCCTCTGACTCTGCCTCGCGATCGAAGCAATCGCGATCGCGCCGTCACACGACGGAGGCGCGACCAGCGCCAGCCCGGCGGCACTCCTCTCGGCGCGTTCCCTCCTCACGCGAGCGAGAGAGGGAGGAGCTGCCGCGACAATCCTCCACCTACCACCGACACCACTCCTCACGCGAACCACGGCACCATCGTAGTCAATCGAGACGCACCGCCTCAGACGAGTCCGCTAGCAGTGTGGCGTCTCCGGATGACTACCCCTACGGCCACCATGGCATGCCGCCGCCGCGTGGCTATCCGCCGCCCAGCGGGTACAGACACGTGCCGGCTCCAGCGCCGCCGCATGCCCATGGTGGCTATCCGCCCAGCATGACTGGGCCTCCTGGCTATGCGCCTGACCCATTCCAACAGCACGCTCAAGCTCTAGTCCACATGCCACAGCAAGGCCACACAGATCCCTTTGGCTACCCTTCGAGTAATCCATTTTCGCCCGGTGCTGGACCGCAGAACAATCCTTTCTCGCCACTGGGCTCGACAGGAGGCACGAGCTACTTCAACGCTGAGCCGCAAGCACCGCCAATGCATCATATGCCACAGCAGCGACCGGGTGCTCCTTCACAACGTCACAGTATGTATGCGCCAAGCAGTGGAGGCTATCCTGGCGCCGAGATGGCGGCGTATCAACATGGCATGTACCCGCCATACATGCCCGGTTACCCTCAGATGCCTTACATGTACCCTCCATCACATACTGCTTCTCCTGCGCCTCCACCAGCGAAGGACGGGAAAAGTGAGGAGATGCAAAGTCTGCGCGACTTGCTCAAGAAGTACGAGGAGGAGCGCGTTGCTCGCGAGCGGGCCATAATCGCGAAAGCTGAGGCTGACGTCGCTGCGTTCGCTGCAGCTCGTGCGAAGGAAGAGGAAGAGAAGAAGAAGGCAGCTGAGATCGCCGCGGCATCTGCGCTCGCCAAAGCCGAAGCTGAGAAGGCCGCCGAGGTCTCAGCGAAAAAGGTGAAGGAAGAAAGCGACGCAAAGCTGAAAGAAGCTGAGGAGGCTTCCAAGAAAGCAAAGGAAGAGTCCGAGAAAAAGCTTGCCGATGCGAAGAAAGCTAAAGAAGATGTCGAGAAAAAGCAGAAGGAGCTGGAAGAGGAGATCAAGAAGAACGCGCCACTTCCCGACATGCTCAAGGCGCCCATCAAGTTCAAGGACGCCGTGGGTCGCAAGTTTTGCTTCCCCTGGCATCTCTGCAAGACCTGGAAAGGCATGGAAGGGCTTATCAAGCAAGCTTTTGCCCACGTAGACGTCATTGGCGATCACGTCCATATGGGCCATTACGACTTGACGGGTCCTGATGGGGAGATCATACTACCGCAGGTATGGGACACGATGGTACAGCCGGACTGGGAGATCACTATGCACATGTGGCCGTATGAAGACGAAAAGGACAAGAAGAAGGGCAAGGGCAAGCACGGTCACGGGCACATCGACATCATGGACGACCTGGGAGATCCATTCGCAGGTATGGGTCTTGATGACCTTCTTGCTCTCGACGCCGGCAAGCTGTCCAAGAAGGACGGGAAGAAGGGCATCAATTCCGGAGCGGCGGCGAAGAAGTCGAAGAGGCAGTCGGCGATCATCGATGTTCCCATGGCGCCTCCGCATCGCTCCAAGGTGGGTGGAGGGATCCCGCCGCCACCCACCGGTGGTCTTTCGGACCTGGACATACTGCTGGGTATGCCTGGTGGGTTGGGCATGATGGGCGATCATTCCCGACCTAAGCCGAAGCCACGGAGCAAGAGCAACAAGGATGTGCCGTTTCTTGCGTCTTGGATTGCTGGGAGCAGGAAGAAGAAGTGAGGTGAATTTAATGGTTGCGATCTCGTATGTTGAAAATCGGATGCGAGCAAAGCGGGCAATGGGATCACGGCGCTGATGACTGGCATGACTTTCCTGTTTGCTTCGCTTCTTGTGTGATACCCTTTTCTTTGCGGACTTGGGTTTCAGCTTACTGGAGATGTATCGAGCGCTGGTCGCCAGAGGAGATGTTCGCGAGAACGAGGGCGAATGGATTTGGCTGAGCATATCTGCGCGAAATCTAGCGATTATGACATAGCAGCGAGCGCGCGAGAAATGAAAGCATCTCATCTTCACTATCGCTCTTTAACTTAGTTCACTCATGACATACTTCTAGTGTAGCCCTCTCGTCACTTGTCGTACTTCGTACTGTTATTCCATCTCTCTGCTCGGCTACTTCACCCGAGACCCCGACCTAAGGATTACCCAAGCTTCAGCCCATCATAACCCCCAACACCACGGCTCCTCACCTTCCTCCAACCCGCCATTGACACTCACTATGGCGGTCGCAATCAAAGCGCTCAATGCGCGCATACGCGCGAACCCAACGCTCGACTACTTCTGTTCCACACGTACGCGCATCTCCCAAGCGTCCCCCGAGAGGACCCAAATGACTAACGACCCAATGCCACAGATTTCTGGGGACCGGCCTCGAACTTCGGTATCCCGATTGCGGCGGTGATGGACACGCAGAAGGATCCTGATATGTACGTCTCCCTGCTCTCCGAATCTGAGCGAACGACGAGTCACGAGACCATGTCCCGGCTCAAGGGCTGACGGAGTGATAATAGCATCTCCGGTCCCATGACCGCAGCTCTAATCGGCTACTCCGGTGTCTTCATGCGCTACTCCATGGCCGTAACACCTAAGAACTACCTCCTATTCGGCTGCCACGCTGTGAACTTCACGGCGCAGGTAACGCAAGGATATCGATTTGTCAACCATTGGTAGTGAGTACCTCCTCGATCGCCTTGAATCGGCGAGAGATAGCGAGCTAACAGGACTACAGCTTGGGCGGCAAAGCGAAGAGCGTAGAGGCACAGGCGAAGGAAGGGCTACAGGGCGTGAAGGGCGGAGCCAACGAGGGTCTGGCGAAGATCCAGGGCGGAGCGAACGAGGGACTGGAGAAAGTGAAGGACGGGGCGAACAAGGCGTTTGTGAAGGTTGAGGAGCTGGGGCAGCAGGCGAAGGCAGAGGTGAAGAAGGTTATATCGTGAGAGAGGCTAGTTTGGGGATGAAATGTACACTGTTACATATGGCTCTGTTGAAATTCCCACGTGCGTTTCGTGACGGATGAGGCACAGCTCGACAGACGCAGCGAACACATGGAGAGTAGCAGAGGGCTACACGTGGAAGGCTGGAGCGTACTAAGCTGACAGGGGGTGATATCACCAGATCGAGGTTCTGCACGCGAATGGGTGTCATGGGGATCGTTATGTACAGGTATTTGATCTTACAGCGCGGCCTGCATCACCATAGCCGACACAACCAGCGCGACGACCGCAGCGCCTCCACTCCACACCCTGGCTCCCTTCGCCGCAAACCCAGGCTCACCGTCTTTGCCCTGTCCGACCTTACCCACATTTCCACCAAACTGCCCAGCGACGTTGCCAGGCGGATCGTACTCGCACACCAGATACCAGCCATTCGCGCCATTACTTGCACTGTTGCTGCATTTGATCGCGCCACAGCCGACTGTCGTGGTGTTCTTCCATACGAGCTGCGTGTAGTGGCCGGACTTCTCGGAGAATTTGCGTGCTTGGTAGTTGTATGAGCTCTCCTCGTTCGCCCAGGCGTCTATCGAAATTGTTGGAGAGTTGTAGCCTACTGCGAGGTTCTCGCCACTGGAGCCGCCCTATTATCTGTCAGTCTGCTGAGCTCGGTTCAAGAGCGGGCAGATCATACCGAGTGCTCAAAGACACACTTCTCCGCGTGAGTACCTGCGTACTCAGCCAATTTGTCGGACCATGTTACTGGATTTGTCAAATGTTGTGCCCGGAAGTAGTTCGTGCTGTTCAACACAGCGTCCTGAAATGCCTGACTCTGCCATGACATGTCTCCACTCATCGCTGGAGCTGTGGGGAACGATGTGGCCGCACCAGTGACTGTCGACCCGATGACTGTGGAGATGCCGAGCGTCGAGCCGTCTACCAACGTTGCTGTGGAGTAGGTCGTGATCGTACTGGAGTTGCTGGTGATCACAACCCATATGGTTCGAACCGCGGTGCTGGTGATGACAACGGTCGAGTCGGACTCCGCGTGGGCGAGCTGACTCGTCGTCAAGAGAGACAGCCAACATTGCGCCGCCAACGCGCGAAGTGTGAGGCCATGCATGGCTTCGACGTCTCGAGGGTCCGAGGAATGTGGCTATGCTGTCGCGTGCCGCTCTAGTAATTGGCTCAGAATCTCCGCTGCCAACAAGAGGCGCGGGTCTCAGGTCAAGTCCAGTCCAGTGGTAAGCGCTTTTCGATGTCTTCCTGTAGTCGCGAGTGGTTGATGCTCATGCTGACGAAGGAAAGGAGCGATGAGAACGCGAAATGTACAGACCTCCTACTGCCGTGAACCTCATCTCCAAGGAACTGTCTTACCGAGCGGCGAGCGGGATCATATTGCACTCAATTACAGCGCACGGACTGTTGTCCTCGTGTAAATCATCAGCGACTGGGCCAGACAAGTGCTTCGCTCAGGGCGAGACAGGGGTCGGTTGTCACTACAAGATGAAACATGCAGGTGGTAGATCGCGTGCGGAGGCGACAGGAAGTTAACAGTACAACGTCCAAGGCCACAACTATTGTCGCCTTAGGCACCGGAGCAAGTCTTGGCAGCGGCCCGCCTCTCGCCGAAGTACTTGGATTTCGAGATTCTTTCGAATCTTCTTCTACTCGGCATCAAAAAAGCATCAGAGCCAGCCACGACACCTGCCCCCATCCACGGCATGGTGTTGCCAGTCCTTCTGTTGAAGGGCGTGGCTCTGTAGAGTGACTTCTCCTGGATTATAGGAAGCCGGCTTCCGTTGTGTGACTTTGTTGTCGCGATGGATTTCAGGTGTCCGAGAAGGGAGTACATACCATTGCGTCGAGTCATATATTGAATGCTACGAGGGATGAGATGAGAGTGGATCTCGAATGGGAGGTGCTCGTTCGATTAACACTTATATACGTGCTCGGCTGGCAGGCTGCGATGCACTGCAAACGTTGAGCGAATGTCATCCATTTACATGCTCGGTTCTCCTCACTTCTGCACATAGTCATCGCCAATACCCTTCTGCACCGCCGGCCTCTCAGCGATCCTCGCGATCCACTTCTTCAAGTGCGGGAATGGCTTCATCTCCTCCTCGGAGAAGCCAGTGCGCTCCCAGCCCTTGACCCAAGGCCATGTCTTGATGTCGGCGACCGAATACTTGCCCTTGCCGTTGCCGGCCAGGTACTCGCGTTCCTCTCCGGTGTACTTGCCGGAGAGCTGGATCTCAAGAACGCCGTACACGCGAAGAGTCTCGTTCTTAAAGCGGTTGATGGCGTACTCGATCTTCTCCGGCGCTGCACCGCTGAAGTGATTCACTTGGCCTGTTGCAAAGGTCAGTATGTGATAACGTTCGGAGAAAGAGAAGGCTGATGACATACCTTGGTAAGGTGCACCGGATCCATGCCAGAAGAACGTCCACTGCAAGCACTGGTTGCGTTCCTTCTCGTCCTTGAAGCCGAAGGTGTCGTTCTTATCGGCGAACTTGACAAGATACAGCATCTCAGCCGAGGTCTCCATTACAGTGAAGGGTGGGTTGGCAGTATTGTCGACTAAGACGGGGATGCGTCCTGTGCAAAGTCAGTATGGGCGGGATATAACGTGGCGGCTGTGCAGCTCACCATTGGGATCAAGACGAAGGAACCAGTCCTTCTTTTGGTCGTTGGTCATGATGTTGATCAAAGTCGTCGTCCATTCGAGGCCATATGCTTCCTTTCACAAGTCATCAGCGATGGTTTCTCGGTCGCATCAACACTAGTGTCATGAGTCTACCTTGAGCTCCTCGAGCAAGATCTGAACAGCCTGGCCATTAGGAGTGTTCATGGTCAGCAGATGCAGTCCCTTGGCATTCTTGACATCGTCCGGCGTCTCGTCTGTGTAGATTGATGGTGCCATGGTCGTGGTCGTGGAATAGGCTCGTCTTGATCTGCTGATGATCGGACTCGGAGTGGGATGATGAATGAGGAGTCTTCTTGTAGGCTTCGAGCGTTGTTCTGATCGAACGAAGGAGAAGGGCACACCTGTGGATGAGTGTCTTACTAATGCGTGAGGGGAGCTCGAGGTGATGTGACGTGCTTGATGAGCACTCTGTAACCCCGCGGAAAGCGTCCGGTACCGCGCTATCGTTGAGGGTGGCATTGTGTGAATGCCGTAATGGCGGAGAGGGCTCCAATAAAGCAAGAGTCTATGTGATGAGTGGTCGAAACCGAATGCGAGAGCCATTGGCTCCACTGTATTGGCGGAGGTTGCGCCATAGCAGCGGTGTTGTGGCCCATGCACCATCGCTGACGGTGATGACTACTCGAACGTGCTTCGCATTCCGTGATCGTATGCTCAACTATGATATCCATTAAATCCTGAGCAGTAAGCATTGCCGAGAGTAACAGGGAATATCGAGACAAAGGAATCAATCTCGACCATGCCTTTCTCGCATCACTCCCACTCCGGCGAGTTCTGCGGACATGCCGTCAACACACTCGAAGAGGTCGTTCTCCACGCCATCAAACTTGGAATGACCACGTTCTGTATGACAGAGCACATACCTCGGAGCAGGCAAGACTTCTACCCCGAGGAAGAGTCCAAGCACGACGAGGCGAGCCTTGCGAAGCTATTCGACAGCTACTACACTGAAGCCCGACGGCTGCAGAAGGCATATGCAGACCAAATCCAGCTTTTCGTTGGTTTCGAAAGCGAATGGATCCGTGACAGCTCAGTCGATCAGATCCGTGCCCTGCGCGCGAAGTACGATGTCGATCTGTTTGTCGGCAGTGTGCATCACGTGCATGGCATACCGATCGACTATGACACGCCACACTACCACAAGGCTCGTGATGTCGCTGGTGGGAAGGACGAGCAGCTGTTCGCCGACTACTTCGACCTGCAGTACCAGATGCTGCAGCAGCTGAAGCCTCCGGTGGTCGGTCACTTCGATCTGATTCGCCTCAAGAGCGACGATCCAGAGCGCAGCTTCAAGAATTGGCCAGACGTGTGGACTAAGATTGAGCGGAATCTGAAGTTCATCGCTGAGTACGGAGGTATCGTGGAGCTCAACTCGAGTGCGCTGCGGAAGGGCATGAGTGAGCCGTATCCGCAGGTTGAGATCTGTCAGGTGTGTCGAGTCGATCATACTGAGTTCCGCGCGCTGACCTATCGACAGACGTTCCTGACGATGGATGGACGATTCACTTTCTCTGATGATAGTCACGGCATTGACCAGGTCGGTGCCAACTACAAGCGCGTACTGGACGCCATCCGGGAAGCGCAGATCGAGAGCGTGGTCTACTTGGTACCGCAGGGCTTCGCAGGTGCAAGTGAAGCGGTTTCAGGATTCAGTCATGTTCGATGGGCAAGCTTTGGTGTGCACGATTTGGATGATCACAAGTTCTTCGCATGAAAGAGTAGCACATCAGCGACATGTGCTATGCCTCACAAGAAGAGTGCATCGATGGCATAAGTCCATCACTTCAGACACGATCGTCTATTTTAGAACTACCAGGACATGGTTGTACGAGTTCCTGCCGCCGGGTCCAAGTCGAAGCCACGCGCCTGCCACTGCGAAGACATAGACACGCAGGAGCACTGACAACGCACCATGGGAAGGCACTCCATCACCAGGTGTATACCTCCGACTTCTCAGCTGTCCCTCTTCCTCTTCCTCTCCATCATCAGCTTCAGCCATCAGTTCCATCAAGCATCGAATCGACATCAACAATCAGCATCCAATACCAGCAACCCAACGAACGAACAAAAACACAAACACCAATCCATCCCACCTTCCTCACACAACCAACCCCCCATTCCAAAGCAAAGTGAGTCTCACTCCCATGACATCGACCCGTCACGATGCAGCATCACTGACTTCATCACAGCATGGTCGGCTACAAGCTCATCCTCTCGGCCGTTGCCGCTCTTGCTACCTCGGCCGTCCACGGTTCCCCCGTCGCGCCGATATCTCCCAGCTTTTCGATCCCTCCAGTCCCTCTCAGCCCCGGCGCTGCCGAAAAGGACGGCCATGTGGCTCCTCCATCAGTTGGCGAAGCCGAAATCTGGATGGGCCAGCACGACATGGTGAGCTTTTTCTTGTCTTCTCTTGTCAGACGGGGTTGCTGACACTACACCAGAACTCCATGGTCACATACTGCGACAGCGACTACCGCCCCGAGCGGATGAAGACACGCTTCGAGGTCTGGGGTTACGTCGACACACTCAAGCTCAACTTCCTCAACGATCTTGATGCCGCCGTCTTCAAGTGTCGTCACCCACACGAATGGCGCGCCAAGATCGAACCCACCAGCGGCGAGTACGATACCTTCTACGCCAAGTGGTATCAGAACCCCTTGGGCGACGATTGCACCTCGAAGGCTATCGCAGACTTCGTCGGGGTCTGGCCTGGAGTGAAGTGCACGTGAGCGGTACGTTGTCGTTAGTATACCTGAGTGAGTGATGCGAGTGGGATGATTGCGAGTCTGAGGCGTTGGGCGTCGTTGGCATGGTTTCGGGGCTTTGATGGCACTTCATAGTCGGTTGGCAGCTTTCTGTACGTGTTGCGTTCTTCCAAGCGATAAGCAGTTCTCCTCTCGCCCATCTGCCTTCGTCGTCTCCAGTCCAGCATGAGCATCGATGGTGTGCTTCGGCATGCATCTTCAGGGTCTCTCGTTCCTGCAGCTGCTTGGTGGGCGGACGTGGGGCAATGTGGTGGGGCACTCAAGCGGGTCCATTCACACCACCGCACCGTAAGCACCTCCGACACCCTGCAGCAACATTCCTCCAGGTCCTTATGTTTCCTGCATCCTCCCTCACCCGCCGACTCTTTACCACAACCACCATCCAAACTTTCAGATCATCAGCTATCAATATGGGCGTCACCAAGAAGCAGATCTCCCCCGGCAATGGCGTCGACAAGCCAAAGAAGGGCGACACAATCTCGATGGAGTACACCGGCACGCTCGAGAGCGGCAAGCAATTCGATAGCAGCGTCGGACGCGGCGACTTCAAGACCAAGATTGGCACTGGACAAGTCATTAAGGGTATACATGCGCCCATCGCCCTCAAGCGGATGCATTGTGCTGACGGATCGGTGCGCAGGCTGGGATGAGGGCATCCTCGAGACCGACGGCGGTATGACTCTCGGCGAGAAGGCGACGCTCACGATCACTGGGTACGTCTGGACGTCGATACCATTGACGAGAGCACCATTAACAATGCGCAGCGACTACGCCTACGGCCAGCAGGGCTACCCGGGTCTCATTCCTCCCAATGCGACCCTCATCTTGTAAGCCTCCAACTCTCAAACGACCTGAAAAGCTCGATACTAACGATTTCGCAGTGATGTCGAGCTCAAGGCTATCAACGGCAAGTCGTCTTAGGTGGCTTGCTTGATGACAAATCTCCGTCGCGCATGAGGCATACCGCAGTACTTGACCTGCACGAGCTATAGATAAAAGCACATTGGATATGTACTGGACACTCGCGGCTTGCACAACTTCAACCCGATGTCAATGGTAGTGTTCACTCAGTTCCAGGCTTCAATCTCAGCTCTTGAGCCGTCAGGTAAATTTCTTGCCGCGAACGTCTATACTATCGAGGTTGCGCACCTTTCCCAAAATTCCGCGATCCTCAGAAGGCAGAGCCCCGTCACAGTCTTGCAATGCATACCTTCACGGTGGCAGACCTCTGTTGCATTGCTGAGACCTGTGCAGCTCACTTGTTAACCGCGGAGCAGCACAGGAGCCGGGACTTCTAAGTCTTGCGACCGATCAGAGCCAGGATCTGTCAGTAGGTAAGCACAAGGTCCCTTCCGCATGCTTTCGAGCCAAGGTAACGTGATTGACTCCCCCTCACTTCCTGTGTCCTCAATGCTCTCCTGTCGCTGCTCCTCGAGCTCCATACCATGATCGGGTCCACTGCGAGCTCGCCGCCAGCCATAGAGGCCGCGACACGCGTAGGAGAAACACCTTGCGCAAAGCACCAGCAGAACCATCAATTTGGCCGGCGTACTGGCCAATGCCAGCAGACCAAGTGCCCAGAAACCGAGACCTTTCAGCACAACGACAATGTGCTCGTCCCAAGTGGTAGTCGGCATTATGAACTTGTAAGCCGCGAGGAGATACAGGCCAAGGCCAGTGAGGAAGCTGAGGGACTTCGGGCCTTCAAGCGCAGAATCCCTGTGGTCCAAGACTCTTCTGTCATACCCTATGAGTACTGGGTCAATATGTGGCCGGTGCGAGGACGGGCAAGGTGACTGACCAAAGAGAATGTAGAAGCCCTTGCGAAGTAACAAGGTGTACTTGGCGAAGCCGTAGGACATCATGTACAGGGAGACAGTAGCTAAGATCCATATCGAAGCGCCGGCTGCTGCATCTCCAAGAGCATCGAGGGCGATATGCAGAGTGTCTCGATTGCTAGAAGCTGAGGTAATTGTGTTCGCCGACTGGTCCATATCGGGGTCTCCTCGCTGATGTTCAGTATACGTCTAGGGGTCGTAATGGTATGGGCCTTGTACAAGATAGCTGTATGTGCGTTCTACGGGAGAGTGTCTGCAGGAAAGTAGGACCTTCGCCTAATATCTGCATGCTCGCAAGCGACAGATCCGTCCTCGATCTTGCGCATGAGACTGTATTGCAAGACCATGACCAAAGGATCTGGGAAAAGGCATGCCATGTGATCAGCATGAAAATTTTGGGTTGTCGGGATCCTGTCCTCACGCTTTTCGTGCTGACCAGGCTTTGAACAGCGTCCACCCGAATTCTCTGCTGCATACATACATCCGCTCCGATTGTAAACTAAAGTCAAATCGCGCGCTATTCTGGAGAGCAGCAGATTCGCTTGCGCTAACGTTAACTGCGTTGTTCCAAGGACTTGTGCTGATACACTGCCGTCGAGAGACAATTGCACCGCCTCGCCACCTTCTCGCTGCAATGGACCTGGCACTTCCTGTGCTTCCGGGCGGTCGTTGATGCACCAGCCTCAAGATCGAAAGCCCGCTTCTCCGAGTTAAGCCCTTTCTGCCGATCCACCACATCACGGCGCGTGCACTTGACCGCGAGCGCCAAACATCCGAATAAGGCCACCCACAGCGCCACTGTGGTGATGGCTATGAACTCACCAAGGATCACCTTCGCGACGGAGCCCAAGATCGCCCAGCAGTGCTCTATCCAGGTGCCGGTCTCGAATGTGTCGCTCTTCTCTAGTAACAGAGCCAATAGGAAAGCGTCGCCGATCGTCATCGTGGTGGTCAGGACCATGCTTTGGTCCAACTTCATGCCCCTGCCATCTGATCGCTTGTCTACGTCCACTGTCGCAGACAGGCCAGTAAGCGCCGCCATGTACCGTGGAAATGTGACAGGCGTACCCGTCTCAAAAGCTTGATACGCCGCCCGACAGAGTCGAGCGATGTACTCAACTGCCGCGAAGTTGGCTAGCCATAGGAACGCCGTGGCTGTGCCGTAGATTAGGGTGACAGCAACGACAGGTTTGTGAATGCGAGTAGGCTGTCGGGGAAGTGACCGAGCGAGGGAAGTGCGATCGCTCTGAGAGGGAAGGTTTCCATACCTGTAGAGTAAGCACTTGAAAGCAGAACGAGGTAACAGTAGTCGAAGTGATGGTGTTCGAGGTATAAATTCTCGAAGTGGAGCGCTGGGCGGTATTGGGGCCAGCGACATTGATGGTAAGGACATTCGTTCGGGTATATCATTGTGGGCTCAATGTGGAGACCAGCTTTTGGATGACCAGTGGCATAATGTTCATAGTGAAGTCGATGAGGAACGACCGAAATACCAGGATGTTCTCAATGGTCAGCAATCAGAAATTGGCCAATAACATACACTCGTCGCATTCTTCTAAGCTCCATGCTATATGCATCTGATCTTCATTAGCGCTCCTCTCGGCGTTGGATCCTTCGCTTACGCTCATATCGACTGCACCATGCCGGAAGATTGCGCTGCTATGCCACCATCAAGAGGCCAGAACACATACCTTAACGCTCAAACTGCGCTAGCTTGCCATCTCGTCGGCTCCCCGTTGAAGTCTTCAGATCGGATTATTCCGGCAGCGAGGCGGAATGCTGCGCAGATAAGAGCATTCACCTTTTCCAATCCGTGTTGGCCATATGCGAGACTTGTTCGAAAGTCAGCATTAGCAACAATGAACGAAGAGCAACAGATCCTCTCGACGGCATACCGTGCCTTGTAGATCCCGAATTGTTGTAAGCCAGGTCACTCGTCCGAAAGAGTTACCCACGCTTTGCCGACCAAGTGAATGTTGCGATGCTGACCTTTGTCCCAAGAATTGTCGTTCTCAGGCTCTCATTCGCTACACTAGAGATTCGCAGCTTTTGCGAATACTCCAACCCGTCATATTCAACAAACCAGTGCTTGTGATCGGATCACATTGAGAGAATATGCAATACTCAGTAACTCTCACGATCCCTCATACGTTTATGCCATCACACCAGGTCCTTCGTAGCGCCAAGCTGCTAGACCGAACGATGGCTGCGCTGCCCGACAGTACCCAGACTTCAAGCAGTGGTGCTCGCGCCGATATGTTGACCAAGCATCACTTCTACTTGCCCTCCACACCATCCTCGAGACCTTCCAGCTGGTCCTCGATATCACGCGCTTTCTTGTACGCATTGCGCCTCTGCCGCCAGTTGTCCCAGCCTTGATGTCCTTTGCAGGTCGACCATGCCAGTAGCATAAAGAACCCCACACACAGTGCAAGCGTGCTGACTATGACAAGTTCGCTCAGGTGCACCCACAACATCTGCCGCGACAGAGTCCAGCAATGCTGCGACCACGTGCTGCTCGGCGCCTTAGAGACATTGATTGCCACAACCGTGAGATTGAGAAGGAAGAGCAACACAACCACGCCTGCCATTAGGTTCTCATCCGGATAATGGGCGGATCTGGTATCGTTCGAAGCGATGTCTGGGAAAGCTGTCGTGACAATGTTAGTGAACGGTCATGTGTAAGTAAGCAAGTTCGCTCCTTACCCCGGGCGAATGTGTATCGGGCGGTATGCCAGGCGAGAGAGCAGTATAGCACGAGCACAGCACTCATCAGAAGTACAAGTATAATAGTCGTAGCCCAGATGACGGCACCCAGGGCGGCATCGGTGGCCATGTCAAGTACGCTACTGGTCATGGCGTCTTGCATCGGTGATGCCAAAGCTGGTAAAGTCGTGTTGTCCATATTGTCGTGCTTTCGAGCGGACTGCTAGAATTTTAGTGTTGTCGTGTAGTGCTGATCAAGGCCGAGTATGTAGGAAGACGGCGTGGGCGTCATAATGCCCAACACATTCGACTGAGGACGTGCTACAACTACAAACCTACCGCACTGCGCGATCAGCGATTGTATCGGTACAAGACCTTTGCGATGAACTTGATTGAAGACGCCGCTCACTGACTGCTGGCCGCGGCGAGTTTTCGAAGCGGTCCTTGAAATTCTAAAGTCCTCAAAACTCTAATCGACCACGCTACGGCAATATCGTCCATCATAAGACCAGTGAAAGTGTGAGGTCGGTACAGACTTGTAGCATGAAACCCGGTGGTGTCTCCTTACAATATTGCATATCGCTAACGCCTATACAAGCCCGGGCCGAAATGCTCGACGACTTTGTGCGGGATCCAGTGGGGCCTGCATGTGTCAGCATCATGAGCGGTTGAGAAGATGAGCTCAGGCCTGCACACGCAAGCCATGTGTCATCTGAATCGTGTTCACCACCTTTGCAAGGCCAGTGACTGGTCGACTTCGCCGCCGCCAAGAAGAATATGTACACAGACGTTGCCAGGCATGGCTTGCCACGTAAAGGTCTCTCAGTGGTCCGCCGGGAACGCAGTGCTTTTCACGACCGTCGTTTTTGGCATGCCTAGGCTGTCAGCAGCTTCGTTGCTGGCTCCTTTAGATTGTGGTGACTGCGCTAGGCTGCTGCTCAGTCTCCGTCCGGGTTCAGCAGCAAGTCCTCTTCGGGCTCAGCCGGCTCTACCAGCTTACTTGACTCCTCTCCCGACTTCACGTCCGGATCCACTTTGTCACCGAAGTCATCTGCACCCAAGAACTTCCGACCCACTAGCTTCTCGGGCAGATACGTCTGCACAACTTCGCCATTGACATAGCTCGGATTGTACTTGTAGTCCACGCCGTAACCGAGATTCTTCATCAGCTTAGTCGGTGCGTTCCGCATCTGCAGTGGTATCGGTAGTCCCGCAACGCCAGGCTCCTTCAGCGCACTATATGCAGCGCTCAGTCCACTGTACGAACGAATCGACTTTGGAGCCAGAGCAAGTGCAGTGGCACAATGGGCCAGGTTGATCCTACACTCCGGCATGCCGATCTTCTCGGCTGCAGAGTAAGCTGCGGTGGCTAGCGAGAGCATCGTGTTGTCCGCTAGGCCAACGTCTTCGGACGCGATGACCACCATACGCCGGGCAACATAGAGAGGGTCTTCTCCTGACTGTAACATTCGTGCGAGGTAGTACAACGCTGCATCAGGATCTGAGCCTCGGACGGACTTGTGAAACGCTGAGATCGTGTCGTAGTGCTGGTCGCCTGCTCGATCGTAGACCAGCGTTTGCGTGAGTGAGCGTTTGATGTCTTCGGCGGTGATGTTTGGCCTGCGACAAAGGTCAAGCGCAAGCTCTACGAGATTCAGGCCGGTCCTAGCATCGCCATCTGCGAATGCTGCGAGGTAGCGTAGCAGCGCGAAGTCATCACGAGCCAGCAAGTGGTCGCTGGAGCTGGCACTGACGTGCTGCTTCACATCGGGCGTAGCTCCGTCGTCGACTGGGCTTGGAGGTGGCGTCGGCACGAGACCAGGTACCTCACTCGCGAGTGCGCGCTTGAGGATGGCGAAGATGTGCTCCTCGTCCAACTTTGAGAGCGTGAACGTCCTGCATCGACTCAAGAGCGCGTTTCCAACCTTGAAGCTCGGGTTCTCTGTCGTTGCACCAATAAGTGTGACTTGCCCACTCTCGACAGGTCCCAGAAAGACATCCTGCTGACTTTTGCTGAACCGATGAATCTCGTCACAAAAGATAATCGTCTTGCGCCCAGTAAGTCTCAGCTCGTTCTTTGCCTCATCGAAGATGCGCTTGCATTCGCCTACCCCGCTTGAAGTACTGTTGATCTCTACGAAGCGTGTACCAGCTGTCTGTGCAATGAGTCGAGCGATGGTGGTCTTGCCACTTCCAGGAGGTCCCCAGAGGATCATTGACGGTATGCCTTTATCTCCCGTGACGACTAATCCTCGAAGCACGCCGTCCGCACCTACAAGCTCCTGTCCAGTCACATCGTCCAGAGTCTGCGGCCGCATCCGTTCTGCTAGCGGGGCATGACTGTTCTTTGGCTTCTTCGTTGGCGGACCCAGCTTGACCGCTGCGTCGGGTTGCTCAATCGCAGTCTCGGCATCCTCCTCAGCAGGTCGCTTCGTCCCGTTCACGGGCTGCGTGTTGAAGAAGGAGAATGGCGTTCTCGACGTCGGCGCTGCCTGTGTACTTGCGACGCCATTGACAAGCGGCGACGATCCGGCATCTTCTGATTTGATCTGCCCGTTCCTCTTCGGTGCAGGAGTTGTGAAGAAGGAGCCTACTTTGGACTTCACCTGAGTCTGTGTGGGTGGCGGCGAAGGTTCGTCAAGGAATATGGTACAATTTGAGTCAATGTGTCGGTTGATGACTGATTCGGGCACTGTCTTCTCACAGATAGGGCAAGCATACATCGCTTGAAAAGGGTAAATGGTCTCTCACGGAGTACGCGGCGGTCGATGATGTAGCTCAACGCGTGGGAGACGCGATGTCTTGGCAATACGGAGCGTTGATCTAATCGTTGTTCCGTGATGTCGGCGTCTTGGTCCTCACATTCGATTGGCGGACATCACTCGTTCGATGAACTGCATTTCTTCTGTTCTGGAAGGTCTTCTCATTCGTCAGCTCGCCGGTTCTGTCTTCCTTGTCGGCCAGTCACGAGCAGAGCATGAGTATCATGTGGAAGGTAAGGATGCCTAAGGCTCTCAGCCTTAAATTAGAGTTGAGCAGCACGGGCCGCAGCATCGCGGGCGCCGTACCTCGACTTCGCTTTCGCCGTTCTATTCTTCCATTCCCTCGACGTCGCCGACGAAATCACCAACCTGCGCGAAGTGCAGAACTGTCTGTGCTACTGTACACGGCAAACGCGCTGCGCGAAGAGAAGAGCGATGCGCTGCGAGGATCGCGCGCAATAGTAATAATTCCAGTGTCGTTGGTGATCAGCGCTAGCATCAGTGTTCGCAGCCGTGAGGCTGATCTGTCATGCATATTTTAACGAGCCAAAGCCAACGACTGCAAGTCCTCATACGGCGATGCGATTCGCTAGATTGCTAGCTACTTTGCAGATAGGCATCCTCTGCGATTCGAATAGTGCGAGTCCGGCCGCACAGCTTCTGTCAAAATGCGATGACTACGGTTCCTCATTCGCAGATTCGATCTCGGCAGCCACGACTCCGCTCACGCCGTTAGCGAGAGGCCGTTCCGGGGACCGCGTCTCTTTACGCAGATCCAGGAATCGGCTCCTTCATGCGTGTTTCCTCCTGCCGCGACATCAGCCTCGTGTTCAGATTGCTTCTCGAATACCGTACAGCGCTGTCACTCTTGTCGCAATGACGCCTAGTATGCTTTCGCCCCTGCATATCCCCTGCAACTTACAGTCATGCTTCGCAGTGACCGCGACCAAGTGCTGTGTATCGCTTCTCATTCGCTCATATCCGGATGCGCGAGGACGACTGCTGGGGCGGAGTTCAGGCAGGAAGCAAATGCGTTGATTAGTATTTGCACTCATGCCTAGGCAGGACTATGACAGCGAAACTCAAAGGTAAGTGCGATCGCATCGACACTATCTCGCTACATACTCCGTCCGAAGTCATTCACCCTCCAACATCATCGTGTGTACCTGTATTCTGTTTTTCGCACCAACTGCATTCCATATTGTTGTACGCACTGTCTGCTTACTTGCTTCCTGCACTACTTCCTGTTGGTCGCGCACAGGTGCTGGGACCTCCTTCTCGTCATATACTGGACGCCGATGTTTCCGAGATAGCTTATCAGCTAGGACGACTCGATGCGACCGGGCAACTCATTCCCTTTCCTGCTGTCTGGAACACTCGTTCGCCCCTGTTTCCTGGATATCCTTGCGAAACGTAGCTTGCGTCGCGGCGCCAAAACGATCGCAGTACGATGCGCCGCGAGGCGCATCAATGAACCAGGACGAAGTCACGACCTTATGTCGCATGTGCAAGTGGATGCGCCTCTATCGACATCACCGGATGACTGGAGTGTCGTGACGGACGCCAACGAGCGGAGGAAGATACAGAATCGCATAGCGCAACGGAAGTTCCGTAAGTCTCATCCAACGATTACCTAGTTTTCTCGCTCTCCCAACAACCCAAAGGTCTGTTGCAGTATCGTCGACCGCGGTGCCGTGCAAATGTCGACGAGAAAGTTTCGAGGGGAGACAGTATTCAGCAGTGGAGACACTACCCTACACAGCGCACGTCTCTCAGGTACTCCAGAACAAATTCTACGTCCCGTGGCACAGTCGACAGCAGCACAAGTCACTAAGACTTTGAAAAGAGCGAAGGCGTGATGGATGCTCAGTGCTCACATAATTCTCAACAGGAGATAAGGCTCGACAACAACAGGAGGAAGCGATACGGTCAGCCGACAATCAGGCCAAAGCCGCTGGCTCGTACACACCAGTGGAACCTGACGATGTCGACACTGGCGACGAGGAAGGGCTACCGGTGAGTTTGCCCATACAAGTTCAGTAAAGACCGAGTGCGCGCGCTGATCATTGCGATCTGTAGTGGGGATCACTTTCGCTGCGACATATCATCGCCACAGGTCGTGCCAAAGAGCAGAGCTCGAGAGAGACCTCGGTGTACGCCGCGGCATCACGAGCTGGTGGCAGCTCTAGGTAAGTGGTGCCCGAGATTGGCACGTGCGACCCATGCAATGCTTCACCAGACTGACAGTCAGTAGGCTTGGGCTTCACCTTGTCGATCAGTACGCTCGAAGCACACCGGCATGGACATTTTGGCGAACAGGCAATCAGTGGCCGGCAGTGCCAGCCAGTGTACAACTTCCGTCACAGCGGGAGCCCATTGCGCAACTTGCGGCGCAGCCCGGCGGTGCAGGCGTGACGCGGCATGAGATGGGATGATTCGAATGAGGGACGTCAGGCGGTAGCATAGCGAGGACGTCCAACGGGACATGTACATGGTGAGACATAAGGCATGCGAGAATGCGATACAGATCTGGAAATTGGACCGGGGCCTGGGGCGTAAACCTGTCTTTACGCGGCGCAGAGATCCACGCGGAGATGTCCGAGATGGGTGGTTCATGTGCTGGCGGATGACCATTACGTCTTTGCAATTCACCAAGTACCTCCACTTCCAAGAAGCGTGATTCTCCACAGCGTAGCAGCACCTCGCGTAGATCCGGCGGTGCGTGCTGGGAACTGTCGACTGGATGAGCTTGTCAAGGCGTCTGGGGCGTTCAGGGAGGCGAAAGTACCGCGAAAGCCCCATGATCACCGCCGTTCGCAGCGGTGTCGGCAGCCGTTGGCGACATGCACGCAAGGACTTGCGCAATTACATGCCACATGCAGGCACTGAGCAGGACCCGGCCGCGATGGAGTCATCCAACGTCGCCGCGCCGCCAACCGCAGCATGACCTGCGAACGATGTTGGTTGTTGGCCTGCCTGTTGGTGGCGCCTATTTTACAGTGTCTCGGCTAGCAAAGACCAGGGTCATCGTTCTCGGACGTCGATCCCGAAGTCTGCCCAGAAATTCACTTCCACAACTGCCCTGTATCGCGCCTGCCATGTCGATATCACTCTTTTGCGTATGTGACCCTGTTGCGTTGCAATTTCTACGGCTCCAAACGTGGGCAAGCCAGTGACTAGATGTCCACACGGGAAGTTGTATTGCGCCGTCGCGTTGTCGAGAACGTGGCACAGTCTGTCGGCCATCTCAATGCTTCTTCGAGGCACGCCGAAAACGATCGTACAGCTGACTCGCAGCCACCCTGAGACGACATCCCCCCGGGAAACAAATCCTGAACGGGCCAGATAAGCATAAACGATAGGTTGTCATTCCTCCATTTCCTGTCAAGGTGGAGCAACATGTGACCTTCAATGCATGTGGGCGGCCAGAACCTTCAACGCGATCAGGTCCTAAGGCCGCAATCTCCTCTGTCCAGATCCTCGGTACGCGACACTAGCTGAGTAGCCTATCTACCTTGTGCTAGCAAGAGCTACTGTTGCGATCCTCTCATTACAATCCTACGTTTCTACGCCACAAGTCACAATGATGCAGTCCAAATGTACGCCTCCCCGCGGAGCATGGCAGCCTGACGGCCGAACCATTCCGAAGTTCCTACTGTACACGCAACCTTCTTCGAGCACCCTCCAGAAGCATCATTGCGGCGTGGACCGTTAACAACCCCACCTTCAAGGTGGTGATCTCCCCCCATCCCATGGCTCCCGTCCAGAATCGATGTGGCACGCTCTCTACCGACATGTGACTGGACCTTCACGATGCACTACAATTGTGGCCAACACCGGGAACGCCGCGGGAATGGACCGCAAGCGGCGTGTGTCAAGTACTGTGCCAGCTGCTGTCGCTGTTCGACTCAGATTGCTGTCTGCCTGACTTCGTCGCCTTGCGCGGCGTAGTATCTCGGTGTCACTCATACTTAAGGTCATGGTCGCGACCTGGACGTCCGAAGATGGAGGTACCAAGACAGCCATCGTCAGTCTCCTCATCCTTCGAAGATCCGCTCATGTCCAAGAGAACGACACCGAGTGCGCCGGCCTCGGAACTTGGCAACCTCAACATCAGTAGTAGCAGTAGCGGAAGCGGGAAGAGGAGCATGCCTGTAACTACGAGGGCGATGTATCGGACCTACGCTGCTCCACGCGACACGCCTTCGAGGACTACCGCAGGTCCGTCGAGACCAAGTCAACGGTCCGGTCAGGCCAGCAGTAGCGCGGCAAGTCGACGAGCCCCGCTGAGACGAGCTGCTGCTGCCGAGGCAAGTGGAGGCAGTGCCGCTGAGGACTCGGACGACGACGACGAGAGTGATGAAGAAGAAGAAGATGAAGATGAAGATGAAGATCAGAGGGCTTCCAGGTCTCCGACTGGCGACGCTCTGATCAGATTGAGCGTCCTCGAAATCTTCGCGCTCTCCGATTCCAGTTATTTGAATGGCATGGAACTTTTGCGCGCCAATGGTGGCTCCTCAGAAACGACGTACCTCTCCCCAACAAGCCTGCACCAACTCTCAACTAACCTCAATCCTAGCCAACTTCACCGCCGCCTCGCCCTCACAGTAGCCGACCAAGCCATCGCCTTCCCAGCCTTCAACGCCAGCCTTCAAGCTGCTATGCCTGTTCCTTCACCGGTTTACAGCGGTCTCATGCTCGACCGGATGTCCCTTCGTCTTGCTCGGACTCTGTCACTCCTTCAAGCAAACGTCCGCAACGCTTCTCAGGGAGCAGACGTCATCACAACCGCTGCCTCGCTTCGAAGTCTCACATCCTCCATCGCAACCCTCACGCAAGCGCGGCACTGGAGCGTCACAAGCCGTGAGACAAAGAGCGCCTACTGCTTGCTACTCTTGAACCTGCTAGCGCAGGTTTTGCAATGGGACCGCGACGCCTACGCTGGATCGTCCCAGAATGCTCGGCCTTCGTACGCTGGGCAAAGGGCAGAGCACACGAATTTATACCTTTGTCTCATTGGCAATCCCCCGAATGATGCGGATCCGGCTTTCGTGGTCGACCTACTGCAGAGACTTGATCCGCAGGGCGAGTATCTGGCCGGCAATGCCCACTTGGTGGAAAGAGTCTGGCTTACCTTGGTGGACAAGTACACTGTACTTAGTGCAGACGGGGGAAGGACTAGTCGTGGCGGACTGCAGCCAAGTGAGCGGTTCTGGGCAGCTTTGCAGGCGATAAGGAATGGTATGATGACGCCTCCATGATCGCGTATCTGATATACACCTCAGCTGACTGGCTTGTAGCAGTGGTAGCGCAGCCTCAGGGACAATGATGTCGATAGAGGAGGTATGTAGCGATGGTTTTCACTTGCACGAAAGACATTGGGAAGGCTGTAGTGATCTTGGTAATACCCACTTGCGGAGGATTGTGCAGGCGTACACGGAGGGTGATCTTGCAGACTGTCGTTCACCATTCTCATATACTATACATAAGCGAAAGACTTTCGAAGGCACTTCCTCTCTGGCTAACATGATCCCAACCTTGCCAAATGGCCACTGTCCCTACCAGGTACTCGTACAATGGGTTATCCCCACATTACCGCGCCATGCATAAAAGCATCGTAAGGACATCTTAACCTTTAATGGTCGTGGCGCCAGAATGCGCAGCTAGCACCCCTTCGTTCTCCCTCCTCTTCTCCAAACGTCTGACACACGAGTAACGCGTCTATCGTCTCAGCTGCGGCAGCGGATTGGTGTGCAACGACTTCTGTGAGAAGCTGTCGAGTGAATACGCACCCTTCTCTCACAGGTGAGGCGATTCAGACAAGTTGCAGTGAGCGTTTCTGTAGAAGCATACGAGCAGACCCAAGATTTTGGAGAAGCCAAAGCAGCGTTGACCCACAGATCTATCTGAAGTGGTCGTCGGCTCGTTCGCAAAGTCGAAGAGGGTACCGCTAGTACCGACCTCCTACGCCACCTTGGCCTCCCATGTCACTGCTGTAGCTGTTGCCACCACTCCCACCCCCCTGAGAGTTCTGTTTCAAGGCGAAAACCTCGTCCTGAAGGCTACGGATTCGCAGTTCGTACTCCCTCTGCATGGCATCGAATCGCCCTTCAAGGTTTCGGACGTACGTCCACAGCTCGTTGGTACCATCTGAAGGCTGGTTGCCGGAGAGTACGTCGCGCATACTAGATCCCGAAGACCGGCCGTGCGACGATAGGGATCCTGGTTGGGACGACTGGTGCTGAGATGGAACTTGATGTTGGAGTGAGGAAGGGCCAGGATACGAAGAAGCTTGCAAGCCTATGCGAGCTTGAGATACCGCGGCATTACCCAATGAGGGAAGAGGCGGTAGCTGAGGTTGATTATTGTTCTGACTGTGGCTGAAATTTGATACTGGCTGTGGCGGTGTCCGGGTACTCGAATTCCGGCCAAAGTGAGCCTGTTGAAATTGGGTTGTGAGACTCGGGGATCGATTGCGGTTCAGTGAAGACGACAGACTCGGATCGCTGACACTCAGACGATGCTGATCAGGCGGCTGACCAGGCGAAAGCGGCTTAGGCGATTCGGTCATGATGCCCTGCTGCTGGAACATCTGGCCTGGCGGTGGATAGCTTGAGCCGAGCGTCTGATTAGAGGCAAAACTTGGCGCAGCTGGCGAAGATACAGCCGGCGATCCGGGATGGACGACCTGCGGAGGTGCCATGTCCCCGGGTCGAGTGTGCTGCATGGCAGGGGGAGGATACGTGCTGGAGTGCTGTCGGTAAACGTTTCGGTTCGGGTCCTGCGCGGTCTCAAGGTGAGCCCGCTTCCGGCTTGGCTCGCTGCCGCGCCGATCTTGCGCGTCAAGGTCGCCGTCTTCGTCTCCAGCATATTCAACGCCATCCATGCCGTCCTCATCTCCGAAGAAGTCGTCATCGCCGCCTTGACTTGATCGTCGACCTGCACAGCCTCCTGGCCCTTTGTTGTGGCGTGCTAGCGCATCGCCGCGTGCGAATCGCCGACCGCACTTGTCACATGTATGTGGTCTCTCGCCTGTGTGGAGCTTTGTATGTCGTTTGAGATCATGCAGCCTTCGAAAACGCGCATTACAGGTCTGACAGACGTATGGCTTTTCTTGACTGTGGGTCAGTAAATGACTTTTGAGGTTGTGATGTCGTGTGAAGTCCGTCGAACAGTAAGGGCACTTGTGCCGTTTCCCTGCTGAAGCTGGCGATCGTGGACTGTCTTGCCCATATCCGGGCAGACTCATTCCTCGAGATGGACCCGATTTGGAAGCCTCTTGTGGAGGCGGACCAGGATATGAGAACGCCTTATTCGCATCTTCGCCGCCAACACCCAGATGCGGATTGTTGCTCACATAGCTAGCGGGCTCGCCCATCTCTGCTGGCTCGTCCGTGTACTGCGTCGTATTCGCGTCTCCAGCCATAGTACTAGTCTTAGCGGTCAAGGCCGCAGCATTCGACGTGTCCAAGGATCCCAGACTAGTCATGCTTACTGGACTGGTCTGAAAGGTGTCGCTCTGTGTTATTGTGGGTATCGTGATCTTCTCTGCCGCCTTGCGCAAAGGCTCACTAAGTTTGTTCGGGTTTGGCGCGTCCGAGGGTCGACTGGTACCCTCGTTGCCCATCAATGCTTGCATAGCCTGAACTTGCGGGTTCGGACTTGTCTGCCGCTCCCGCACGCTTTCCGTCTGCTGTTGCTGTTGCTGTTTCCGTCTCTTCGCCTCTGCCATCACGGCAGCACCCGTCAGTGGTATGGGCGATCGTCCGATTGGATGTTTCGACAGTGTCGATTTGGGCGATAAATTAGAAGGGCTGAAGTGACCACCCTGCAAAACTTTGGAAGACAGCAGATTAGGATTCTCCGCTCCTGTGGCGGATGGCGCGTCTAATGCTGGAGCGAGGGAAGTAGGCGTGACCGGATATGTTTCTACCTGCGGAGACCTCGGGCGCTGGGTGGCGGCCATGAGCTATGCTGGCATCTGTGCGCAGATGCGCACAAAGTGCACAAGAGTCTTACGCTGTCAATGTTACCGCAGGCCGGATCGTTGGCAGGTGGAGAGCGTGATTATGGTATTCACAGAGTGCGCGCTACCGAATAGCGTGCAAATGGCGCGCCGAGGGTTGTGTCCGGCAAAGCGATTCCGCGCTCCTCGCTGTAGCGACAAGCAACAGTACTCTGTTATTGGCGATGCCCGAAATGCTGCTTGAGGACCGCACGGTTCCAAGCAAGCGTGCCACAGCACGGTATGACGTCGCTGCTGGGCAAAGCGACTCGAGAGAGCAAAAAGATTAGGTGGCGTCGGTGTCAATAGTACAATAGTCGCCAACTGTAGCAGATGGGTGAAGGTGCAGTTGGCGACCAGGTATGTCGAGGTTCGTTGGAGGTGTGGCAACTGACGCTCGTGAAGTGGCAGGCGTGAGGCGCAGTAGTTATGTCAGCTCCGCATCTGCAGAAGCCGGGGTGATGTTGAGACGAGCAGATTCGCTGTACCGTGTAGCCGTGTTGCACCAGGATTGTTGAGTGAGATGCAATGATATGCACAGCCTATGCCTCAACGGTGCAGAAGGGCAATTGCAGATGTGGGAAGGTCGGAAAAGGGCAGCTACGACTGGTGAGGCTGGAGACACGGCGGGCGACAAAACTTCGTCATGGGCTGCGATCGGAGCTATTCTCGTCCTAGCGCCATACTTGTTCTTCATCACGATCATCTCTCCCACTGCGATCTCTCTCAATTCGCCCTGAGATGCTGTATATTAGACGAAAGCTTACCGTACAGTCTTCGCCGCCACGGTCCGAGATTCTCGTCATCTCGCTGCCACGTCACCACTGTCCTACGCAATAGCATGTCAACAAGACCAAACATGCCGTCGCGTCGAGGATTCACTCCACGTCAAAGCTGGTCTCCATAGCTAAGAGCCACACATAGCGGACTGAACCCCGTTGCGCCGCCTGCTGCGCATGGCAATCATCCGCCAAGCGACGCATCCTTGTACTTGTCTCGCCTTGGGAACATGTTCTGTCCAACATCTTAACCTCGCCACACTCTCGCAGGTATTCTGAAGCTGGCCTGCGTTGAAGGAGTGTACCTACCGGTGCTTTGTGGCTCGATATGTACCGCCCTATGTACCTGCCTAGTGGGGCTGGCAGTACACCAATTGACGCCACTCCTTCTGTCGGAGTTGCCACCGCTCGCGCACAATTCAGATGTTCGCACTGTCAACTTCATCGTCGCCTTCAAGAGTCCCTGTGCTTCCAGCAGCCTCGCCGGCGGGTCATTGACAGTGTTATCCTGCTTTGTGAGACATTCAGTCACGAGCAGCGCCGTTTCAGTAGCGGCAAAAGCCACAGGACTGTCGAACTCTGTTTATGCCAACCGTCATCGCAATCGCACATCCCTACGTTTCGCGTGGAATTCGATCGAGGAACGCGTGTAGAGTTTCAAATCTGGCGGTAGCGTTGGTGCCTCGTTACCTGTTCCGGACTTGCTGTGCGCGCAAGCAGATATCTTTGGCTCTTGAGTTGACGGCGTGCTTCGACCCGCGAGTTCACAAGTCGACGGCTGTTGTACAATTGACTGCTCGGATCCAGCCAAAGCTGCAGTCGACCGGCTCATCGTGAACTCGACGGCTGCCGTACAGTCAACCAAGTGATCACCTTGATGCACGATGTCTGCTCACCAGACTAGTAAAATAAACAGTAGGAAAATCTCCGAGGTCTGCTAGTCTCAATAGTCTCGAGGTGATACGGAATCCCCCGTGGACTGTGCGAACAAAGGGCTTGACGTGGTGTACAGTAGAGGCACATCAGGCCATGGAGTGATGTGGAATTGGCGATGAAGTGGAAGGCACCATCAACACCGCGCTCATTCCTTGCTTCCATACGCCTGAAGCTGCTTGGATTACTTTCACTATCAACTTTGCCTCGATGGTACTTCCACTCTACATGTCATAGCCGGAGTGCATGCGATAGGTGCTCAAGCAACGAGTTAAGAGATGCTGAACGGGAAGGGCTCATGGCAGTGAACAACGAGAATTCGGGCACGGTGAACAGCTTCGTATTACACTCACCCCAACCCCTTCCACAGCTCCCCAAATCTCTCTCCCGCAATCTTCATCACATCCTCCCCATATATCATCTTCTGCACGTCCGCATCTGCCCACTTATCAGGCACACTCCCCTTCCCCTCCTTCACAGCCGCAAACGCCTTATCCCTCTCCGTCTTCGCCTCACCCTCGCCCAAATGCAACGCTCTCCCGCTAGCAGCTGCAAGCTCAACGAGCGCATACGCGCGCTCCATGCGCAGCTTCTCGTAGATCCTCAGTCCCTTGGCGACGTCTTCGGGATCGCTGCTGGGGAGTTTTGCTAGGACTTCGGCAATTACCGCTCCGTCCTCGATTGCTTGGGCGGCGCCTTGAGCCAGATGAGGGAGTGTAGGGTGGCAGGCGTCGCCTAGTAGTGCTGTCGAGCCCTCGGTCCAGAATTCTAGGGGTTCGTGGACGCGGAGCTTCCATTCGCAGACTTCGCCGTCCTTGACCAGGTCGAGCATTTTGAGCACCATGGGACAGAAATCGCCATACACTTCCATCAACTCCTTCTTACTCCCTTTCGTCGTGTAAGTCGCTGACGGTGCAGCCGCGAAATTTGTGTCTGGCTGCGCTGTGGAGATGTTGTAGATCTGTTTATTCGATACCGGATAGGCGATGATGTGTCGTTTGGGACCAATCCAGCGCGTTACGGATTCGCTGTCAATTAGCGCCAGATGTTCGGGATCTTTGCTCATCTCCTCACGCGTGAGCATGATCCGGTAAGCTGCTTGACCAGTATCGATGATCTTCGCATCGACCTTCTTCAACGCCAACATTTGGTCCCGGATCGTAGACTTCACGCCGTCGGCTGCTATAAGGACATCGGAAGTGACTGTGTAAGGCTCGCCACCCTTCCGCGGTGTGGCAAGGAATGAAGGCTGGGGACCAAAGGACGAGACTTGGCCTGCAGCTGTAGACCAGAAGAAGTTGATCGCTTTCTCGCGTTTGCAGCCGGCGAAGATCGAGGTTGCGAGACTCGAGCGGTGACCGACCATGTGCGGGTATTTGTAAGAATCGCGGACATATCGCAGGTCGACGTGAGCTAGTTCCTGGTTCGTCGAACCCTCTATAGATGTCATTAGTGACTTCGTCGGTCGAACAAGGACGATCTGCCTGCTCACGCCGTATACTTGTTTCCTTCAGATCCACAGCCTCGGCCTCGATGTCTTTCCAGACGCCTAGTCGATCCAGGATCCGTGCCATGTTAGGTGCCAGCTGGATGCCCGCACCCACAAAGCCCAGGTTCGACGCCGACTCGTAGACATCGATATGTCGGAAGCCTTGCTTGGCCAGCGCGAGTGCAGTGGCGAGGCCGCCCATACCTGTTCATTGTTAGCATTGTTTGCTCCCGCAGTGATTCGACTATTCTCGTACCGGCACCAATGATCACTACATGTAGATCCAGCACATCCTTCGATGCCATAGTAGCGGAAGGCATTGCAACGAATTGAAACTGTCGACGACGCTGCGGCTAGTGATTGGACTAGATGATGGCAATTGACCTATTCAAGTGATCACAATGTGGCAACGAGTCGATCGATCTCGTTTACGATGACCTCGACAGGTCGTCGAGACTATATCGATGCTCCCTCCACCATGATCCGTACTGTAGACCAAATCCATCGGCATTGAAACAGAGTTCGGCAGTGAGTTCTGCCACCTCTGCCGTGGTGGACGTTGGAGCGTCACAGCAGGCCAAGCTTCGCAGTCGCGGCAGTCGCAACCTGTGTCCTTTGACAAAGCGAACTCGAACTCCCTGATTTGATGTTCTGTATGGAGACAAGAAGCCTCCTAGTGGCAGTAATGATGAGACATGTAGTAATGAGACTTGCCCGGCGCCGGCTACGACCCTGCAGGTACTACTGATCGATCGGGATATATTCTAAAAGACTAAAACATGGGTATACTACTTATGCTCCGCCAACAAAACACATCCGCTCAATACACATAAAATTAGGCCACCCCAGCGACTGGCGCCGCCACTGCGTGCAGGCGCAACCTTCGCGCGCCCTGCCTTCATTCCATCCCATAACGCATGGTCCAGTAATGCATGCAAATCGTATCCATGCCCTCACTCACCCCCAAGATAACACCCTCGTAACATCTACAATCGCCCACCACAACCTCAGAACTTGCCGCCCTCCCTCCCCGTACTCGGTGCTCTCACCTGCTGACCAGGCTGCAACATCATAGCGCTCTCCCGTCTCCCTCTCTTGACATCCCTCGCGCTCGCCACCCCAGGCGCCAACCCTGGGCTCCTAAGCGCGTCATTCAAGCTCCCATACCCGCCTTCGCCCATAGGTGCCATCTGGAACCCCGCATAGCCTCCGTCAGCGGCATCCGGATGTAGAGATGACGAGGATGAGGGCTGGTAGGCGAAAGTCGTTTGGTTGTAAGCTGGCGTCGGGAGGTCGGAGAACATTTGCTTTCGCGGGGAGCGGAGGTCGAGGGGTTGGTTCTGCTGTTGATGTGGGTGCTGGGCGCGGGGTTGTGGGGCTGAAGGTGGAGGTGGCGAGAGGGGAGGGCCAAAGATCAGAGCTTTCTCTTCGACGAAGGAGAGGATTAGGGGGCCAGGGACGTTGAGCGTTGGGGCGAAGACTATGCCAACTGTGGTGAGATGTCAGTAGCTGGATTTTGTGGAGGGAGGAACAAGGGAGGTGATATGGCTTACCATTACGGACGTTCATCTTGTTCACGTCCGCATTGCTGACAATGCTGAGCAGAAACTCCGCCAACGTCTCTAGCAGCGCCCTGTTTGCAGTCGGAAGTCGATGAACAAGTATGTTCAGCTGCACAACTTTTTCCCTCGGTCCCATCTCCAGGCATGACAAGAAGTCCATGTGCAACTCACGGGTGAGTATGCTAGCCGGCAATTCCCGCAGGTAGAGCTTCAAAAGACTCGCCACAGCATGAATATCATAATACGTCCCATCGCTCACAAGGTCTACGTCGCCTTCGCTGTTGAAGCGTTCCCGCAGAGCCTTAATGACCGTGTTCGACCCAGACAGGCGGAAAATACCTTCTTCGGCGATGGCGTGCTTGACAGTGAGATACTCAATGCACCGATAGAACACAGCTGGTAGGTCTGTAGTGACTCCAACCGGATGCGCGATGCCCACAGCTTCGATGAGAGGAACGCCAAACACAGCGCGCCCGTTGTGATCGGTGGAGGTCGAGACCTTCTCGTGCTGCAGATCCGAGGACGAGCGTCCGCGGAAGCCGGCAAAGATACCTCGTTTCTTGTCCTTCTGATGGCCAGGTGTGGGTGGTGCTTTCATGCCCCAATCGCCTGCATTCTGAATGACATGCACGTTGCTAGGCGCGGAGATCGTTGGGTGCGTCTGCTGGTTTGCAGTAGAGAGTTCACTTGTCGCGCCGCTGCTAGCACCGCTGAAGCTGCCTTCGTATACGGGCGAGTCACTGCTGTTCTTCGGGGCGCCGTTGAGAGCCATACCCATTACGGGTGCTTCGCCAGCAACAGTCTGCTCGTAGCCGACGCTGTGCATGGGATCAGGCACTTTCGGGTGCGAGCGATCGACACCACGTGAGGCGGGCCGTAGGTCATTAAAGGACTTTTGCAGGCGTGGTGTGTTGACGTCCGGCCGAGTGTTAGCGATCGGTACGCCTCGACCTATCTCCTCACCTTCGTCTCGGTAGTCGACATACTGCAGAAGCGCATCGACCCAACGATCTCGCTCCTGGTCACTCTCGGCACACAGAACATGGCGAACATGACTGCCGGAATCTTTGCGCTTTGGCTCCAGGATGAGGAAGGCATGTCGGAATTGATTGTCCTCGTCATCTTCAGCTCCGCGGCTTGCACCAGCTGACTGCTTGCCGATCTGTGCATTCTGGAGCTTGATGACGCCTAGCTGGGCACCACCGGGCGCTTCGAAATACTTCAGAGCAGGCCCGTCAAGTACAAAATACCGCGCCTTCCAGCCACCGAAGTTCTTCCCGCGCTTGGTAAGATAGCCTTCACGTCTCACACGTCCAGTATGCACCGGTGTATCCGGCCGCGACTCTGTAGCGGCAACAGGAAAGTACTCGCTACTTTCAGCGCCGATCGCGTCGGTGGACAGGAACTTGCACACGACTTTCGCAGCTCGCTCGTCCTGTATCACGTCTAGCATGCGGTCAAAGTATGTGTCCAGAGCATGTCTTCGAGCGTCTATCTTGGAGGGCGCGTGCCCAGCGAAAAGGGATTTGTCCGGGAAGCGGTCCTTAAATGGTGCCAATTGGCGTATCTGATGGTCAAGCGATGACAATGCGGCATGCGTCTTCTCAACCCGCCACAGCTGCCTGCCTTCTGAGCGCTCATGAACCGAGAGTGTGAAGACAGGGTTCTCATCTGCCGATTTTGGCACGATCATACTCACACGCGAAGGTCGCATGCGAGAAGATGCGGTCTTCACGAAGATCGAAGGAAGGGCGTTCGGTGGGAGTAGCAGATCAGGGTACTGGTCGGACACGAAACCGCGGTACACATCGCCTGGCGACTTCGGATCGCTCGACAGTGAGGAGTGGTCGCGATCCGGACTTGGCGGTTGCGAGGGCTTGAGAAAGCTATTCAGCGTGCCGATTGAGCTTTGCGATGGCTGTGTCTGATGCTGATATGCTTCAGCTCTTGCCAAGTGTGGTGAGGCGAATGCTAGTGGCGTCTGTGGCGGTATTGGAATGGGCTGTCGAGGTGGACGCGGCGAAAGCGGTAGACCTGCAACGCCTGCTCGAGGCGACAGTGGCATTGAGTTCAGCGCCATTTGCGGAGCTCGTGGCATGGCAGATCCCGGAGGCCGATCGCCTGGCCGTGGGCTCATGGGAAGACCAGGACTCATGAGTGAAGGTGCTGTGATATTGCGCTGTAGCAAAGCTCCACCATCCGACAACGTGCGTTGGCGTAGTATTGCTGCCGGGTCACCAATCGGTTCATATGTGGCAGGCTTTGGTCTCGGCACGATTGTGTCCGTAGACTTCATATTCCTGACTTCTGGCACGTCAATGATCTCCACCACTGCCGGCCGCTGCTCTCCAGGCCCTTGACTCTTGCTCTTGCTCTTCCCCGACTTTGACTTCATCGACCTACTGCGATGTTCCTCCTCTTCCCGTGCTATCGCTTCGCGCTCCCTGTCGTCATCTTCCCGTGTCTTTCGTCTTCCTCGTGCCATCTGATCCGCACGTGCGCTTTGCGGGTCTTCCTCATATTCCGAATCGGATCCATGTGATGTCGCCATTGCGTCAGTATATGGGTTGGGTGACAATTGCAGTGGTGCAGGCGGCGCCTTTCGCGACGCTCCCTTGAACGCGCCGGAGAAAGATGCTGCGCTGGGCGGTGGACTTGCTGCGGACGAGATCGAAAGTGATGGCTTATGTCCCTTCGCCTCTTGCTGCGGACTCTTTGTGGTTGCGTCTGTCTTTGGCGAGATTGGGGGCGTCCCCGTGGGTATGCGTACTAGTGGAGTTGGTAGTTTGCCCTCAAATGGAAGCACTGTTGCAGCTGTTGTGAGACCATTGCTGCGCTCATACTTGCGGCCGATCGCAGCCACACTGCTTGCTGATTGCGGCGTGGATGGAACAGCTGAAGACGTGGTCGCCGAGTCCTGAGGTGTGTCTGAGCGACCTGGCGTGATCGAGGCTACCTCCGAAGCATCGCTTATCTGTCGGCTTGCTATGCTGCCATCCCGAAGCGCATGCCGCTGTGTATCCACCAGCGCATTGTCGCGCGGTACAGGTGACTGGCTGTCCTCGCGTCCCAGAGTTCCATCCAGATGCTGGCCGGCCGAAGCCAGCGTTCCAGCAGATGTAGACTGCACCAGACTCTCCTTGAGCTTCCTCTTGTAGCGATCCTTCTCTCTTGTCATCTTCTCCATGTCCTTAGTCAGCCCAAGGATCATCGCCCTCTGCTTCTCCACGAGTCGCCATAGCTGCGCGCTATGTGATGCTGCCGAGTTTTTCTCGCTCAGCAGCTTCAGCACAGCAGCCTCCGCCGAACCAGCCGCAGCAATCAGTGTGTCCGCGTCCTGTGGTCCGGAAGGCTCCGGAATGCGCGAAGAGCCATTGATCCCATTGGTCCCGTTGACCCTCTGCTGTATTGATGCGCTCGACTGCGAAGATACGGTCGAGTCCAGCGAAGCCGTGCGGTTCATCGTGGGCTGCAGCTCCTGCCGAGCAGACCTCGAAAGAGAAGACATACTCGGCGAGGCGGGAGGTGAAGAGCTCAACACCGCACCGCCAAGCAAAGGCGCGCTGACGTTCCTGGCCAACTGAGCAGCAGCACGATGTTGGTCCGCAGCAGACGCAGAGCCGGCAGCGCCGGTGTGCCTGGCAGTAGCAGCAGCACTAGCAGCCTCCTCCCTCACGGCATCGGCAGCAGCAGCCTTGCGCACCTCGTCCAGCGCAGGGTTGGGTCCGGCCTTTTTCGCTGGGTTAGGCACTCGCACGCGGTCGACGTCTAGAGGCCTATCATGATTGTTACTGCGATTGGACAGCGAGGGGAGCGGGTGCCGAGGGGTGGTGGAGGCGGGCGAGGGCGCGGTGGTGTGTGGGTCGTCGTGGCGAGCCAGTGGAGAGGTGATGTGCCCGCGGTGCTCGCGAAGCTGCGAGCTGGACTGCATCACACGTCCAAGAGAAGCATATCACGGCCAGGATGCGGTCATCCAATGAGCGCGCTGTTAGCAAGCGACTGGCGCTTAATTTAATCGTGAGATCGCAACGGTCGGTGGTGATAACTCTGATAGATGAAACGCTGACGATGATTCAGCATCGAAGAATCTTTCCAACATCAGCTCCCATACAGCGATGAACCCTGATGAATGTCAGCAGCGTGAGCGAGACCGGCCTAATGCCCTCATATGCTCAGGCGTGGTGACAACAAGAGATGCGCGAGATTGTCACATATGCACATGGGACCATGCACAACGCCACACCCGGCGCGGGCCAGAGTGGATGGCAGATGCACTCGCATCCTTGTCGTGATCTTCCGCGAGTGAACCGACTGGCTCGCGCTGCTCACGAGCGCAGATGCTCGGCTTGCAGTTTCATCACTTGTACTGTTGTAGCCGGAGCGTCCTGCGAGTGTACATGGCCATCCACGCGATCGTCTTCAATACAACAGCACGCCTGTCTTGATTGCTTCTCATCTATTATATCGTTCCACCGCATCCTCATATCGAAGCCTGCACAGACGAAAGGTTCGCCCGGACACCAGCGTAACTCAAAGGCGGAGCGGACCTTGTTTCTGAAACGCCTTTGTTTGCAGCTGCATGTCCAATTGCTGCCGTCTGCCGAGGACACGAGTGCACTTGGCTGTTACTGTCAAGCGGTGGAGAAACCCCACCAGTGACAGGAGAATCTACCGTCCGCCCTGCCGCTCCATGCAGCGAGCATCTCATCTGCATTGTTGATCACGACTCTTCTCATCATTGAAGTCCTAACATCTCCATGCTCCCAATCCTTGCCCACATGGTCCACCCGCTGTCACACAAACCCAATCAACGTCCCGACCACGAACCCAATTTCACATCACAACCCTACACCAGGATCCCCTATCCAAAGTGCCAAAAGTACACCTCACTTCTTCCTCATCGCCGTCTCCAACTTGCATACCTACCAATGCTCCAGCCGAATGCGGTCATTCGAGATGTCATCTGCGCAAACGCCTCCGGCTCCTGCATATTGATTTGCGTACCCCTGAAATAGCACTCCCCGCAATATATGGATGCGCCTCGCGAGCGGTATGCCGACCTTTTAGGCGAGTCGCCGGTTATTGATGAGGATCAAATGCAGGTACGGCGCGCGTGGGATGCTGTAGAGGCAAACATCCGAAGCGCGCCCTGCGCCTTGCTCTCATTCGACATCAGCAACTTTCGAGTTGGCCCAGACCGGACGTCTGGATCAAACGCGTCGTTCTTGCCGCAACATGGAGACTCGGTCTTGGCGACGCAGCTCCAGCACATACTCCAGACCTACACAATGCGATGCTATGTCTACTTGCGTAGATGTCAACGTCACAAGTATCCACGATGCTGATCGCACAGATTTTCCCGTGCCATCGACGCCTAGATTCCTAGAAACGATACCCCTGAGCAAATCCACCAACCGATCGTATATGTCGCCCTGACACTGTAGCACTACCGGATGACGACTTCACAGGTGCTGGAGTGCGGCTCAGCTTCCACTGGCTGGCAGACCTGCACCAGCAACGCTGGTTCTATTTGGCGATGACGATATGAGCTCCCCAAGCAAGCACCTGCAGCTGAAGGTTTCCCGGGTCGTCTCCATGTCCATCGCCGCCCCTCGACATCATTGACCTACGTTGCGCTGCGGAAATTCGGAAAATCCGTAGTAGCATTGCCGGCTCATGTACTCCCTTCGCACGAGATCACAATTGGTGAGAGGCCAGTGCCCAAGGAACATACGTATTTGTTGATATTGCTGCTGAGCACAGACTGCTAGGGATCGCAGAGACTGTGAAACAAAAGGCATTCGCTGCTCCCTTAACTCGAATTGCACCACTTGCCTGCCGGATACAATCAGTCTCTTTGCACGGCTCTGCATTCAAGCCTGTGCAATACTGTTTGTTCAGAAGCATACGCTTTAGGATGTCGGATCAAAACATGCAACTGAAGCTGAAATCCAGTATAAAGTTGCACGGCTCTTACCACTGAGCTTGCCGCAGTATTTGCGCCGCCATGGCAGCTGCTTCGAGAGCTGTTTGTGGTTGTGGTGGTAGGTTTGCTCGTCGAAGGCTTCGGCTTCCAGGCACTATTTGACTCGTTTCTGTATTTGCTATTTCTTTCCACCACTCCTCTACATACGATACGATCCATACTCGATACGTGTCGATCCTCGCCTCGATTGTACTCGACACTCGATTCAGCCTCAATAAGACGCAATGTCTATCACACCTTTCAAGCTGGCTCGCCCTGTCTGGGTGCTCGCTCTGCTAATTCTCCTGGCCACTCTCACGGCTGCCCTTCCTGCGTTGAACCAAGTCTCTGACCTCGTCATGCGAAATGGCGAGACCTTCCACATGGCGCGTGATGGCGATAAGCCTTCGCCTCCCCCAATGGCGGACGACCACATTCCTCCGACAGCGCCCGACAGCCACAGCGTGCCGATCCTTTGGGGCAACCAGATCCCCTGGGGTACAGTCGCCGCCGACGCCCTGAAGAAGACAGACGGCACGGCGTTCCTCAAACAAGCACACTGCTTCGGAGGTCACGGTAAAGAGACCCTGGGTCTCGGCGAAGATGAGCAATGGGCTCGGCTAATGTGTTTCCCAGGCATCTCGAACATTTTCTTCGACAAGGCGGTCGAGACCTTCTGCAACAACGTGAACGGCAAGGTCCTCAGTCTCACCGCTGTCAACACCAGCTACGCACAGACCTACACGTACTGGCCGCCGGCGATGCACGGCGGTAAAGCTCACGACGACTGCGGCGACAGTGGCTCCGTATACTTACATATCGGATTTGGCCTCGGTGCGCCAGCGGGAATGAACTATACACTCTCCGCAGAGGCTTGCACGCGTGGACTGAAGCAGGTCTACAATCACGAGTACGTCCACTCTCGAAGCACGAAGGGTTTGTTGAGGAAGCTTACAGGACTGACCAATTCCACAGCTGCGATGGTGGCCACACGGACAACAAGCGCGGAGGCCAACTCGACCTTGGTACTTACGTCCCCCAAGGCCAAGATGACAAGTACAACGACCATCTGTTCTACCTCGCGGACCCCAATCCCCCGATCGTCGGCCACAACAAGTACTGTAGCAACCTCGAACGTTTCGTCCCGAACGCCGAAGATACTTACATTTTCGACACCTACGTCGATCCGTATTTCCAGTACCACGAGGGCTATGGCGGAGATGACTTCTGGTTTCGCGATCCGCCCGAATGGACTGACCACAAGAAGGGCTGGGACGCGCATGACGCGAATAAGACTATATGTACAGCCGCGGGAGGGATCTACGATAAGCATGATGGGGTGAAGGACAATAATGGGAATAGGAAAGGACAGCGGAGGGCTGAGCTGGACCGGGAGAGCACTGACTGAGGATCAATCCTCGAGAGCTGATGGAAATGATAACTGGGCGGCGATCTTGGGCTTGTGAGATTTCATTTCTATGGTTACTGATATTAGCCTGAGGCGATGGCTTTGCGGTAGGCTGAGGTGTTCGTGCTTTTATCTATGCTGGGTGCTGGAGCAGTTTGCTTTTACGTCGGCAAGGGCAAGGACGAAGTTCTCCCTTTTCATTGTAGCGTTCTGCACTAGATAGAAATTCAAATGAGAAGAGCATAGCTGCGAAACCTTAGCTTCCATTGCCCCTTGAATATCCAGTAAGTGCTGTGCGAGCGTGAGGCCTGAAGAAGGTAGTGATCTCGAGGCCCGTGCACGAAACGGACTCCATCTCTCGCATTCGCCCTCCTCGATTCAATGTACACAGTCCGACGCGATGCTGTCAACAATAGCACTGCGACAATGCATAGCCAGACCTGCTGACACTCATTTGTGACTCAAGCTTTCGCTTAGCCAGGAAAAGGAAGAGCATCCCGATCTGCTGGTAGTTCGGAAACGACACTTCAACGCAATGAAGACCTCTACGCGATGGTGACATCTGGCACAGGCCACGCAGGACTATATGGAACGTCTACTATATGAGCTCTGATGTCGTCGCCACTATCACTATCAGTTCGTGGGCCTCTACCGCTCTGACAATGGAGCAAATTGGACGCCATCGCACTGGTCACTGAGCCGACACGTGAACGGACTAGATGTTGCTGGACACGCCGGATGATGTCCTGTGATCTCGCTATCCACCACCGTGGCCGCACAGAGCTGTGCAGTAGTAAGTGTCGCATACTCTAATCCATTTAGACATATACACAACGGCTTTCTCGCCGCAAGCATGAGTGTTTAATTCCTAAGACTATGCTCTTGAACATGCTTTCATACTCCTATACCGTGCGGTCAGAATAGCACGGGACTGGTAGGATAAGGCACGTTAGAGTTCCACGAGCTGTTCGATGCGTTCATTGTATTTGCGCTGGCGGTGCTGACAAGTTTGCTCGCCCGTGGCCTCATGCTCGACGCACCATTTGAGCAATTCCGTTTCTCGAACTCTTTCTCTTCAACTCATCCTCCATTCGACTGGTCTCAACCTAATTGATTGCAAGCTTTGCGATATACAGTCAACGTAGCCTACACGGTCAGCCCAATCCCGCCAGATTACAACATGGCTGCAGGCGCGCTATGCAACCCGATTCACACCTTCTTCTCCATCCTTACCTTGCTTACCCTTCTGGCAACATTTGCGATCGCATTGCCGAGCGATCTGGCGGCCGCCGGTCCTCGCGTTGTCCCGTCCCCGGCCGGTATTCCATATACGCCCTACAATGACTCTCAAACTCCGGTTTACGGTACCTCGCTGATCAACTGGGGCCGTCAGAGCTCTAAGCTCTAAGCTGCGATGCATCAAGGGGTCAGACCAGACGATGACATGCCGTTGGCACACTGTTTTGGCGCACATGGCAGGTTCTATGACGTTGATCGTGGTCGGGCGATATGCTGATGCAGACTGACAGGCATTGCGAACACTTTTATGGATCATGCCGTTGCTCTCTTCTGCAACGATGCTAACGGTCTCGTTCTCGATCTCAAGATGCCCAACAACAGTGTTGCCATGACCTACGCCTACTGGCCACCTGCGAGGAACCCCGGTAAGGACTACTATGATTGTGGTGAGACAGGTCAAGTGTATCTGCAGATTGGCTTTGGACTCGGCGCGCCTAGTGACACAAGCTACACTCTGTCCACGTCCGCATGTGTTCGCGGTTTGCAGACGGTCTACAATGTCGAGTACGAGCTACTTTAGCCCCCTTCCCGATTTGATCAGCGACTGATCAGTTTCCAGCTGTGACGGACAGCATAAAGATAACAAACACGGCGGCCAACTCGATCTCGGCGCCTACAAGCCCCAAATCGAGGACAAAGACTGGAATGACCACCTCTTCTACCTCGCCGACCCGAACCCACCCCTCGAAGGCCGCAATCCCTACTGCTCTAATGGCATGTGGCGCTTCACGCCTAACGCCGAAAACACCAATTTCCTGCCCAAGCAGACTGACAATTGCTACGATGTGCATCTCGGCTTTGGCGGAGACGATAAATGGTCCGTCAAGCCCAAGGGCTGGAAGCCGTCGAACAATAAGTTCGACGCTGATGATATGAAGGCGCATAATGATGCTAAGGAGGCGTGCGTCAAACTGGGTGGGAAGTACGATAAGAAGGGCGGTACGGGTGACAATTTGCCCGGCCCTACCAATTGGTAGTCAGGTGTGGAGAATGACTGGCTCACGCCTGGATGTCCCGCACCGTTTATGGCTTACACAAGTCCACGGGACAGACGGGGGCACTGAGCCTGCTTTCTGCTCTGGTAAGATGGTTGTTGCAGAGCTGCCCAGAAGTTACTCTGCTTTTACTTTCTGCCTATGGTGTCTCGCAGGGGCAAGCACAAAGTGCTCCCTCTGCAATGCTGCGTTCTGCACTAGATAGTCTATACAATCGAGAAGAGCATAGCTGCGAACTACATGTCTCAATTATCAGTCTACCCAAGATTTTCCTCCAGGCCCGTGCACCGGGCAACCTCACTCACAACTCCGCCCAGACCGTGCCCTCCTCCATCACGCGTATGTACCAGAGCGTAGAGACTACGAATCTATCGATAGATGCCGGTACTGATACCACGCTCTATTAGACTGTCAACACGACAGTGTGCTTCGATTTATGGGAAGAAACCGCCGTCAGTCGCCTCTGTCGGAGACCTCCCAGTCACAACCTCGAGCCATCGACCACCATGCGCATAAACGCGAATACAGGTAAGGGGTCACCACCATCCCTTGTCCCCATGCTTTCTTTCTTCACTCCCTCCGAAGCTCTCTTCTCCTCTTTCACAGCCACTATTCTCCCCATGTCCTGACCCATCCTTCTCCTCCCAGCACTCTCCCACCCTCGCCTCCTCTTAGTCCCCTACAGTACTCATCATGTCTCGACCTACCATCAGTGGCTCCAATCTCCCTCTCTGCAGCAACTCACAGCCTCCGAGCCCTTGTCGCTGGATGAGGAGTACGCCATGCAACGCTCGTGGCGTCAAGACGGCGATAAACTAACCTTCATCATCTGTCTGCCACTGATCGACACCGCCCGAGATCTGTCGAGCATCAGGAGCGGCGACTTCGATAGCGGAGAGCAGATGATTGGGGATGTGAATCTGTTCCTCTCGAAACTTGATGATGATGATGATGAGGACGACGTAGATGACGAAGCGAGCGAAGGTGACGGAGATGGGCTAGTAGGCGAACTCGAAATCATGATTCCCTCCCCCTCGCACCAACGAAAAGGCTACGCTCGGACGGCGCTGCAAGTCTTCATGGCTTATATCCTCACGCACTGGTCCGAGATAGCAGCTGAGTTCGCTGGTAGCAAGGGGGGAGTGAAGGGAGATGAAGTGAGGAAGCTGGGGTATCTTCGCGTGAAGATCGGGGAGGGAAATGTGGCGAGTGTGAAGTTGTTTGAGGGGCTGGGGTTTGAGAGGCACGGGGAAGTGAATTATTTTGGGGAGGTGGAGATGCGGTGGCGGCCTGACTTGCAGCACCTACAAGCCGGTAGAGGGTACGAGGCAGCAAGGGAGATCGGGTACGACGACAGCAGCGAGAGACTTATGAGTAGCTGACGAGATCGAGAAGTCTGGATAGGGTTATGTACCCGCTAAGACTACACACATGTACTTCTACATCCTCCCCTCCTCCTCGCACGACTTCAGGTTCAATCAAAATCCATCTCCCGATCCTGCAGCTGAACGCCCCGTCCTGCACTCTCCTCCGACGCCTCCACCGGGCTAGCCACATACTCCCCCGTCCCACTCTCCCCGCTATCCCTCTTACTAACAAGACTAGCTCGTTGCAAACTACTAGCCGTCCCCTTCCTCACCGGAAACGTCCGCCCTCCAGCCGCAGCGCCAGCAGACCGCGTGAGACTATCACGCTTCACTGGCGCCGAGCTATCGACTGATGTCGCTGGGCTTGCAGGTCGCTCAGAGGTGTCATTGGTGATTTTATATTTCGAAGTTGGGGCTTTGATTCCCGAGTTTGTTGAGTCACGGTTCGAGTTCGGGGCGGTGGAGGTCGGGGCTGTGGAAGCAGAAGGCGCCGTGCTGGCTGTGGTGGAGGAATCGACGCTACCGGCGTAGTAGTGTGAGGGTGTCATGAAGTCGCCTGGGCTAGAGATGGAGGCGCTCATTGTGGGAAGGGCGGAGAGGCGTTTCGCCGCTGGCTCTGTTGACTTCTCGTCTGCTGCTGGTTCGGCTGGGGGAGGTTGGTGGAGAGACGCGCCATTCGTTCGCGGTGGCGAGGCCGAGCCGGAAGAGGAAGGTGGTGTATCTTTTGACAGCGGAGCAGGCGCGGTCACGGGCTGGACGGTACGAGTTGACGGGGGAGAGCCAGGGACTTCAAGACTTCCTCGCGAGCCAGCTGAGGTGGGAGACAGAACACGCCGGTCTGTAGGGCTGATCACGCTGGCTGTTGATATCGGAAAGCGGGTCTCAGGCCCTCTGCTGCGGTCTCTGCGATGGCCAGGGAGGACTTCGGACGGCGTGGCGATCCGCGCACCGGGCCCTGGACTTGGCTGCCGACTGCGATTGCTGCCTGCTTGCGATTGAGCTTGAGTGGCGGCTGCAATGGCGCGTTGCCGCTCTTCCATGTGTTCGCGCCGTTTGGATTCGTCTGTGCTGATGCCTCGCACAGGTCGAGTCGCTGTGGAGGGCGCGTGGTGCAGATTTGTTGCTTGTCGCTTTAGTTCGCCAAAGATGGCTTCTTTGTGTGCTACGAGATCTTTGAGCAGGCGAATGCTGTATTTCTCGGCCATACTGAGGCCGGTCTCTTGTTTCGGACGGAGAATGCAGGGTGCGAGGGTAGTGGCGAGCTGGGTTATGTATGCTTCGTCTGCGCTTGTGAGCTCAATGAGGCGGGAGAAGTGAGTCACGACTGCGTCTAGGGTGGCGATGTTGGCTAGCCTTAGCTGGCCGAGGGTAGATTGTAGGACTTGAATGCGTGCAGCTTCGCTGGCGGTCTGTGCGGTCGTGGCGTAGATGGTCTTGACAATCTCGTAGACGTGACTGCTGACCAAGGAGTCGGGCAATTCGAGAAAGTAGAGCTTAAGTACAGCAGCGACGATCGGGATCTCGTACTTCTCCAGCAGGCCTGGTGGTACGGGCTTGCCGGTGTTCAGCTGGTTGCGAAGGTGGTGTATCGCTGCGAGTGGGACGTCGACCACCCAGATACTACGCCGAGCAGCGTCGCCCTCGAGCTCTGGATACCGACTGTCCAGGAAGGTCAAAATTGTCGTGATAATAAGTGGGACCCGTTTTCGATCACTTCTTGCCCTCGCCTCGATGTCAACGCCGAACGTCTGCTCGTCCACTGTGTTGTAGTAGTTTTCGTACACCGTCACTTTCGGGATGTAGCTGCCTGTCCGGTAGTTCTCCAGGAAGTACCGTAGATCGCCCAGTGGCTGTACGGTCTCCTGATACAGCATCATATTGTCGACAGTACTTTGCAGACTAGGGATGACATTGCTGATAGCGCCACTGAAATCAAGCACCACGCTCTTGATCGCCTTCAGTCGGTCAAGTTCACAGCGCTCCATAAATTTCAAGTGGTCGATCATGGCTTCCTCTAGGCTGCATCGCAGAGTGTCTAGCTTCCGCACAGCTTGCTTGTAGCGCTCATCTGCGACCTGAGCTTCTCGCTCGAGCTTCTCGACTGGCGTCTCGTTGGCATGTGCGTTGTTCAATGGGTTCCAGCCTCCGAGGTATTCGTTCATTGCGCCCACCACAGGACTATCAGGCGTGCTGTCTGACCCGTGACTTGCCAGTGTAGTGGTTCTCCCAAGCAGTTTCGGCTTCTTTTCGGGTATGCCAGTGATCTGGAACACCTTCGGTCTCCACTGGTAATTCATCTTGCTGCTGTTGGCGAATGTGCTGCCAACATTTCCGACCAGTCTCAGGAATCCGTGCCCAAGTAGATCCTGCCCAATACGCTCAGCGTACGATAGCGTTGTACCTCCCAGATGCTTCTGTATGTACTCCGTGATGTCTGCACCACTAGAAGTATTTTGATACGTCCCCAATATCGGTACTTTCGTCTCGCCCACCCGGATATTGTTGACCATGTGGGTCAAGATCTTCTTCACCTGCTCCGGCTGGTACGTCTCATCCCCGATGTCCAGCGGCTCCGGCTCATCTTCTTCATCCTCCACCTTGATACTAGGGACCACTACAGGCCCAGTCTTAGGCGATCCTGTAGCAGCAGCAGACATGGGATCCTGGAACGCCAGCTTCTCCTCCTCGTCCAAGTCCTCCACTCTCCGGCATTTGTTGAAGTACGCACTTCGATACTGTCGCACAGTCTCGGCCTGCCGGTCATGTGCGCGGATCCGACCCTGTAGGTCATCCTGGCTGTTCTGTATGCGAGCGGCGTGTTGATCGCACCAGCGGCTGAACGGGTTCAAGACCAGCTCTCTAATGTTAGAAGCGATCTTGCGGTGGTTGCGCGAGGCTTCGATCATTTCCCCGCGCACACCGTCAAAGGCTTTCTTTACGCTCGCGCCGTCATCCTTTTGGAAGCCACCTTCTATGCGATTCGTAGCTGTGTCAATGTCACCCAGCTTCTGGCTGTAGATATCCTCTGCTTCTGCGCGCAAGCGGGCTACTGTGATGATCTGTTGATTTTCTTGGACGCCTTGTTGGAGCTTGCCAAACAGTACGCCCAGCCCACCAGCGTAGTCTGCCGACCAGAATGAGGTTGCGAAGGTCGACATGACTATATCTGTCGTCCTCGTCCAATCGTGTGAAGATATGCCCCGAAGCTGCAATGGTCGCGGCTACGCTTTGCGCCTGCAATGATATCAAGCCGGACTGACAGTGAACGTTATCGAACTCATGGTAATTGTATGAGTGTGATTGAGCATTGAAGAGGTCAAATCAATCCATTGCAACTTTCAAGGCTTGCTCAACATCCCCGGCCATCCTCCCAAGCAAGCGCGCAATGCTGGCAGTTCATGCAGCCACTCAGGGTGAAGGAGCCGCGTGCCCGCTGCAGGGATCAAGGAAGCTTTAGAAACGGCCCCAGCTGACGTTTCATCTGTCAATCCTACTGCATTACCGAGACCCTCAGTGAAATCGGCCATGAAATGATTAATCCCCTTCGGAGTTAAAGCTCGTGCATGGACGTCACCTTCGACATTAACTCCACGCAGGAACAGTGCACCTCATACTAGGAAGCTATTTGCCCTCTTCACTGATGTTGTATAAATAACAACGACGATCAAGTCCACGATGCGAGTGTGAGTGGAAGGCTTGCCGTCATTGACCGGACCATATGTACTGACATATCACAGCACGAGAGGGACTACGCGACGCGTCGCACTGGAGCGACTAGCAATCTTATGCGCTACTTCAACCGACGGGCAAGACCACAGCGATGGCATCCAGGGCCTCTGCAAGCTGCGACCGAAGTCGAGTCGCAATGCCTCACTCGAAGGACCCGGTGTGGCAGCTGTGCCCATGTCAGCACGGGAGCTGGACGTACTCCTGGCACTGTGCAAGGCAGCACCGTTGGTGACGGGTCTACAAGATGCGGAGGCACTGCTGGCTCAATTGGCGCCATATATGCCCGAGGCTCATCGGCAAGCAATCGGTCACTCTGCGCCAACATCTCGTCAGGCGCCATGGGAGTCCTTGGCATACGAGCTCACGTCTGCCGTTCTGTCCATCGCCACTAATCACCTTTCCCTGGCCGACCGGGCACTGTCGAGCGTTGAAGTCACACTGAATGCGTTGGGGGAGAGCATCGACAAGTCGGCGTGGCGAAAAGCTGAGGCGAACAGCACCGACACTTCGGACGCGGACCACAGTGCTGTACAGCTGACTGTGGCAATGTACGGGTTCATGCGTGCTTGTGCCGACCATGTACAAGCGTGGAACGCAGATCAGAGACTTGCGCTCATACAGCGCCTACGCATACTGCTTTCCGAGAAGTTCATGGTGTCGGTCGAAGGCTCGCTTTCCGCGATCCGCAACGGGCGGGTGACCTCACGATCTTCGAAAGAGTGGCGACGCTGGATACGACAGTATGCGACTCAGGGCAAGCCACTTGGAGCGATGCTGCTGCAACGCGCGTTCATTGATATTGTGGAGCGCATTGCGTTCTTGCTGCATTCGCCTTACGAAGCCTTGTCTGGAGACGGAGCATTGGCCGTCCTGATGGCAAAGGCTTCACAAGTCAGCAAGCCGCGTCCAGCAGTCAGCGAAAGCATGATTGGGAGCCTCGCTGAGATCATTGCCGAAGAGGTGAACCTTCTGGATGAGGATGCCGACTACTTGCAGGTCAGCTCGGCTTGGCAGCAGCGACTTGCATTCGAAGTCAAGGCAGCTTCCCTGCGGAGCTTCCTGTACTGCACTCCGATCGATGAAGAGATCGCTGACGACGAAGTCTTGATGAGCTGGCTTGAGGCAACCGCATCTGATCCCGTTCAGATGGGCGATGGAGGACTCGCCGAAACTGTACTAAAGTCAATGGCAATACTGGCTGGCACCTCGCCCGTGATAGCGTCGAACCTGAGTCGTACGATGCCCAGACTGATCGTGCAAGGCAAAATGCCCTCCCGGACCGGCAAAGTAGCCGGCGAATGTTTGGCTCATGCACTAAGGCTGCTTTCCGGAGACGTCGTCATCAGTACACTGTACTCACTGGGAAATGTGCTGAGCGCCGGCTCAAACGATCGACCAAACGGGATTTCCCCCTGGATTGACGGCAGTGCAAGTCTAGACACCAGCGGGCCGTACACCTCCCACTCGGCACTGGGAAGCAGCATATCATTGAACATGAGCGACGAAGATGAGTCTACTGTCGTGTACGGCGCAGTCATACAAGCAATCGTAGCAATCGCAATCGCACGGAACGACGAGAAGATCTCAGCCCTTGTGCTTTCAATGCTGGTGCAGAAGCTTGGCCGTATCAATCCGACAGTTGATGCTCGACTCGTCGCCGAGACGGCTGCATTAGGCGCCTGCAACGCTACAGACCTCAAGGGCTTACTGCGACTCTACGTCCGAGCTGCCAGTCTGGCGAGCAACAGCGGCAATGTTCAGATGATCGGCGCAGTCACGGACGCACGCATTCGGATTGCAGCTAGCATACGCAAAGACTCACCATTGTATGAGATCTACCTAGTTCACCTACTTGGCCTCATAGTAGGTAATGGTGATGAACGGGCTGTTGATGTTGCACCTGCTTCACGCAACATGGCACGCCTCTTCAGACCACTCGCCATCCTTGTCTCGACTGACCTGACGTCAACGCCACAGTTCGAAGACGAAGAGGAGGTCCGCCAACTCGGCCGCGATGCCTGGTTCAATATCGTCGCGCATGGTTTCACACTCCAATCACAGTCGGGTCGCCAGTACGCCGCGGAGCTGCAAGTGCTCGCACAGCACAGCCTCCCTCTCATCGACGAAGAGCGCGTCGACATGCCAGAGAGTGGCATCGAGCTCAACCCGATCTTACGACGAAGTGCTGGAACTGAGCATGTAGGTAATTTGCAGGCCGCACTCATTGCACTGAACCCACAGCACGAAGCCGAGATCAAGAAAATGGGCTACGCCGAGTGCGTATACCTCAACGCTGCAACGCTCGTCACCACACTCCGAGCTCGCGCAGGAGATTGTACTTCTGTTCTGCCCTACTTCCTCGAGAACAAAGTTAAGACTACTTCGATGGGCAATACGATGCTTAGCATCGCCTCAAACGCCGTCGACACATACCTTCAGCGTGTGCTGACTGGCAGGGAGCAAAGCTTCGCTGCGTCGCAAGTGGCGCTTCAGCTTGTGACCTTCTTCGAGGACTGCTGCCACCGCATATCGAAGGTGCAGAACGCCGCTGTTACAGCCGCTGACCGCATCATTAACGCCGTGCCATCTGCACTCAGCCACAAAGCATCACTATTCGCACTTCTTGAGCTACTAACGATCATGTGGCGTAGCTGCCTCGATGCTGAGACCGACGAATACGAATGGAAGACTCATTACATCTCCGAGAAGGGACTTGTCTCCGTTCAGCTCTCAGACGATGTCAACTACCGCCAAACCACCCTGACAAACTTCCACAAACGCTGCCGTATTTGGGTGTCCAAGGCTGTCGACCTGGCACCGCTGGATATGAAGGGACTGCTTCGTGCGTACCTCGAGGACTACGAAGATGAGGGCACATATGGCCACATCGGTTTGGGTCGCTCGTTCGCCGTCGAGATGGGCGCACGCATCCCGGCGAGTGATCAGCGACTGACTTCGATCGATCGTCAAAGTGGAGTCGCTGTCAACACGGCTTCCGACTTCATGGCGCAGATCACGTCCAGGCAGGCTTATCGATATGGTGACTCGGGTACTGTTGACGATGACTGGACACTTGTTGATCGCAATGGGACCTCGAGAGCACTCACGGCGGGTCTCGGGACCGACATCGCTGCTGAGGTAGCCGGCTTGCGTGAGCTGCACATTCGCCTGCTCAAACACGAGCACATCCCGTTCGAGCACGTACGGGACTCTCTGCGCCGTGCTGCTGCGTGCCTGACTACTAGTGGCGCTGCGGGCATACCACTCGTCCGCGAAGTAGTCGCCATCCCCTTCATCATTCTCACCAAGCAATCCATCAAACTTGGCATCTCACTCTGGCTGGGCATCGTCAAAGAGAATCCAGCGCTCGAGCACCGCGTGCTCGCCGAAGTCGCTACCGGCTGGGAGTCATCCGTCCGCCTCAAGAAAGGCTTCTTCAACTCGACTTTCGCACATCTCGATCCCTTTTACGTCAAAGAGGAGTTTGCACCTACGAATTGGGAGGCTATTGCGAAGAGACAGCAAGTCACGCATGACTTGATCGCGCCGCATCTTCGACTGATCTGGTACTTAAAAAGTCACTTCAATGCTTCCCGGCTCACTGCGCCGAACGTGGAGAAGGTCTATGCGAGACTCATGCGAGTGACCATGACTGCCATGCGGCACACTGTCAGCCAGCCTTTGGCAAGGGAGGTACACTTCCATCTTGTGCTGTTGGCGCTTGATATCTTGCAGTTGCAAACCCGTCTAGACGCTGCGACTCAGTGGAGGTCCAAGGACGCCATAGTGTCTGGCGCGCTGGCGTGGTTCGCCACGGCTCCACTCTGGAGCTTCGGCAGCAATCGCCTACAGCTGAAGGCGGAGGTCAGGTTGCTGGCTGATGTCTCTACCGCACTGCAGAAGCTTGCGAGTGTAGGCGCGAAGACGACAGCTTCACTGGCAAGCTTGCAGCCGAAGCAGGAGCTATTGCAGCACTTGCTTGCGCACGAGTCTGGACGCTTGAGTGTCTGGATCAGTCCTCTGGGTGCTAATGCACAGGTCAACACGGGAATCAGTCAAACTGGTATCACGATGAAGGACACGACTTTCTCATCGCTAGTCAAAGTCGCCTGGTCAGAGAATCCTAGCATCGCCATTCATCTCTCCACCCGCTTCCCACACTCACAACGGCTCAACTCCGAAATCAAAGCACTGCTGCTTGCACAGCCTGAGAAAGCTATTAACGAGCCAGATGCCCTGTACGTCATGATTGGCTCTTCCCTGCCGACCGACCTCAAGAACCAGCTCAAATACCTCCTCTACTGGGCTCCTGTGAACCCCATGGCGGCAGTCGCCTACTTCATGCCCGCCTACCGCAACAACGCTCTCATCACACAGTATGCCATCCGTGCCCTCGAGTCACACGCCGTCGAAGTAACCTTCTTCTACGTGCCCCAGATCGTGCAAACCCTCCGCTACGACGCCCTCGGCTACGTCGAGCGCTACATCATCGAAACCGCCAAGTTCAGCCAGCTCTTCGCCCATCAGATCATCTGGAACATGAAAGCCAACGCATACAAAGACGACGACCAGCAGGTCCCCGACCCGGTGAAACCGACGCTCGACAAAGCGATGAACGCCATGATCTCCAGCTGGTCCCCTGAGGATCGGTCGTTCTACGAAACGGAATTCGAGTTCTTTGCAAAAGTCACGGGCATCTCGGGCACGTTGAAACCCTTCATCACGGCCCCGAAAGCCGAGAAGAAGGCCAAGATCGAAGAAGAGCTGCGCAAAATCGAAGTTCAAGTCGGTGTCTACCTGCCCTCCAACCCTGACGGAGTCGTCATAGGTATTGACCGCAAGTCCGGCAAGCCCTTGCAGTCCCACGCCAAGGCACCGTATATGGCCACTTTCCGCATCCGCAAGGAAATCTCGACCGTTGAGGTGGTGGAGACTGACGAAGCGCAAGATGAGGCTGATGCGAAGAGGAAGAGCTATGAAACTTGGCAATCCGCGATCTTCAAAGTTGGCGATGATTGTCGGCAGGATGTGCTCGCGTTGCAGATGATCGCCGCATTTCGCGGGATCTTCAATTCCTGTGGGCTGGATGTGTATGTCTTTCCCTACCGCGTCACGGCCACCGCGCCGGGGTGCGGGGTGATAGACGTCCTGCCCAATTCCATATCGCGAGATATGATGGGCCGCGAAGCGGTCAATGGACTCTACGAGTACTTTGTCTCCAAATACGGGTATGAAGACAGTCTGCGATTCCAAGCCGCGCGAGGAAACTTCGTTAAGAGCATGGCTGCCTACAGTATCATCTCCTATCTGCTGCAATTCAAGGATCGGCATAACGGGAATATCATGGTCGACGACGCCGGACATATTCTACACATCGACTTCGGCTTTTGCTTCGACATCGCGCCTGGTGGCGTCAAATTTGAACGCGCGCCATTCAAGCTCACGCCTGAGATGGTCGCTGTGATGGGCGGCTCGGTCAACTCCGCGCCTTTTAGAGCGTTTGAAGAGCTTTGTGTCAAGGTCTTCTTGGCTGCGAGGGAGCATGTGGAGCAGTTGAGTCACATCTTGCAGACGATGCTGGACTCGGGCTTGCCGTGCTTTAAGCCGCAGACGCTGCAGCATTTCAAGGAGAGATTTGTACTTGAGAAGACGGAGAGAGAGGCGGCGGACTTCGTCAGGAAGCTGGTGAAGTGGAGTGCAGGAAGCTACTCGACTGGAGTGTATGATTACTTCCAGTTGTTGACCAATGGGATACCGTATTAGGGGTAGTCAATCGGGAAGTCTACGGGCGGTGAGAACGGCGATGGATCTGCAGAAGGTACATTCGAGATAGGATGGTATTACAGTACACCGCCCATGGAACTCAGCAGTGATGTACAAATAACGATACCTCGCAATCACGATCGCGATCGCTCGTGTAAGCTCTCCCGGACCAAGGTTCTCAAAGCGCACTCGCAGGCCCTTGAGCCACAGACGGTCTCTTCCAACACCAGTATGACCGTAGATGCTGCCACGATGCACATCATTGCCCACAACCACACCGGCGCCGCTATCACCGCCTCAGATGCCGCTGTTCCTCCACTACCCGTAGCTGCTGCAGGACTCAATGTCGGACTCGCAGTGGGACTCGTAAGAGCCAGACTCTGTCTCGACGCGCTAGAATCCGCCTCGCTCCGCACGCTCGTCGCGAGATCATACAGCGATATAACCGCCACATACGACGCCGTGGCGCTGACCTCCAGCACGGTCGTCTCGGACACCCGCGTCGTAGCGAGGCTCGCGGAGGAGGGTTGTTGTGAGTAGAAGTAGGAGGTGTAGTAGTACGTGTAGGTCGTGGTGTAGGCTTCCAAGGCACCTGTGCTCGCTACGCCGCCAGCGCCTGCTGCGACGGTGGAGGAGGTTCCGGGGGCTGTGGTCTGCGTGGGTCGAGGGGAGGAGGTCGCTGGAGGCGTGGTGAAAGATGAGAGGGCCGTTTCGCCGAAGCCCACGCTGCTGAACTCGCCAGGTCCGTAGCAGCAGATGTCGCCCGAGCCGTCTTTGCAGGAGCCGCAGTTGGTATTGGCGGGGCAGTGGCCGCCGTCACTGAGAAGGAAAGGGTGTCAGCTTGGGCAGTCCGAGTGCGCTGTCGGTTGCTAGGGACTTACGAGCAACAATCTGAGCCGTCGAGGGGGTATACTTCTCCGTCGTTACCGCAGCAGTCCCAACCTACAGGTTTGCAGGCATCAGTGGGACAGCAGCCGCTTCCTGATGCGCATTGGTTGCCGTTGCAGCAGACGTTCTGTCGTGTGCTGTGTTAGCAGGTACTTGATACCGTCACGATGGAGTGTAGTCGCACCTCGAGGGCAGTGCATCCGTTGCCGCAGCATTGGGAGTTCGACGGACAGCATTGGCCGTTATTGCCTGTAGGTAGATGAGTAAAGGCTCATCTTGAGAAAGTCACAGGTTCGCGTACTGCAAACAGAGTAACCGGCATTGCATGTCTGGGCTTGTCTGGAGAATAACTGAGGGCTCAGTGCCGACTCGAGTGACATCGATTGGTTGCCCTCGACGTAGATAGGGTACTGTAGTGCTGACGAAACGACCGCGGACATGGAAAAGAGGGCGAAGACGCGGAGCAACATTCTGAAACTATGTCGGGCTCGCTGATACTGTGTGTACGACCTTGATACTTACAGGTGGGATGTAGTCTTGCGCAACCGGCGGACAGCAATGCACTTCTCCTATAACATCACGCAGCGCTGTTGCGCTACGGGCGATGCTTCACACTATTAGGCGAGTGAATCGCCTTGTCGTCGATTGACGGCGCCACCCGCATGGAGGGCCTTGGGAATGCGCAACGCGTGGCGTGATGCCTTTCCACGGTATGGTCCAGTATCAGGCACCCATTGACGAGCTGCAGTCGATGACAAGCCAGATCTTCACCACGCTGCCACTAGCGCTAGGACCGGTGTGCAAACAGGCGAAGTTATCTCATTAGAGGGGCTTAAGGTAAGCTCTTAAACAGGGTGATCTGTCCTGGTATGCTTGGCGAAGGACTCAGGAGGCTGAAACAGAAAATCTAGGTTGCGATAAAGTGCAGAGATCCTAGTGCTTGGCGCCTGAGCTCTAGGTACCTGCACCCTGCCACAAGTCCGAAGATGTCTGTGTGACGGTTGACCGAGGTGGCGCTTTACCAGGCGACTACCTTCATACCGATGACTGTCCAGACTTTCCGAAGCTTGCCATCGTATGGACTGCCGGCCACAGAAGGCCACATACCAAGTCTCACTCTCTGGCTCTATCGCATGCTGTCGCAGACGCTGAGGCATTGTCTGCGAGACTCGAGACAATAATGATGCGAGGGGGCAGATAGCATGTAGGCACGGTCAAAGCTCTCAACCATCGCTGACTCGCTTCTCGGTTGCCGCTTATCTCTGACAGACACCAATCTGCGAGAGGAGCTTTGCGCGGATTGTCGCCGAGTCCGTTCACAAGCCATCCATCATGGCTAGCACACTCACGCAGAGAACGGGCAGCCACCCAACCCGACAGCTGAGGGTGGTCGCACTAGAAGTCGCGCCCGCCGCACTCCCACCCCCAGTTGTTGCCGTCGCTGCCGCCGTAGGACTCGTCAACGTCAAGCTCTGCCTACTCGCACTGTAATCCACATCACTCTTCACACTCATCGCAACGCTATAAAACGAGACATCCGCCTCATAGCTCCCCGTCGCGCTCACAGTGAAAGTAGTCGTATGCGTTACTTGCTGCGTGATCAGACTCGCGGACGAAGGCCGCTGGGTGAAAAAGTAGGAGGAGAAGTAGTAGGTGTAGGTCGTGGTGTAGTAAACCCAAGAGGTTGAGGCTGGGTAGTAGCTTGAGGAGGACGTAACGAAGGCTGTCTCGGTCGTGGTTTCGGTGTTCGTTGCTGCACCGCCTCCTGCTCCGGCTGCAGCGGAGGATGGCGGGTGAGGGGTTGTTTGCGCTGGCGGAGGTGTATAGGTCGTTCCGGCGGCAGGCGTGGTATAGGTCGCTATCGTGGTGTCGCCGAAGCCAACACTACTGAACTCGCCGGGGCCGTAGCAGCAGATGAGACCTGAGCCATCGTCGCAGGAGCCGCAGCGGGTATTGGCTGGGCAGTGGCCGCCGTCGCTGTGGGGGTAGCGTCAGAAAAAGGTTTGCCGTGCCTGTAAGAAGACTAGGCACCTACGAGCAGCAGTCCGAGCCATCGAGGGGATACACTTTCCCGTTATTGCCACAGCAGGCCCAACCTGGCGGACAACAGGAGTCGGTAGGGCAGCAGCCGCTTCCGGGAGCGCAGAGATTACCATTACAGCAGGAGTTCTGCAGTCTCTCAGCTATGGGTACTACTTGGTATAGTATAGCGCAGGCTCACCTCGACCGCAGTGCAGCCATAGCCGCAACATTGCGAATTCGCAGGACAGCACTGTCCGGTGTCTACCATCGAAGTAAGCACGAGGTGTAGTGCGTCCATCTCAATGCTTCACTCACTGCACACTCCGTATCCTGAGTTACATGCTCGGGCGAACAGATGTGGACTCAACGCTGGCTCGAGCGATATCGATCGATCTCCCTCTGTGTAGATAGGATATTGGAGGGCAAAAGTGCGAACAAGAGAGAGCGAGAATAGAGCGAAAATGGGAAGTAACATGTTAATCGTCTGTTGCGCTTTACCCTTGTGACTTGATCTCAAGCACACGACTTGTGACTTGACCTCAAGCACACGACTTGTGACTTGACCTCAAGCACACGACTTGTGACTTGACCGCGTAGCAAAGTATCGTGCACTCCTGGAGAGGCGATGTGCTCCGCTATATCTTCACGCAGCGCAGCAACGTTGCGCTACAAGCGATGCTTCATGGACAGACGGATGATTCGCGCACTGGAAGATTATCAGCGCCACCCGTCTGTAGGTCCCTGGACTGTGCAACAAGGTGGCGTGATGCCGATCAAGGGCATGCTTCAAGGCTGGCATATCAGTCCTCAGATGAAGCCGTCAGTAGAGCGCAACACACCTCATTATGCTACCCCGCGACCACCATTCGCGCAAGCGCTGGGACCGGTGTGCAAAGAAGCGAAGGCGCTCAAATAGAGGAGCTCTAGTTTGAGCTGCTGGACGTCGAGGTGTCTTGGTATGCTTGGCGAAGGATTCGGGGAATCTGGAAATAGAAGCTTCAGGCTTGGCTCAGGTTCAGAGGCTTGATCACAAGATCAATGTTTGCTGCCTGAGGCCGCCTAGGTACGCCTGCGGTACTCTGTCGCGGTCTTTGTGCATGGACCGTCGTAACACTCTCTAACGCTGACTCCTAGGCACAATGTAGAGCTGCGACGACAGCAAAGAGTTTCACCCACAGCACTGCAGCGTCGAGCTTCCATGCGCTGTCTGCACCACTCGCCGTTGCGGAGGCTGACGCTGCAGCTGCGAATGTAGTCGCACTTACTGACCCAGACTCATGCGTGCCCTCTGTTGGAGCCACGGTGGCAGTAAATGCCGGCATACTCAGAGTAGCGAGCTGTTCCGAAGCACTCGACTCTGCCTTATCTGTAATAGAAATCTGTAGCTTTAAGAACAGACCATCCGCTGCGATCAAATTCGACGCGCTGACCGTGAGCGTCGCGGTCTCGGTCACTGTGGTAGTGCGAAGCGAGATGGCAGTCGGCAGAGGTGAGTAGAAGTACGAGTAGAAGGTGTAGGTGTATGTCGTTGTGTAGTAGCGGAGAGAGGTGCTGGCGGTGGTGTACGTTGTCTGGGATATGGTGGTCGTCTTCGAGATGGAAGTGCGTAATGACGTGCTCGAGGTGGTTCGAGAAATCGCGGTCGTCGCAACAGAGGTATGGTAGCCCGCCGAGTCGCCCGCGCCGAAGCCTGTGCAGCAGATCTCGCCAGGGTAGTTCCGGCATGCATAGCAGCTCTCACCAATGTCGCAATGGCCGCCATCGCTGGGTTGACGCATTAGCGATCGATGCCGAGCGGCTGTGTCAGCACGGACAGATGCTCACGAGCAGCAAACCGAGCCGAATGGCATGACATTTCCATCATACCCACAACACTCGTACCCAGGCGATGCGCACCCGTGGCCTGGACAGCAGTCATTTGCGAACGGACACACGTCTCCATCGGGACAGCAGGTGTCCTACATTCGTTAGCGTCGCGTCGCTGCGCGCCCGCAAGTGGAACACCTTACCAGATAATCTGCGCAGCCGTCACCACAGCACATCTCCGGGCAGCAGCCATCGCCACAGCATGTGTGGGATAGCGAGCAGCATCCGGTACCTACGATCGGTGTGAGTATGATGTATGAACTTCACATGCCGGGCAGTGCGCGGCGTACTGCAAGTGGTATATCCGATGTCGCACGTCGCTCTCTCAAACAAGTTCCGCATAGCTATCGGTTCGATCGAAAGCGAGGCGTTACCCGCAAGATGGGTAGATCGTCGTTCAGCGAACGCCAACACCACGCTGGCAGTGAGGAGGGCGAAGGTAGATGCACCCATCGTGAGAAAGTCAGCGAGTGATCGTCAATGGCAACTGAACGTCCAGTATTCCTTGTCGATAGGTGCATCTCAGCCGCAAGATGCGTCGACAAGTCGGCGGAGAGGGCATTGTTATGGGCGAAAGCCCTTGACACCTGCGGTCATGAAGTGCGGAGGGTGCGAGGGCAAGCGATGGTGCACACATCCAGCGAATGACACATCCTTGCAAAGGTTATATATTCAAAAGCCACCGTCTGTACGCCCGATCGCATGCACGAGGTGGCCTGATGCCAGAACTCCCCCTGCCTCGGCAACAAGATAAAGATGAATGAATCTAAGAGTGTCTGCCGTAGTAGCTTCCGATCAATCAGCTTCCGATCAAGGACAAGTCTCTGTGAGCTTCTCATCTGTACGTGCTTCGACGATGTCGCACCAGAGTTGTTCGAGGTTCAAACATCCTAATCACTCAAGCGGTGGGCTGACCAAAGTTTGCCGAGTCTTGGTATGCTTGGCGAAATGTCAAGCCCTGTCGAAGCAAACCCTTGGGCATTCCGGGGCCGACAGGCAGTAGCCGATATTTCATCGGCCGTCAGACCCTTGGAATAGTGGAAGTAGTCCGAGTGCAACAGTCCGCGGGCAACTACCGCAGCTCGTACTTATCACCTCCCCCCAAAGGATCACCACCAGGCAAGCAAACACCAATTCGCCAGAAGTAGTCTCGATGTGCGAAGAAGAGCTGCCAGAGCTTGTATCGCGAAGGTACACCCCAAGACTCAGTCCTGACTTCGGAGATCTCAGACTTCACTGATGCCAGTAAGTCGCGTTTGCGAGAGTGATGTTCGCCGGATGCGATGGTCGAGTCCTGGCCAGCGAGGCACTCCTTATCGTTGTCACCTTCGCAGTGCCGCACGTCGACAATGTCGGGCGATAAGTCTGGCTTCGTGATGAAGATCTCGCCAGCATGCATCGCGAAACCCCACTCGGTAAGCGGGAGCAAAGGCACAGGGTCATCGATATGAGTGACGCGGCGGTAGGACATTGCTGTATCGTTTAGATGATGCCCAGTCGATTCGCCCAGTCCGAAGTATTTGTCGAGATACGTGACAAACGCCTGATTGCCCACTCGTGGTTCACCAAATGTCGTAATTTGCGGATCGAATCCTCGCGCTCGCAAATCTAGTCCAGCGAGTGCAGCGACCGCGCCGCCTAGACTGTGTCCGACAAGTGTGACTCTGTAGTCCGGGAAAGTCAGATCAGTCCTCTCGAGCTCGGGAATAATGTAGTCCCTAGTCGTAACCCAAGAGGACTGGAACCCCATATGCACAGTGCAATTCTCGCACTTCCCCTGCCCGTCGCCATCGTCGCCATCACCTCCAGGATAGGGCTCGTACTCCTGTGGAATCGTACTCAGATCAACAACCGTGTTAGCAATACTATACGTCCCCCGAAACGCAACAATCACACGCTTCTTCCCATGATCAAGCGCGATGTAGCCGCAGCTATCTCTCAAGAGCTGGCCAGTATTCCAAGTCGTAACCAGCTCGAAAGACGGGAACTCTGAGCATCGTCCCAGACAGCTAAAAGGCTTGCTAATGCCGAAGCCTGTCAGGCCAACGCAGTAGCTAATATCAACAATCCGGGCTAGCTCCTCGAGCTCGGAGAAGAGTGCCGGCGAGACGGTGGTGTTGTCGCTGGCATGGCGGAGGAGCGGGGCCTGATCAGCGATCAAGGCTCTTGCCACACTCGAGAGTAGTAATAGAGTGGCGCCTAAGGCCGGTGGGGTTGTCGAGAAGCGCATGGCTGCCGGACTCGTGTTTACATGATAATGGAAAGGCGGTTTGCACTCAGCAGTTGATCGCCAGGTCGTTGGTTAAGCGTTCACTGTGCTGTGATGCGATGACGGGGCACAGGATAGTGACTTTGGTACGATGTGGGAAGACAAGATGTAGAGGTTCTGTAGGCAGGTGGCGGAAGCTGTGGTAAGCTTTTAGCGATCCTGCCTGAGGCTCACAACCCGAGGGCGTCTGATGCTTTCGAGCTTGATACCGTCACAGTTGCGTGGGTCTGACAAAAGTTGCCTCAATCATACATGTATCAAAGCCAAGCAGTCGTGATTGCCGGGAGTCTGACAGCGAAAATGTGCGCCGAATCTGCTGTGCAAAGAGCCCTCGCGCCACAGCCCTTCGATTCCCTTGCATCCCTCTTCTTCCATCCAAATAGTCCTCAATGCAGACAGACTGCATGTCTTCCAATCTAGTGCCCATTCACCTGCTTCACCACAGGTCTTCCAGTCGCCGGTAGCATAAATCCCGAGAAGAACTTGTCAACAGCATCAACATCGTCAATAGACCCCACGTAAGACACATACTGATCCGGCCTCAAAATCACAATACAGCCTTCCGGCACGATGCCAAAATTCTTGTAGATTTCTCCGTGGCCTGCGAAAAACGATTATTACATGCTAGAGACTCCAGAGGCACGGTCATCACTTACCCTCGTGATAACTAACATCATCCACGAATATCTTCTCATAATCATACCCGTCCACGGGATCAAAGTTTCTGAACACCTCGGGAAACTCGAAGATCGTCACGCTATGTCGCGGCGCATTGTGGATGGCTAGCACTTCGATGACACTCCCAAACTTGTCCCCAGTGTAGCGCGTCAAGAAGGCCTCTGTATCGCTGAAAGCCGCGCCGATTCTCTCGATTCGCTCTTTCTGCTGCGGCTGTGTGATGTCTCCGGCGAAGACGAGCACACGCCAGGTCCCATTACTCGGGAGTCGCTCCTGGAGGTGCCAGGGTCTGGCGTCTGCTTGGCTGAGGATCTTGACGCTGGGGATCCGTTTGCCGACCTCGATTGAGGGGGCGAGGACTTGGTTCGAGATGACGCGGAGTTTGGGGTCGCTGATTGCGACGTCGGTACCGTCGCCTTCGTTAGCCGGATCGCCGGGTTGGGCGACGATGGTGCTTGCGCCGTAGTCCACGGCTAGCATGTCTGTCAGTCTTGTGTCACGCTGTCAGGGACACCAGTCAACTCACCAATGCCGCTTGCGAACATATTGCCCTTCACGAACGCCTCCTTGAAACCCTCCATATTGATACCAGCCTCGTCCATGACATCCTTCGCAGGACGGCCACTGAAGAGACGGGAGAACTTGTGGTCGAATTCGATGAGGTCTTGGGCGATCTTGCGACGCTCCGACTGGTAGGTCTTCAGAATCGAGCGAGACGAGATCCCCTTGAGCACGCTGGCGACCTTCCATCCCAGATTGAAGGCTGAGGAAGTCAGCTGCGACCATGTACAGAATTTACAAGCACTCACAATCCTGCATGGACACATTCATGCCCTGACCAGCCTTCGGCGAGTGCGTATGCACCGCATCGCCAGCAAGAAACACACGCTCATATGCCGAGAACTGGGTCCCCACTCTCTGTCCAATCTGATACGCGGTCCACCAGTCCAGCTTGCGGTATGTGAGCGTGTAAGGTGCCATGATTCTTTGTGCAGATTGCAGGATCACGTCCGGGTCGATTTTGGATCTGTCTGCTTTGCTGCCACCTTCCGCTGCAGTCTTTTCTGTGGTCGTGAGCTGGATGTAGAGACGCACTAGCTTGTTCTCTCGAGGAATGACCATCACTGAGCCGTTGCTTGCTGAATGAATGGCACACCGCATGCGGATATCCGGGACTATGTGAGAGCGTCAGTAGGTGAAGCAAGAGGTTGGGCGGGAGACTACGGGGCCTGACAGTTGGTGATCGGGACGATATCAAGCACACCCTAATAATTTGAGTTAGCCTGAGAGATTAGATGCGAGTGCCACTGCAATCGCCCAGTATATTCGAAGACCAACCCAAATGTAGTCAGTAGATTCACCCTCCAGCTTCAGACCAATCTGACCGCGTGTCCATGAGTGCGCGCCATCCGCACCCAGAACATACTTGGCATGAATGATCTCCTCTGTGTTAGCTTTCTTGTTCAGCTCGGCAACTTTAATAAGCTCAGCAGTATCATCAGCAGACATGTTACTCCTAAACAAGCCATCCTGCACAGCCTGCCCGTTAGTGGACGTAGAAGATTGTTTCGGCGTAGCTTCTTCCTCTGTCAAATGTCTGACATGAATCGTGATGGGATGTGCGTCTGGATCTTCAACCGCAGACTCATCGATGCTAAGTTTGGTTGGCAATACTCCGCGCTCGACATGGAGGCCGCTGGTCTCCGACATGCAGTCCAAGAACCAGCGTTCGATGCGTCCCTGATGCAGCACGACTTGCTGGAAACGGGAGATTCCTGGGATGGTGTCTGGGATGCGGTCACTGCGGTGGATTGTGCCTTGCTCGTCGGGGTTCCAGAGGCATATCTCGAGCATGTGATTGGACTCTTGCCTAGATGGAGGCATTGAGCAGGGACCTTTACAAGTAGTCTAGAGACTCACCATGCTCGTGTTCCGAACCCGAGTGAGTCCAGTATCTCCAGAGTGCGACACTGCAGTCCGTCTTGCAGCTGTCAGTGCTGAGGCGTGCTACTCATGTGTTCCAGAACCTCACCAGCTTGACCATTGAAGATCTTCGAGCCTCGTTTGTCGATGATCCTCGTCTTGATGCCGCATTTGGCCATCCATGTGGCCATCATGAGGCTGTTCTTGATCAGAACGGGACACTCGACATGGCGTCGAAGAACGCTCGGAACTCACCCAGCAGGCCCAGCTCCGATGATGAGGACATCAGTCGTGCTTTCTGCTGTCACAGACGAGCCCATGCTCGCAGTGTGTGGATCAGTGAAGGAAGGCTACGTTGAGAGAGCAAGAAAATGTGGTCGAAAAGATGCGCTGTTGTCAACACCGCGAGTGTCAACGAAGCCTACCTTGCAAGCAGTTTAAGGACCTTAAGCGGAGCTACCGCGCTGCTCATCTTATACTGTCGAGCTCAGCGTCCATCTACTTGAGATACTATGTGGGAGTGCTCTGCTTGAAGTGAGGGGTTGAGGTACCTAACCTACCGGTCGTGGGCCATCGGATGTGTTGAACTATAAAAGATCTGCAGAGTGTAGCTTGTATCTCATGGCACTTCGCCTGCACTTGCCTATGTAGGTGATTACGACTGCGATTCGAATCAGGCCCGCGATAAATGTATTGTCGTGAATCAACACTGCACTGGAAGCAAGAAACCGGCGGAAGCGCGACGCGCCGCGCCTCGTAGCACTTTCTGCGATGACGTCCCTCTCCTTGCCCGATGCTTGCCCGTGACTTTCATCAATGTCGCGTGAAGACCAGGAACTCAATAATCGTAATGCCATTATTCTCACACCTTCTGCAGTTCTTGTACTGCTACACTTCTGAGCGCTTTCCAATAGAAGTCGCTCCTGGTTCAGCGCTGCGCATAGTTTCTTTGTAATCGCATTACTACACTTCGTATCCCTTCCAGCGTCCCGGCCGCATCCGCATAGCATTGGCGTTGAACGACAGGCCTTTTCGAGTGGCAATAAACCTCCCTTCTCTTTCACGACGGGACCGTGAGCATGGAGGAAAGGCCAGAGGAGCACAACTTCGATCAGCGTCACGATGGACCACTCCAAGTCGACACCGCGCACAACATCCCCCGCCGCGATTCGGCCCCAACAACCTCCTTCAGCCCCATATCGCCCGCAGGCCGCGATCGAAGCAGTATAGATGCTTTGCGAAGCACGGGTAAATCGCGAGTCGCCTCTCAGCCAGATGCATCAGCACCTGGAGCCGCAGAATTCGGGCAACCCCGGAGAAGCACGACGGGCAAATCGAAAACAGGCGCAAGACCCAGTGTGGACTTTGACCGGCGATATGATGGGCCATACGGTCGGCCATCGTTGACCATGACGCGGCAGAGGTCTTCTCAGAACGCGATGAGCCCGACGAGTACGCATAGACCGAGCGAGCCGAATGCGCTTCCTGTGAGCGGCACAGACGGAGAGCATGGAGAGGATCACGAAATGGACCGAATACCACCGCCGCGCTCAGAGGAGACATCGGTAGCAGAACCTGCGTTCGAGCCCGAGCCGCCTCCACTGAACTACACCTTGCGCACGCGGAAATTCGCGATAGCCTGGTTCTGGACGATCGTGGTGTTCGACAGCGCAGTCATGCCGCTAGCACTCTACTACGGCCTCTGGTACGGTCTCCACGAGCAGACGCCCAGCCGCATGTCCGCGAATACGGTGTTCAGCATTGTCACGGCAGCAATAGGCGGATTGAGTATATTCGAGTACTTTGTGCGATTTTGGAGGCTGTGGAAGAAGAACAGCACTTGTCGCGTTATAGGCGCGAGAAGGATGTATCTTGACTCTTTTCATTGGAATTACACGCTTGCGTGGTTGGTAGTCATGATCGAGCTGATAGTGTAAGTACCTGGCATACAGATGGCACCAAAGACCGATACTGACAATGCACTCCAGCGGCTCCGTCCAAGAAGATCCCCCCATCCGCCTCCTCGCCATGCCCTGCCCAACAATGCTCTACGTCTTCGGCACCGAACTTCTAATCCTCGACACAATGCGCTACTTTTCTCTCCCCGCACCCTTCCGCCTCTCCTCCGTCCCGAAAGGCGCCCAAGTCCGGCCGGGTATCTACTCGATCATCGAAGACGTCGTAGCCGTCGACGGCAGCGGCGGGACAGATTTCCGTGAAGCGCTCAATAAGCGCTACGAAGCGAGCCACATTTTCCGCGCTATGCTCAGGCGATTGGGACTGTTTTGGAGTCTTGGGGCACAGGGATTTGCGGTGGTGTGTACGATTTTGGTGTTCACGTTGCAGAAGGATGGGGCGTATGCTGTGGGGTGGGCGGCGCCGTTTATTTGGGCGGGGGTGTGGACGTTGTTGACGATTTGGTATGTGAAGAAGATGTTGAAGGTCGAGGCGGAAGCCTGGGCGCAGGAGTTGGCGGAGAAGACGAGGGCGGTTTAGTGAGCCTGTTGACTGTCTTGCCCAGTGAAGCGTATATTGGGTACATAGCGGGCATTGCATCAGCGTCACATGATACGTTCACCTTCAGCCCGGCTCTTCTGCAGCTTGCGGGATCTACCACTATCACATCACTATCAGAAGATCAGAGGGGACGCCCGCACCGATGCATATAAATTGCGACCCGATTCGAAAAGGTGGCGTGGTCACGTCCGCCGACCTATACTGTACGCTCTTCCACGGCGCATTCCTTTCGCTCCAAACCACAGCCACCCTGGCGACGCGGGTTGGGCCTCTGTTCATCCGGCTCGGGACTGGGCCTATCGAGTGAGGCAGTAGTGGTGAGTGAGGTTCTTGTTTGAGCCAAGTTGGTGGAGTAAACATGCGAGAGTGATGGCATGAGGGTGGTATCATGACGGTGTTGATTGAGGACGCCGTGGTGAAGGGTATGGAAGTGATGCGCTGATCTGGGTCCGCGCCTGTGGATTAGATGAGGAAGCGACGACTGAGCGACGCCTCGAAGTGATAGCACCGACTGTGGACGTCACCGGGAAGTTTTCCCCAGTCGTATTCTCAACTCACACGGTCAATCATCACTTTCTCACCACTCATCACAGGCTCCGCTTCACTTGTAGTAGGTTCACTTACGCCGCATGATCATGCACAACTCACCTCGACCATCTTGCCTTCGCTACCTCAATGCAGCATCGACGTGGACAACTTCCATCGACTACGACGAGAATATGACGACCCAGGGCAAACACCAGAACGCACACCCCCAACGACTCCCATGTCTTCAGCATCGACAAAGCGCGCAGCGAGATGCGACCAGCAATGGTCCGTATTCGAATAAGAGATGGAGGATGAACCACGGCCGGCGGCGGCAGTGCGGCCGTTGAAGCGGGAGGGTAGGCCTTGCAGTCCTCCCAAGTTGGTGATGAGGGTCTTGAGGGGATCGGGAAGCACCATGTGGTGCTTCCACACCTCGTACAGGCGCTCGAGGTCCTCCTTATCCGCGTTCTCCACCCAGCCGCCCCGGCGCCTGTAAGGCCCCTTGCCGCCGACCTTGCGGTGCTGATCCCAGTACCGGCCCTTGAAGACACGGTACTTCCAAGAAGCCAAGGCGAGGGTGATGAATTTGCGGTGGCAAGCCTCCTGCCATTCGGCGGCGTTAGCAACATTGCCCAACCAGGTATTCTCGAAGTCCAGTGTTCGGATGGAACCCGTACCGCCGTATGTACACCTTCGAGGTTGAGAGCTCGCGACTGGCGCCTGCCGTATGAGAATCGCGGGAGGGACTTGGACCAGCCTTCCCAACTGCTCGACAAGTTTTCGGCGCACCTTGCCGGGTCATGTGGGTCCTCCGGACCTCGTGGACTTGATGGTGATCGCGGTTCTTGGCCGTCTCCACCCAGGCCCCTACCCGGGCGTGGGGCCCGTTGCCTCCAACCTCCACACTGGAATCTCATTTGCGCCCTTTAGAGACGCGGTGCTTCCACGTCGCGAGCGCAAGAACAATGAACTTCATACGGCAGACTTGCTGCCAGCCGGCTGCATTCGTCGCCTGCCCCGGTCCAGATGTGCTCAAAATCTACAGCGTTGTTCTTATGCGCGAAGCACATCTTGGAGATGAGCATCGGATGCTCGTCGAACAGGGCACTCAACAACGCCTCGATTTCGGCGTCAGTGGCCGTCTTTCATGTCTTCATTCCGCCAGAGACGCGCATCAATCGAGTGATGGTGTGGCGGAGATAGCTGAGCGTGGCGCTGACGGCGTCCACTGAGTAATTGATACACCTCTTGCGGAGGTCATTTTCATTGCCAATGGCGAGACTTGCCGTGATGGAGCTAGCAGAACCAATGGGATTCTCACTTAGCTAAGTAGAGACGAATGTACATTGACGCCGGGATCGCGGTGGTGGGACACGGCGAAGGTCTCCAGGGTGCTTGGAAGCACGACGGCACCAGCAACGACCCCCTCGATGTATTGCGCGCTCTCTTTTGCATTGGCGTAATCCTCACGCTTCCAATTCAGTCGACTTATTGAACGACTTGAAAAAGGGTTAACCTTCGGTGGGGTTGAATGAGGGCGACGCTGGCGACGCTGGCGAGTGGCGACGAGCGTACCTTCTGGTGGCCTAGAACGCGGTACGCCCTTCATTGAGATAGGCCGCGATTAGCTGTCTCTCAGCTTGCGCCGACATGTTTGTATGGTGTCGTATCAGTACTCGGTGGTGTCGGGTTAAAGTGTGTTCGTGACCGTAAAGAGCACTCCAGACCGAGTGAATGTTGGTGATCGGAGAGGCTGCACGTGATCGGAGGTCGCACTCTGAATGGGAGTAGAGGTAAGTGGGATCAAAGTGTTGCTGTGACGAAGGAGCTACAGACGCAGAGGAAACGCTTGATCAGAGCCCGCAAATTTGAGGCACTCCGCTTCACCATCACAAAATTGCTCCTCTCGGTCTTGTACTTCCGTGCACTTGCCACCTGTGGACTGCTCAAGTTGCCTGCCCTTTGATCGATTCTCAATCATCCTCAACACCTAGCTCAAAACCTCCACTCTTGCTCGCTCTCGTCACGATTCCAATAGCTGCTCCCAAACTTCTTCGGGAGCGAGTCCTCGCGGGCCGAACCAGCACAACGAAAGCAACGCGATGGCAACTCCCTGACACCTCCAATCCCATCAATAAGCTCACGCAACTCGCCCTCGGCCATATGCCCATCCCACACCTCGTACAACTTCTTCAGATCCTTCCGAGTAGCCTTCTCCGTCCACTTTCCCGTCGCCTTCCCCCTGGATCCGCCCTTACTCACACGTAATTTGTAGGTTGCGAGGGTTAGTGTAATGAACTTCTTGCGACACACCTCTTGCCACTCGGAGGCGTTAGCGCATTTCCCGGCCCAGATCTCCTCGATATCCACGGCTTCATTCTCGTAGAGGAAGCAGTGCTTGGTGATCGTCAGGGGATGCTGGTCAAAGAGCGTGGTGAGAAGAATCTCGATATCCTCATCGGTCGCGGCTTTCCACGCAGCCTCACCACCGCTGATCTCGACGAGCTTGCTGACAGCCTCTCTGAGGTAAGTGAGCGTTCCTTTCTGGACTGTACTACTGTACTTCGCCATCTTATCGTCCTGCCCCTCACGGTCGAAAGTGTTCTGACTAGGCGCAATACCAATCAAGGGCTCCATAACCTCATCGGTGACTTTGCCCAGTACGAAAATCGCTCCGGCGGCTACGCGCTTGCGGTCTGCTTCCTTGAAGATGGTGTGCTCGCCGGGTTGCAGAAGGTGAGAGTCCTTGAGCGTGTAGGGCTTGTGGTACGATCGCATAGAGTCGAAGCGATTCACGCTCATCTTTTCGAGCTTCGTTGCGATCCTGTGCGCTTTGAGGTACTCTTCTGGCTGCCAAAGCGGCATCTTGGAGGCGGTGGTGCTGTTGTGCCATTTGAGGAAGGGGTTGAAGGGAGGGTCGATGAGACTTTGATGATGACCTTGAGGGCTCACTGCGTCAGCAGTATGATCGGCTTGAGAGTAGTTCATCGTACCTTCTGGAGCAGTAGCAGTGGTAGTGCTTGCCATGCTGTTGATGATCGTAGACTTGGATGTGCAAGATCGTCAATGTCAGCGACGAAGCTGATGTATATGCGAACAGTGTTGGTAGTAGGTGGAAGAGCTTTTGTGAGGGTAAGTGCACTGATATAGAGACACTGGAAGCAAGCCTCGCCTTCCTGCGTGACACGTGCTTGATCACGAGCTGCACGAGGGCAGTCGGAAGGGAGTGAAGTGATGGATCGAGGTGTCGATTTACCTTCACTGATGCCATCAATGGCTTCAGTGCAGCCCACAGCCTGACTAAGTAGTGAGGCGAAGTGAACATGACCGAAGTGAAGTCGCACAGCGAACCTTCCATCTCAGTCTCGTGCCTTCACATCATGTCGAATACGAGCAATCACCAATCCTGCCTCGCTCCTTCACATGCGCATCTTGTCTTTAGGGAATAGAATTGTGCTTGAACGGTCAAAGGCCTTGTCACCTACCGTCATCTGCGCGTATATCATCTGGTCGCTGTTGCATTCGCATCCTACTTAGCCACGTACACGGTACCAGCATACAACATGCCATCGCGATCGAAGACACACAGGCGGAAGGTACATTCTGGCAGAGGGTCGCTGGTGCTAACCTTGCGGCCTACGAGATCCTTCAGAACGATCCTACAGCAACGCACAAAGTCGACCACCTTATGAGATGCGTGGCGCAGCTTGCGAAAGAGACTGGCTTCGAGGAGGAATACAACGACGCCCAGAGCAAAGCCCAGAGTATTGCGGGTATGGACGTGGGCTCCATCCTAGTGTACCTCGATCAACTCCCGACAAGTCAGCCAGAGACGGACTCAGCAGAGAACAGCCGCGGCACCGCCGTAGCTGAGGAAGGGACGAGCGACGACCACGGTCGCGATGTTGTCAAGAAGTGAAGACGAAGTCGACATCAGTGGAAAGGGCGAGAGGGAAACAGACTCATCAGGCCAGGTTCAGAGGTTCTTTGGTCACGCGTAGAAGTTGGTCCGTCGTAGCTGCATGGCGGAGGGCTATGGTCGGATATGGAGTAGAGCTCTAGATAATGTCGTTGGATGGGGGACACAATCAAGAGTCGCGGTCACCAGGATGACCTCTGCCAAGAAGTGCCTCAGGTACCCTAACGAGCTCAAGGGAATAGGCTGCATTTCTCCAGACATGTTCGTAAAGCGTTCCTATGCGTGACAGCGAGATGATGAGCCCGATACTGCCCTCCAAGCGTCCGTTCGAAAAATGTGTTGGACATAAGCAATTTGCATTGTGTGTGACTTCAAGGTGCCTCTGCTCGTGAGCGCTTTGGTCACGTCGATCACATGTGAACTCCGTGCTCGCAAATTCGGTGATACGCTCAACCGAATAGTATTATGCAGGCATTGCATTCAGCAATTCGGTGCTGCGAAGGTCAATGAACGCTGTATTTCGTAGGCGCCATGGAGATGTTCAGGCGCACAACGCGTCCGGATATGAGGTATGCGATATCGAATTTCAACCGCGCGGACATTGCCATCATCATGCTGATATCGATGTAGGCGCTGAGACACACGCCACGGCGCGTACGCTTGGAAGACGCTCTTGGTGTGTTATCGACATGGGTCTGAGCCCACATGGAAATTGATCTCGGCTGGTTGATTTCGGCAGGTGAGCGCGCCGAAGATGCGGCGGTCTCAGGCTCGGGCACTGCTTCGTAGACTGGTCATGGCATCGTCGGTCCTTCGAGACTTCCTTCGTAATACTGTCGGCCAGAGTGCCGGTCTGGAACAGGCGCTGTAGAGTGATGCGCTGGATCTGCTCGGCACATCGTCCGTCGACAAGGTAGGTACGCAAGGTAGGTTTCGCTAAGCACAAGAAAGCTCCGAGATCAGCGTGGTGCCTTGCGTCAGCAAGTGTGGCGGACGTGGCTGTGCGAAGAGGATCGCCTGCATGGGACCCTGTTCGAGCTCAGCGCGAGCTGCATTGGGAAATCTTGCATAGTCAGGTTTTCGAGATCTCAGAATTGCGACGGCGAGGAAGGCGCGATGGGAAAGCTGGAACTTTGGCACTTGCCGCTTGCCACTCAGTCGCAATTCTCGACCTCACTTTCATGCCAATTACACGCCCAACCCCGCTGTCAACCTAAGTTGTGCAAGGCTGGACAGTGGAGTCTTGATTGTGAAACGTCCCGGCCTGCCACAATAACGAAACGAATCTCGGCAAGCTAGACTCCGCACACCCTTGTCTCGACTCCACGCTGAGATTGCACATCGGGCCTGGAAACTGGGTCACACCCGTATGTGGCAGAATCGTTGCGCGGCTAAGGCAATATCAAACTTGGCAGCTCATAATGCCCTGCCGCTTGATCGGAAGATGATGGAGCTGCACCGCATGCAAGCTACGCCTGCTTGGTGACATACGACTTTCACTTCAGCTCACCGACCTGGACTCGACAATGGCATTTTCTTTGAACGTTGTATAGATCAGACAGATTGACACTACTCATCTATGTTATCTCAGTCATCCGTTTGAGAGTGGGCCTCTGTCAAGGATCTCAGCCACAGTTTACAGTTTGCCGCTAGCGATCACAACGGCCAACCTGGCAACCAGGTCACACGAAGATGGTGCCCAGGGCTTCGACCTTTTCTGTTCCACCACCAGTCAGGCTCCGCCTGTCGAGGTCGAAGAGTGGCAAGCGCGATCAGAGTCCCGATCTTGAGAGCGAAATCCTGAAGACGTCGTACTTGGAATTGAACCGACCCCATGTCCGCCAGCAGCTAAAGAAGCAGCTGTCCGGCACATTCGAGACCTCCCGGAAATCGTCGCTCGAGGCTGGACGTAAGCCATCCCACGACTCGGTGTTCAGCGCCGACAACATGGGCAGCAAGGACGCTCTGAGAGCATCGCAGTCACGGCCGGCATTGACTGTCGGTGCCAATCCCAGCGCCAAATCCTCTTCGTCGACTCTGAATAGCATCGGAGCTGCGAGGAGACAGTCAGTACTACAGGACGGACAGACGATTGATGTCGAGGCCGCGATCAACCTGCTGCAAGAGCTCAAGAAACAAGCATCGCCCGAGGAACTGGTCGCCCTACACCGAGCGCTCCTGCCAACTCGAGAGATTGAAACGGTGACGAGCCCGAAGTTGATAGAGGAAGGGGCGGATCGATACTCTGCTGTCTTCACACAGTCGTCGACGCGCCGATCGTCGAAGCTCCCTCCCGGACTAGCCACACGCGGCGGTTTCGACGAAGATGTGCTCCGCAAGCCGGAGAACGCTATCACGCCGAAGAAGTCGAAGTCGGTCATTGAGCATACCATTACGACCTCGTCATGGGGTCATCGTCACGGAGCTGGCTCTGTCAACAGTCTGGCAGCATTGGACCTTGCTGAGGAGAACCCCGTGTTCGCTTCCTCGCGCCCAGAGACACCCGACCAGCGGTATGTGCACGCTGGCGGCTATGCACCGGGTACACTCCGAATCACGAACGGTGCAGCTTCGCCAGAGCCCATGATGGCCATGGAACAGATGCGAGCAGACGCTCATAATGCCGCGGTGTCGCGGGCGAGCCTTGACTTCCATCCAGGACACACTGAGCATCGAGATCTACCGCTGCGAGAGCGCATTCTCCAATCAGCCAGCGATCGTGCGAGTCGAGAGATCGTTGCGCCCTTGTCGATTCGACGCAGTCTCGGGCTGACACCGAGTTCACCTGTACCATTGCAGATCGCCACGGATGTAGCTGAACAGGACTACAACCGTGGCGGCAGCGTGTCGCCACTATCGGTGAGAAACGATGGCCCTATCTCAAGGCAAAGATCAAGAGAACGCATGTCTGCAGTCTCAGCGGAGTACTCCTCGGATTGCGAAATCTCAGAAAGCCCTCGCGACTTGCGAACGATCATGAACTTTGCCTCCAGACTCAGCACTGTGTACGGTGAGGATCAAGAGCCCGAAGATGCAAATAACGGAACACCTGAAGCTGCACTTGCAAGGCTCGCAGGCCACGGCTCAAGAGACGCGCCGCAAGAGCCTCACCAAGCGCCTGTGCACGACCATAGCGACGGTAGACCTACTCCTCCGCCGCATGTGGACAGTGGATACGGCTCTGATGGCTCAGATCGCGCGCGGCGCATCGCGGAGAAGGAGAGGCTGCTCAACGAGCGTCTTGCAAGCGATACGCCCTCGCCACCACCCCATGCCGAGCACACTGTCACGACAACGTTTGCCGTGAGCTCTGTCTTGGAGGGCGACAACGATGATGCGAAAAGCTTCAGAAGTCTGTACACGTTCAAGGAGTTCCTCACCTCGCCCGGCCTGCTAACTGAGAATGCGCCGCCAATGCCGTCGCCGCTCTCGGGCAAGAGACCGCCACTTTTGCATGCGCTACGCAGCAAAAGTTCTACGAAACGAAGCAGTGTAGTTGCGACGACTGCTTTGCCGGAGCCCACTGGCGTCTTGCCTTCCACAACCACCATTGAAACCAAGTCGAAGTCCAAGCGAGTAAGCAAGGCTCCCAAGCCTGCCAGAAAGCTCCAGAAGCCGTTGCCAGCACATTTGCAGAGTAAGGAGGCCGCAGCACGCAAAGAGGGTGTGAGGGAGGTCGCACCGAAGCTTGAGCTTGATATACCCGCGCCTTCAATGGGCTACGGCGTCTCAGTGACTGATGAGCCGACTCGACCTCCGATGATGGCCCGCACCTTTTCAGAAAAGCTCACTGCCGCGCCTGAGATGATCGACCCTAGGGCGTTGGAGAACGAGCCAAGTGAGTATCGACGATCTGCGCCAGTGGCAAGTCAACGCCAGGACGTGCCGGTTGAGCACGCGACTCTCAACGGATCAGATGCACAGAATACGGCACCTACAAGCGTTTTGACCCGCGGACGCCCATTGCCTTCGAGCCCTCACGAAAGTCCGGTGGAAGCGAAGAAATCCAGTGGCATGTTCCGCTTCCGAAGCAAGAGTCGGGGCGAGAGCGCAACACGTTCAAGCGAAGACATCATCTCTGGTAATGCGACCATGACTACTTCCGATTTCAGCAGCGTGACGGCGACGCTTGGCTCGGGCCCATACGATCTCTCTACCAATCAATTCCAGAGATTGAATCCGTCGAGTAGCAAGGCAGGGCCGCAATCACCTTGGCAGATCAGTACTGGCTTGTCAAAGGCCAAGTCAGTGACGGGCATGAATGAGGAAGCTGCATCTGAGCTCGCCAGGTCTAAGAGTAGGGATGTAGCTGGAATGGACCTTGTGCCCAGCAATGATCGGCCACGAATGGCTACGCCGAAGTCATCGCAGACAGGTCAGCAGGCACAGGGCAAAGCCAATGCTAGGCAGGTGAAGAACGCAAAGTCGACAAAGTCCTTGCGATCAGTCGAGGATAGCTTCCCAGAGTGGCAGAGCAAGCATGACGCACCAAAGCTTTCGGCTGCGCAAGAGCAACACGCGAAGCATTTGAGCATGTACGCTGAGAGTATACCGCCCATGCCTGAGATGCCGATTGACATCGGGAAGCGGGCGGCCAAAGCTGACGAGATGATGGCTAAGAAGCGCGGCTCGCCCGGCAGCTCTGCACGCGCGAGTGTGGAAGTGCATCACCATCTCTCTGTTACTACTACGGCTATCACGGCTAAGGGCAAGAAGTCGTACAAAGTGCAGGAGCTGGAGCTGGCAGAGGAGAAGGCGGCGAATGCACAGCATCTCGCCACGCTTGCTCCTGCAGTGAGGGCGAAGGCAACTGACGCGGACATACACATCGCCGTGCGAGAGCTGGATGGATCGAACTCGGAGCTATCTAGTGTCGATCACTCTCGTCCCACGTCGGCAGAGACCGAAAAGGCTCAGGCATACGCTGGCGCTGCACCGAGCTCGCCTAGTCACGATGCTACGCACACTGGCTGGCCAGGCTGGGAGAAGCAAGCACAGCTTTGGCGTTCGCATCGCGAGTCTATCGCTGCTTCATCCACCGCACAGACTCCCCCGGCTACGACCGACTACCTCACGAGGGTCCGCGCTTCCCGACCAGGCTTGAGCACTTCGCCTTCGATTATAGTGTCTCGCTACATCACGCCTTTGGGCAGCGACAACGCAGCGCGAGTCAACGTCGGCCCAGATCCCACCAGTGCTGCAGCAAGACACGCAGACGCCTACCGAGACTTGCTCGATGAACAGACTGATGATAAAGAGAACCAGCTCGTCCAGGTTGGTAAGGTGCAGACTTCCCGTACAGACAGCGCGTTCGGCAACACCACGACCTCAACGCAGACCTACACAACCATCTCGAGTGCAGTCTACTCCAACAACAGCACCAAGGAGATCCGAGTGCAACCCACGACCCGTGACCCACGACCAGCAAAACAAGACGTCCCTCGCTTTGACTCAGCCTTCTCAGCGAAAAGCTACGCGACTACCACAACCACGACCTCCAACCTCAGCAGCTCCGCGCCAGGAAAGCAGATCTACACTCCTTATAATCCCTCCTACGCCACGGCATCTAACTTCAACGTCAACAACCCCTTCACGCTCTCCCGTGCCTTGCTCGCTTCGCACAGCGCAGCCAGCAGTACCGAGAGTTTGACGCAAGGAAGTGGGATTGTGGTGGACAGGTATTCGGGCGGTCTGCAGTACGAGTGGGAACGAGGCGCGGGATTTGGCGGTAGCGCGGGGACGAGACTTAGTGGTAGTGGATCGCCTGGCGGAGCGAGGAGGGGAGGAGGGCTGGCTGAGAGTTATGGGGTGGATTTGGGGGATGTGCCTGTGTTCTTGAGGAGGGGGTGATGTGGCGGCAGTGAGCGCGCCCTATGAGGAGGCACGCAACAGGAAGGGCGCCGCAGGTCCGGCTTGCCACGCCGGACGGTGGATAGGGCCAGGAGCCCACAATTCGAGACGACAGTACAGATTATACCACAGCATTAGTACATAGCCGTACAGACTAAGCTTCCCAGCAACAGCAGATCCATGTCTTGGCTGGGCGGCAGCACGCTCCAATCAGGGTCCCGTTCCTGCAACTTGACGTAACCTGTACGCTTTCACCGCACTCGAGCTCGCGTGTAAGCGCCAGGGCATGAGCTGGCAAGCTGGGCCCACATGCTTTGGGTATGGACGCGTGTGTGATATCGCTATAGGTAGGTAGGCTGGGTACCTGCTCGGTACTAAAGACTGTTTGCTACTTCCTGAAACACTTCCCTCCCACTGTCGCAAAACAGGTTTGGTATAGCTTCAGCCTCGGCCGCAGTGACCCCACGAGGTCTCGAGTCCACGGCCAAAAGGCAGGAGCACAGCACAGCACAGCGCTACACAGCGTACAGTAGCGCAAAGCATGGCCGACGAACTCTTCCTCCAACCCGACAAACTCTCCACCTCCAACACCGAGTCCACGCCCCGACCCCTCCGTATAAACAAATCCTCCTCGCCGCAGCAGAGTAACGATCAGCAACCTACACAGCAATGGGCAGGCTATAACGTCCCGCCTTCAGCCTACGGCGCGCCGACTTCCCCGCCGCCGAGCGGACCGCTGCCGTATCCTGACGAGCGGATGAGGAAGACGAGTGCTGGAGGAGACAGGAGAGGAACGCCAGATGAGCCGCGAGTGAGGCAGCGCAAAGCGAGTATGAGTTCCGACGCTTCGTCAGGGACTGGCAGTGGAGCTGGGAGACAGCGGCCGCGATTCGATGCTAGTGATCCTAATCGACCGACTGCAGGGGGTTATGGGACCACCTCGCCTGTGCAGGGAAGTAAGTTGGCGGAGCGACGAGGCGCGCCGCCGAAGAGCATCTGGCCCGAGAGCCCTGGTGGACCAGAAACGCCGGATAAGGACGAGGATGATGGGTTGTTTCAGCGGGCGCCGAACCGTGGAGGTGCACCACCGGCGCAGACTCAGCAGGAGTATGGGCAGCAGTTCTTCCCTCCACCGCTGTCGACGACTGCACCTGTTGCGGCGACGCCGACGAGTACACTGCACATTCCTAACCCGTCTGGGGTCAATCGACTCAGTAGTACGGCCTCGAACGCTACGACTAGGGCTTCGAGGGGTAGTCCGCCCCCGCCGGAGACGCCTATAGATCCCTCTGGCGGGCCTACACTGGGTTTGAGTGGGATTGAGGCACGGTATGCGGCTAGCGGAATACCGGGTACCGGGACGCTCACCGAGATGCAGGCGCAGAGCGCGGCTGCGGCGGCTAGGAGAGCGCAGTACGAGAGCCCACAGCCCGTACGAGGCGTGGCGGCTGGAGGCACGAGAGCGGAGACACCAGAGAGCGTTGCGCAGAGGGTGTTTGCTGCGCCTACACAGCAGAGCAGTGGGAGATGGAGTCCTACCGAGCGGCCAGGGAGCGCACAGCATGGGCCACCGGTCACGTTTCAGGGCGTGGAAGAGGTGGGTGCTACTGGGGCTGGTGCTGGACAGCCGCATGCGAGACAAGGCAGTACGTCTCGAATTGACCCGGAAGCGGATCTGAGCCATGATGCTGCGAGACTTACGCTTGGGGATGAGCCGCCGCCGGCTTATTCGCCGCCTATAGCTGGAAGTGCCGCGAGCCAGTATCCGAATGAGAAAGGGCGATATGCCAATCCTTCGCCTGCAGCTTCTGCGACTGGATCTGGCAGCCAGCAGCAAGGAGCTGGCGCAGCGAACCTACGAGGCCATCCGGCGTTTGCCAATGATCCGCAACCCTCGCCACAGATCGGCGGAGCAGTGACTTCGCAGGGCTTACAGCAAAATGGCACACCGCATGGTATGACACCCATCAACACTACCCAAGCGAACAAGGCCGCTTCGCCTGGACCAGCTGGGAACGGACCTGCGAGTCCACCGCCATTACCCGAGGGCTGGATCGCGCATCTGGATAATAATTCGGGACAGTACTATTACATCCACCTGCCGACACAGAGCACACAATGGGAGTTCCCCAAGGGCCCCACGCCGCTGAATCTCGAGCAACCCATGTCGCCCGTGGGTACTTTCGTCAACCCCTTGGCTTCACCCTCAGGCTCGGTCTTCAAGCAACCGCTCGCATCGCCGGGGTTCGGACCTGTGCCGCAGAGTGCTAGCTATGATCGGCAGAGTATCATGAGCATGAACTCGATCGCCTCTCCTACAGCTGCTGGTTTCACTGGCCCTCCGCCGAGTGCAGGCGTGGATATGTATCGCATTGCGCCTACGAACGGGGTCTACTTCGGGCCGTATCTGCGGTACACGAATATGGACATTGAGCGCGGGTTGTGGCTGGGGAGTATAATGCTCATTACTGATGCCGCGCAGCCACCGACGATACATCTGCATCAATCTACGGATCTGAGTCCGAATCCACGACAACTCAAAGCACATCCAATTAATTCACATCAGCGCTGGATCTTCTATCGATATGACATCGACGTCCGCATGGAAGAGCACACCGCCTCGAAATGGACCTACGCCATAACCTCCCACCTCGGCTGCACGCGCTACGAGTTCCTCATCGCCGGCCGGCACGAGCTCTCCTGGCGCTGGATAGCGCACTCCGGCAACGACTTCGCGATCAACGTCTCCGCGAACGAGCGCACGAAGCTCGGCGGCGTAGGACTCATGTGGCGGGATGTGCTTCTCAAACACCAAGAGTGCGGCGGCTTCCACACGCAAGTCGGGCTCGGCGGGCAAATCTACGCTGACAGGCTGTGGAAAGATATACCTGCGCTGCGGCAGTGGACGCAGACGAGCGGGAAGGAGAATCGAAAGAATGCTGCTTGGAGTGCGAAGCTGGATGAGGATGTCACGCACGCTTACTTTCATTATTACACATCTCATTTCGACCAGCCGGCTGTGCGAGAGGCGTTCGCGCAGATTCCGTTTGTGGGATGTCTGGATGATCACGATATCTTCGATGGGTATGGGAGCTATCCGGACTACATGCAGCAGAGCAACGTGTTTAAGAACTTGGGGCGGATTGGGATTGAGATGTACCTCCTCTTCCAGCACCATACGACGTTCGAGATTCTAAGGAATGTGAGCAACGACATTGACCTCTTCACCATCACGGGCACGGGCTGGCACTTCGTCAAGTACTTTGGCCCGTCTGTCGTCGTCGTTGGTCCCGATACCCGGTCCGAACGAACCACATCCCAAGTCATGGCCGGGCCGACATATCAAGGCATCTTCCCGAAGGTCGCAGTCCTGCCGCCGAGCGTACAGCACTGTATCTGGCTACTGCCTGTGCCGATCGTGTATCCGCGATTGGAAGCTGTGGAGCAGATGGCTAGCACGGTTGCGACGGGGAAGAAGGTCGTGACTGGCAGTTTCAACGCGCTGGGCAAGATTACCAGTGGGGTGGCTGGCATTGTTGGGGCGAAAGGAGTGGTGAATAGTGGATTTGATGGGGTCAAGAAGGCGATTGGAAAGAGTGGGTTGATGCAAGGCGTACTGAGCCCCTTCGGCGAAGTGGAAGTCCTAGACGAGCTGCGGGATCTGTGGACGCACGAGAGCAAGGTAAGTCTCCATATCCCCTCCCGCCCTTACCCAAACCTAGTAGCTAACAAGCAACGCAGGACCTCGAGCGCACCTACATCCTCCGCACCCTCCAAGGCATAGCCCACAACAAATCCCTCCGCATAACCTTCCTCTCCGGCTCCATCGGCAGCTGCGGCGCCGGCTTAGTCCACGATCCCTCCCGGCCCTCCGACCACAAAACGATGTACCAACTCATCACCGCGCCCATCTGCAACGCCCCGACCCCATCCTACATTCTCCGCCTGCTCCACAACTCCCGCCAATTGTACATCCCCGCCAACGGCACGCGGTCCACACCTTCCGTGCCCACGGATACGAAAGAAGATATGATGGAGATCTTCGCCGCCGATGTGGATGGACGGGCGAGGGAGCACAGGCGGTTGATGGGACGGAGGAATTACTTGGCTGTGGTTGCTTATGATCCGGAGGTTGTGCAGGGGCAGTTTGGCGCTGTGGTCGGGAGTTCGGAGAAAGGAGGGGGAGGGCGGTTGAGTTTGGCGGCGGATTTCATGGTGCAGAGTGAGGGCGGGAATGGGGTGCCGGTGAAGTATGGGCCGGTGATAGTGCCGAGTCTGGAGTATGGGCGGTAGGGCTTGAGTGGTAGATATGAATACAAATATCATGATGCACATGCTGAACGTTAGAGTGTACTGCGAGCGCGGTTCTGCGTGCGATATGTTGGTCTGCGGGCTCGTGAGGTCTGATGCGTCTGTAGGCGTTCTATAACCTGGTACCCTTCACCAATAGCCACAGCACGACCGGCACGACGACATTGTCGTTCGCTCCCGTCAGTACGGCTTCCATGAAGCTTGCTCCACAAGCGCAGAAGACTGCCTTGATCGTGATTAGAGTCCACCTCACAGCGGGTCCGTAGCTATGCCCAAACATCACAACCATCTCTCTTCCCGTGCTCTCATCTCTCCATCCTCCAGCCACAAGCCAGCCCTTAGCGAACATGAGTCCAGCCGTGACGGCGACAACGAATGCGGCGCTGCCCTCAAGACTCTTCCCGCCAACCCACAGCCACTTGTGTCGACCGTATCGTCGACCGACAAGACTTGCTGCGGCGTCGCCCATGCCCACGCAAACGACGCCGGCGATCATACCGACGTCTCGCTGGTCGTTCGCCAACTCCCAACCGTCGCCTTCACGCAGCGCAGTAGCGAGAGAGAACCACAGCGGTACTGCACAGCCTATGAGCAGGAAGATGTGGCTCACTACTACCGGTCCACGCAAATCTCGGCCATCGACGTATGGCGCGACGAAGCGGCTGATCGCTTTGCCGAGAGGTGGTACTTGGCCGGCGCGAAGGACTTCGAGAAGGAGGAAGACTGCTAAGATCAAACTTAGGGCCAGAGCGCACGCGCAAGGATCAACGAACGTGGAGGGCAGGAGCATGACGACCATGGTGCCGTGAAAGACTTTGCGGCGTGTATCTACTTCGACGTAGGCTGTGAGGGAGAAGACTGTGAGGAGACCGAGGAGGAGGACTAGGGCCCAGTAGGCGATGAGGAGCAGGCGGACGTTCGCGGCACCGAGTGTCAGACGTGCAAGAGGTAAGTCAAGGAGCATCTTCAGCGAAAGTTCTGACCAGGATATCGTATCAAGACCCAGTGGGATCCAGGCATCGAGCGAAAGCGTTTGCACAATCCTGCAGAATAGCGGAATCTGTCCGAGAAGATATCCCAGCGCCCAGCCTACGGGCTCTTTGCCACCGAGGGCCGCTCGCGAGACGTAGACTCGTACTGGTCCAAGTACGAGAGCTACGATGACTACGTACAGATAGCCTGCGTAGAGCCAGCTTCGCCATGCTGCCTGATTTGGCGTAAGTTGCAGGCACCACAACACGCTGTGTGGCCGCGATCTTGATCGCGCAAACTTCTGTCCGGTGGGTACGCCAGAAGTTGGGACAGCTGATAAAGTAGCTCGACGTACGCGCGATGCAGTGCCGGAAACGCCGTCGAAGGCCTGATCAGCGAAGGAGGTGAAGTGATCGATAGCTGACCAAGGCGCCTCCGTGTGTGAGTCGTTCTGGCCATTCTTGGAAAGGTGCGTGTTGACGTTGAGGCGATCACGAAGTCCACGCGCACGTGAGGGTGGCCCTTCCTCGTCAGCGTCGCTCGAGGCAGTCTCTTTGGCTGGCTGCAAGGCTGCAGCAGCCCGTTGCAGATTGATGAGGTCTGTCACCGAGTCGATGAGTGATTGACGCTTTCTATATGCATGTCTAGGGTGCCTGAGCTTCCACTTCGGTACTCGAGCAAGTGTGACATTCCAGTGCAGCACGCTCTTTGCGAGCAAGAACAGTGGCAAGCCGCCGGTCCACAGGCAGGCTTCAATGATGGTAGTCTGTGGTGTTGATGCAAAGAGCAGCAAATTGATCAACGTCACAGACAGGAGATGAAGCTCGGTCATCAGCAGACTAGTCGTTATAAGATAATGTAGCGGCTGCATGAGTGCGTGATGCAGAGGATAAAGCATGACCAGGACCTCCGAGGGCAGCGCGCTGGGCACCTCTAGGAAACCTTCCCAAGGGTGTCCACTTAGTACAGATTTCTGTTTCGAAGTCAGAAGTAGAGGTACAATCGAGATCAGCCAGTGTACGACATTGAAGCCAGAAACTCGACTCGATCTAGGAAACAGTCGCTGCGGAAGTGATGCTAAGCCGAGTATCACATTCGGTAGTATCAGGCCCTGATTCATCGGTGAGATAATCAAGGCGACAAGTACTGGTAGGACCGGGGGATAAAGCACAGTGGCCGGATCGAAGGATGCTGGCACGCGAAAGCGCTGCCATGGCTTGGAGTAGACTGCGCGTCTGTCGACGAATGATAGTTTGATGGGGTACACCAGAATGAGCAAAATCGAGATCAGGAAGTGGCTCAGTAATTCGATCTTATGCTTGCATGCTGTTCGCCAGACACCTCTGCCTCCGAGAACACAAATACTGATCACACCCACGAGGGCGATCTCGGAAACTCTTCGGGCGAACTCATTGAGTCGTCGTCTCGTCACTTTCTCCTCTTCCTTCGAGAGTGGGACTATTGGGCCATGCGAGAATGTTCTTGCCAGCCTCTGATCGAGCAGGAAGTAATTCGAAATGGGCACTTCGCCACCTTCGTCCAATTGACTAGGCGTGAGGAGAGCATATTCGTCTCCTCCAGCCTTTAGCCCCTTCCGAGAACGTAAAGTTGGCGCCGGTAACGCCTTGACGAACGATGGTCGTTCATCGTCAGCTTCTGTACCGCTCTCACTGGCAGCAGCGGACACCGCCGTGCTTGGTCTTTTCGAGGCTCCATGACGAAGATCGATGGGCTGCCTTCGTCCTGTCTGAGTGGCATAGCCATCCCCCGTCAGATCACAATCCGTCCGTATCTCCTGCTCGCTTTGAGTGACGTTGGAACCATGCTTCAAGTATGGATGCGGCGACCTGTCATACTGTCGGAGAGCATCCACCTCCTCGGCGAAGTGTGAAGCCGATGTCGAATCGCTACCATTACGCACGATCGACTTGTCATTCATGCTGGTGCGCACACGCGCATTCTATGTTGTAAGTGCGACTCATCTAGGCACAGGAAAAGACAGACCAATTGGCAAGATATCGAGAATGGCTTGGACTTGTCGTCAGCTGTTAGGGCATGAGGAAAGCTTACGTTGCGTGCGAATGGCATCCCTTGCCGAGAGCCGACTTCACATGCAGGTACGAGATCAGTAGGCATGGAGGGCACGAAAGTCGATCGCATAGGGCAAGGTGACACGGTCAGTAACCATAAAGACACAGTCTATGACGATGAAGCTACATGATGGCGTTTATCAACCCTTTGGCTGTACTAGGAGGCAGACTCCGTGTCATATCGTGGGCTAATCACGCAGATCGCCTTCTCCCCAAACCTTGGCATGTGTTGGGGAACGAACCCATGCCTGTGGCGATAGGGTGTCTGCAGTATCTCCAGCACCATGCTCGGCACAGCGCTGGGAGCCTGGTAGTGCCTTGTCCGCTAAAGGCTTGACACACAGCATGCTGCGCAGCACGCAGCTTCATTGGCAACTCATCAACCTTGCCATCCCATGCCGACACAGAGTCCAGAGCCATGGACAACATCCCCTCGACATTTTCGAGTGTCTGCGTCGTGTTCGCACACCCACTGAGTCTGCGTAGCATGCAAATTTCCCTCAATTCGCACGGGTGCCTCGTAATGAATCCTAGAATCGAGTGCAACACTAGCCAGTCCGCTACCATCAAAGCACGCGTTGGGCTTCTCGCTCTCAATCCCATGTTGTCTGCAAGCTCAATGACTCAACGTGTTCCTCCCCTTCAGCCTCCGTCTCTGCAGAATCTTCCGCCCTGTCCGAGATCTGAGCCTAGCAAGGAAGCCATGCCGCCGTTTCCGTACGATATGTGATGGATTGAATGTGTCTCGCTTCGCGCCCCTGACTTGCAGTCCAAGTAGCGAGGGCGCTGTAGGGAGAGATAGACTTGGTGTGGGTAGATCGCTTGCTGTTGCGCTTGTAGTACTCGATAACGGCAAGACTGGTCGTGTGCGTGTGCGAGTAAGGATGCTCAGTGACCTGAAACATTAATTAGATCTCTGCTGCTTGACCAGTATCTGCGCGACCGTACCTTGCTTGCGAAGATGCCAGTGTGAGGGGGGGTGCCCACATGGGCTGGAGTGCTGCTCGTGTGACGCGAGCAACAGGTGCGGCGCTTCGAATGCAGCGTGTGCACAGCATCGTGAATTCGATACAGAATACTGAGCGAGATCAATGTACGTATGATGCTTGCACTTGTGGTGGCATCCGCGAGTGTCTCCTTCCATCTATATCTCATGTTCACCTCGCGGAAGTCGCCATCCCAAAGCGGTAAGTGCAACCCATGGTAGACCCCCAAAATTATATGCGCGGGTACCATTTTCTATGCACACTGCTCACAACGCACCACACCGGCATGGCTCCCTTACAATCCTATCCCCCACACCGCTCCCTCCCCGCTCAAGCCCTCAGTCCCTCCGCCGCCCAATCCCTCCTCTCGAACTTCCTCGCCCAAACCCCCACATTCCCTCACCTCCACCCTGACGCCCTCCTTACAGCCTCAGGCATAGCATTCTCGCCCAACTCCGGACCAACAGGCGGTCTCGCGCTTCACCATCTCAATCGCATAGCAGCCGGTCTGCGGGGAGAAAACTTAGCGCAAGAATCGAAGCAGGATTTGGAAGCTTTATTCGGCGCTGAGCTAGGCGTGGGAGATGACACGAGAGTCGATGGTGTGATTGAGGCGGGTAGAAGTGCATTGGGGAAGCGGGGAAGGAGTGTGGAGAGGGTGGAGGAGTGGCAGGATTTGGGGGACTTTCAGAGGGCGCAGCAGGATCTGGTGGGAGAGGTTGGGGAGCGCGAGGGAGGTGGCAGTGGGAGCTTAGTCAGGCAGGATGGGGAGGTGCCTGGGATTGAAGTGCATGGCGCGAACGGAGAGGTCGTGGGAGTCAATGGGATGGAGAGAGAAGGGCAAGGTGCTGGGGAGGGCGCAATCGATAAGGCAGCACGGAGGGCGGCGAAGAAGGCGAGGAAGTTGGAGCAGAAGAAGTCGAAGCATGGATGAAACATGAATGATCTTGTGCACCACGACTGGACTTCCTGGAACCAGGGTTGGGGCCTGCCGCAAGTCACCGATGATCAGTGCGCCGCCTTGTGCTTTACAGTCGAGCGACTGCATCAATGGAACACGGACGACAGGAGATGTCACAAGCCGATGCTGAGTGACTGATGAGCATCTGAAGAGAACTGTAGTATCAGATCTCATACGCGACCAAGTTGCAGGGCTACACTACAGCTCCTGCTTCGACGACTTCTCGCTACCGCCAGCAGTAGCCTTCGCATCGCCTCCAACCTTTTCGGTCGAAGTCCAACCAACGGCCTTCAGCCTCTCGGTCAAAATCGGATGACTGTAATGGTAGGCCGAGTACATCCAGTCCGCATCCATGGACGACAGATTTTGGATCTGCAGCTTGATGAGCGAAGATGAAAGCTCGGTAGCGTAGCCGAGGGAGTGGGAGAAGGCATCTGAAGGAGGCGGGTCAGCAAGCGGTCGACGTAGAGTATGATGGGTAGTTGAGTCACGTACCAGCCTCGTACTCAAACTTCCTCGTCAGTACATTCATGAGTAGCTTTACCACACTATCCGTCGGACTCAACACCTCATTGAACAGAATGAACCCAATCACGATCGGCTTCTCCCCATAGAAACCAAACGCCTCGTACAGACTCCGGTTGTTGATGAACACACTGAACAGTGCGAAAACATAGAACAGATGTGCACTGCTAATGCCAATCAATTTTGTCGTATGTCCCTTGGCCCAGTGTCCCAACTCATGCGCCAATATCGCCTCCACCTCCTTCTCCGATGACTTCTCGATCAATGTGTCGTAGATAACAATCTTCTTCTTCCATGGCAGGCCGGTGAAGTAGGCATTCGAGTGTGCGGAGCGCTTGGAGCCGTCGATAACTTGCAATTCCGATAGAGGGAACTTGAGCTTCGCAGCTAGAGCATCTATGCGCTCTTTCAGCGAACCAGGAGGAAGCGGCGTGAGTTTGTTGAAGATCGGGACGATAACGATGGGGTAGATGGTCACGAAGAAGAGCTGCACGACTAGCGTGAAGAGCCAGAGGTAGAGGAAGAACTGATCGCCTGTCTTCTGGACGATCTTTAGGAATGCTGCGCCGAGTGGGATGCCGAAGGCGAGCGACAACCCGAGAGATTTGACGATATCTGTCAGGAAGAGCGCGGGCGTCTGCTTGTTGAAGCCGAACTTCTCTTCGAGGACGAAGTGGTGGTAGTAACTGAACGGAATCGAGATCAATGTCTCGGCGAAAGAGTAGGTGAAGCCAAACAGCAGACTATGCGTGATCTCGCCTTGGAATCTGGAGGGTGCGTAGCTGAGAAGCCAGCTACCCGTCACTGCCCAGAGCCATGGGTAGACGTCGTAGCGGATTGTCACGTAATTTTTGATTTGAGCCCAGATGTTCGAGACTGCGCTGAACTGCGACTTTGCTCTGCCGTATGCTTGTGACTTATCGTAAGTCTCCTGATCGATCTCTTTCTTCAACTGCGTAGGAACAGTTGTGCGGCGAAGGACCTGGTATTGGCGGTACTGGAGGTAGGATTCGATTGCATATTGGCCAACAGCGAAGGTGATGATGAGGCTCTTCCACGGAATCGTGGGCGTGTCCAGCGAAGTGCCGAGACGGCGGAGGAGATCCATGATCGGTTCAGTTCCTGTTAATCTTGTAGAGCTCATGGTGATGAGGACAAGTGATGGTTTCACGTCAGGTACCGAAGCTTATTTACGTTAAGGTAGAGTCATAGCGTTGAATGTGCATGAACCGCGAGAAGCCATGCGACCAGTCTCCGAACAATGCCAACAGTTCCTCCACCAATAGTTCATCGAGTCACGCCGTTCTCGGATCGACCGCGCATGTAGGTATCCTACTCGTCATATCGCCCTGCAAGAGCATTCCTGCACGTGCGGCTCTGTCCTCGCATTGACTCTCCGTCGATGTAACGACTTCTTCGCTCCCTGTCTACCGCAAGCAGCGACAATTCTCGCAGTCGACGCAACAGGATCTTTCCCGAGCTTCACCTCCTAGGCCTCAACGACGTTCTCCTGCTTGATCGTCGACTCATCGTCATCCCAGAGGCACCCTGGCTTCTTGACTGACACCCACTCGACTCCCAGCTCGCAGCCATCATAGATCCCAAGCTGAGAATGTTAGCTAGTGAATCTAGATGCTCCACTGCTGACTAGTAATCACCTGCTTCGCAGTATCACTGAAGCCAACCACTTGTCCCTTCCACAGAAGCCGCATACAGCCAACATCCTTCTTCTTCTGCCCAGCATATGCATTCAACACCCTCCTAAGCGGTGTGAAGTCTTTGATGATGTATCGCCAGACGTGCTTTCCGCCGATCGCTCGAACACCAACGATGAGACTTCCCGCATCCGCTGCGCGTGCTGTAGCCCCAGCGCGTTCGACTACGCAACTTTCCAGCGCCCGATCGTCCAAGAATTCGACCGTCGTCTGGCAAGAGACGTCGGCGTCACCACAGACGCTGTAGACAATTCGGCGTGCGAAAGCTGCAATCTGCTGGTGTGTTTGATCATATGTAGTATTTGCGTCGATCGCGGCAACCGAAGACATGGGGACCGACAGTTGGAAGATGTGGCCCCCTGGGCTGGTAATGTTGAGACTCACAGACATCGCTCAGGTCTGGGATTGATACCTGTGTACTGATGATCAAGAAGGTGATGTGAGAAATGGGAACTTGAGAGACACGTCGAAGCCATTCGAAGTGTGGTTGATTTGACTGCGATGAGTTGGAAGGTGTAATGAATGAGCTTCTAAGAAGGAAGGAACGTTTTGGGCAAGTAGGGCAGGAACTACGAAGCTCACCTCACTTACTGATGCTTTTGAAAGAGCGTGCTCATGTGAGATTTGCGCAGTGAAGAAAAGATCTGGAGTTACAAAGGTCATCTTTCGTTTCAATAGTCGCTCATACTTGCAGCTTTCTCCAAGCTACGTACGAGCTCTGCCTCAGTGGTACGCCATAACTCCCAGCTCAGATAACAGCAAATCATTCCATCACTTATACGCCTCTTAGCGCCAGGCTCGCAGGGCTGGCGTAAATCCATCCAGCAAACCAACAAATTGGTATCGGTCGTTCAGTCATCGCAGAAGTGAAGCTGAGCCTGTCAACGTTGCCACCCAATGCGTGTATGCGGCAACTCTAGGCCAATGTGCGACATGTCGTGTCGCGAGTAGTAGTAGTAGATGAAAGTGAGAGGTCGTGCTGTGATGCCGTCGAGGGAGCTTCACGCGTTGCTGGAGGTAGTGTTTTCGTCGCCGAGACAGCAGCAGGCGCAGTGACTTCTGATGGTGTTGTGACCGCCTCTGCTTTGACGACTGGTTCTTCGGACACTCGACCCAAAGCTGCCTTCTCCGTCGTATTCGTCGCGGGCGGTTTCATGGGCCACAGCGAGTCCTCTTCGCCCGACTCCAGCTTTCTTCTCTTCCCACGCGGTGCTGGCTCCAGTGGTGTCCTGCAATAGGTCACAGTGCGAGTGACGACTTGCCGCACGCTGACTTTGCCAGGCTTGCCATTGACCTCGGTGTCGACGTCGGCAGGTGTGAAAGAGGCGCTCCATGGAGCAGCACTAAGTGGTGTGCTCGAGTAGGGTGACTGTGCAGAGCGAGAGGACTGCATGGCGGGTGAGAAGGGGGACTGTGGAATCTGAAGTCTTCGAGGTGTTCGAGACGATCGAGGTCCGGGCTTGACGAAGGGTGAAGGAGGTATCATGATCCTCGGTGATTCGGGTCTCGTTCGCGAGGAGCCAGTACTGCTAAAGGACGCAGCACTGTCACTTGCGTTCGTCGATGTCGATGTATTCGAGGCGTATGAGGTGTTGCGAGAGAGAGCAGGTTGTGAAGTGGGAGTCGGGATGGAGATGCGATCGAGGTTGGTCTCGGAGGCTCTGTCGTTCGACTTATCGGCGGGCTTGTCATTGAAGCGGAAGTGACTGCTGGTGCTCGTCGACATTGGACTCATCATGGCCGGTGTGGCGTTGCGAAGGAAGTCCAGGTAGGCAGATGGAGGCGTGATCGGGGTGCGGAGTGCTTCGTCACGTTTGAGGAAGCCTGGCGAGCCTGCCATAGGGCTACGCATCTCGGAGGGGAAGGTGCCAGAACCAGGCGTCTGCAGCGAGGATGAGGTGCTGCTACGCTTCTCGAAGCCCGCAGCAGCCATGGTGGCGGTAATGGCAGACATCGTCAATTGTCTTTGCTGAGAAGAGGTAACGGCCGGCGAGGTGAGTGAACGACACGGCCGTGTCAGCTCCCAAGGTCTACAGACTAGGAGTCAGCAAAGCCCGTGAAGGAGAAGACAGCAGCGAGCGACACGGATAAGAGAGGACAACAGGCGGCACAGAGCTTAAGGAAGACAAAGGAAGGCAACACCTTCTCAGGCAGAGCGCATATGCAGCAGCGCACCGCACGGCGGCAAGCTTACCTCAGACCCATGGGCGTCTCGATGAACGCGAATGGTGCTGCCGACCTGCGACAACACATGCAGCGGGCAGGACGGGCAGAGGAGAGTGTCGCTGCGCCCTATTCCTGGGGTGGGCGCGTAGAGGATAGAGGTGTAGGCGCTTCGACCGATTTTGTGATGCGCCAGGTGAACCAATGGGGGAAGCGTCCGACTCGTTGGTGTGAAGGCTAAGGGCTGTACCCGAACTTCCCTGCAGGCCGCAGGGCTGTGATTTGGTGGAGGTTTTGCTAAGCGCCCAGCGCTGGTCCTCGAATGATACTTTTGCTGTAGTCTGCAGGCGATGCTAGAGCGAAGGAACCGGTGAAGTGCTCGTAGTATTGCTGTGCCGGAATGGTGCAGCTGTCACATAGATTGGAGATGTGCGTTGGCGAGCGATGGACCGAGGAGAATGAGGGCGTTGGTTGATCGTGAGGTGTCGAATCCCGAGTGGACGGCTAGCCGAGTGCCCGAGTGGACGGCTAGCCGAGTACCCGAGCGCGTGGCGGTGGATTTCGATATGAGTTCTGGAAGAGATGAAGAACCGTGATCCTCAAAGACTATTAGATGGATTATACGATCGAGGCGCGACGTGTCATCTTGACAAAGACACGAAGATATAGCAACATGGAAGCGCTGCGACTTTGGTACTCTGCTGTCGTTCTATCAGCAACCGCCAGACATCACCCCAGTAAACATCCCACATTGGCTTCTCACTGGCAGTCGACATGAAATCGATAACATTGTAGGCGCGCGTCATGGATGCATGACTGCGGCGTTACGCCGTCCGAAGTGGGAGGCATTGTAGTATGCTCAATTGCCAACAAGTCCAATGGATCTTGATCCATTGCCAAACATGGAATCTATGTTCTCCAATCGACACGCCGACGATACTGACTGGTTCCCGACCACAACCAACATCGATATCTATACTTGGGCAGGTAAGGTAGAGTAGCGCGCGGCAGTAGCATGGATGCCATGTGTCGTATGTTGGTGACGCAAGACTGCACGACTCAAGCCCAGTGCCATGCTTTTGCTATGTAGGCGCCGGCTCACGTCGGAGCGCGGAACCACCATGCAAGCGTCGATGAGTGTGTGTCTGCTCTCAGAAGAGGCTGGAGGGTGCATATGCTGCTACCGACTGCGTCACGGGTGTTGTCAAAGGATCGCTGCGTTAATGAGAGCATCGCTTGTGCGTTATAATCTCACCAGGGTCGGATATAGAACACGACTGTTTCGACAGCACTCTGAGTACAACACTGCTCTACCGCGCTTAGTAGGCGCTCTCGACATGGAAAACCTCGAAGTTATTGGTAGAAGAGCATACATAGTCTCGGAGTGCTCGTCATCCCGGTGCTTACGTGAAATCGGGGGATTCTATCTCGTTAGTGCGTGTGTGAGGTGGATTTCGATAGGCGTCTCTTTCATAGACATAATATGTGGAAAGTCAAAAGAACGATACTGAACAGGATATGTACACGGTACCTCCGTCACCTAAGCCCTCAAGTGAACGCCATGCTCTTCTTGATCTCCGCGATCGCCAACGCGGGGTTCAACCCCTTCGGACACGTCCTGCTGCAGTTCAGGATCGTGTGACACCGGTACAGACTCATGCTGTTATTGAGCATCTCCTTGCGCTGTGCCGTCTTCTCGTCACGCGAGTCTGCGATCCAGCGGTACGATTGCATAAGCACGGCTGGGCCGAGATATTGCTCGCTGTTCCACCAGTATGACGGGCAGGATGTGCTGCAGCAAGCGCAAAGGATGCACTCGTACATGCCATCGAGCTTCTTGCGGTCCTCCTTCGATTGACGATGCTCGCGGCCCTGTGATGTGTTAGTGACAGCACTCATGAACGAATAAATCAAATGTGACTTACGTCAGGCGCGGGCGTGTCGCGCTGTAGGTATGGCTGGATTGACTTGTATTGCTTGTAGAACTGCGTCAAATCCGGCACCAGATCCTTGACGACGTATGTGTGCGGTAGTGGGTAGATGCGCGCCTCCTGCTTCTTATCTGGGTTGATGCGGCACAAGCATGCCAATGTGTTCACACCATCGATGTTCATAGCACAACTCCCGCAGATTCCCTCTCGACAGCTTCGCCTGAATGTCAGAGTCGGGTCGACCTCATTCTTGATCCTGATGAGCGCGTCCAGCATCATAGGTCCTGTCTTGTTCAAGTCGAGTGTGTAGGACTGCATCTTTGGCTTCGTTGATGGCTCATCCGGATTCCATCGGTAGATGTGGAAGGTCTTGATCGTGGCATCCTTATCTGGCGCGGCCTCTCCCTTCGTTGATGTCTTCGACGAAGGCGTGGGCTGTGTAGATGCGGACAATGTTTCGGAGACGGTGCTGAGAGGTTCGGCTTTCGTGGTCTCCACGACGGAGGCCATGCCACGTCGGAAGACCTGTGGGCTGACGGCGAAGCGCCGTGTTGCTAGTCTGAATGCCATGATATGTGGTGGTGTGTGGTGGTGGAGCGGAGATGTGGTGGTATATTGGACGCTGTAGTAGAGGCGAGGTCAATGATGCTGTTTCGAAGTCGGAGTGGCGTTGCCCAATCACGAGCCGTTCAATTCTCGCTGAGGGAAGGAGCGATGCCGAGGCCCCTTCCCGACATCGCCACGTCAACTCAATCTTGCATTCATTTGGATCTTGTGCGGAACAACCCGATCGGCCACGCTGTTGTTGTGCGTGTCAACTGTTCGAGCAGAGATATCAAACAGCCGTGGAGAGGGACATACTTCTCCCTACATGCCGATCGGAGGGTTGTCAGGGGGAGCATTATATTTCCGGTGGCCGCCGCGGCAATCGCTTGTGCTATCATAGATTGCATCTGCAAGCCTTCGATCGCTCTCGTTGCACCCTTGAGAGAGCATCATGCAGTGAGTAAGTTGCAACGACATCTACCTCTCCATGTCACTTCGAACTCGTCCTTCGTTGTTTCGGTCCGTCTTCGAAATGCACTAGCCAGGAAGCCTTGCCCTTGAGAGGCTTGTCCACTGGAAATACGCAGACTGATGCCCCGTACTTCGATCATTAGGCGCATCATGGACAGGCGATCTATCAATATGGTCCTAGATTGGGATGGCACGCTTACACAGCGAGACACCATGTTCGCGATGGCAGAAATTGTAGCCGCTAGAGACCGTCGGCTTGGAGTTCCCTCCCGAGCCAGAGAGCAGTGGACTAGCTTTGGCAATGCTTACATGGACGACTACAAAGCTCATGACGCAAAGTATCGACCTGCTACCCATGAAAGGAGTACTACCAGCCAGGAATCTGCTTGGCTACGAAGTCTAGAAAGCGTGGAGCGTCAGAGTGTTCAGCGTGTCGAGCAATCCCGATACTTCCAGGGTGTTACACGCGCTGATATTGTTGGAGCCGCTCGAAACGCCGTTGTGACTGGACAGGTCATCCTCCGTGAAGGCTGGTGCGAGCTTATCATGGGACTCGGCCAGACAGGTGACAGCGTAAGTGTACTCAGCGTCAATTGGAGTGCCATGTTCATCAAAGATGCCCTGCTATATGCAGCTGATCACTCAGATCTTGAAACTCCTGCTGAACACGAACACAACCTGATGAGTCGAATCCAAATCATGGAGATTCGAGCGAACGACATTGTGGACGTGGACGACTCCGAAGGTAGTCCAGGACTCCTGACACTTAACGGTAGCCCTGGGATCCGTACGAGTTACGACAAACTGCAGCACTCACCCTTGCAACCCGAACATATCAATATCTACGTCGGTGATTCAGCCACAGACTTTGATTGCTTGACTGCTGTCAATTTGGGCATATGCATTCGCGACGAGCCACTGGGCTCGAGTCAACGCGTCCTGGCTGACACCTTCTCTCGTCTTGGACACGAAATGCACCACATCAGCAGTCTTTCGCCATCTAAAGTCCAGTCCGGTGCGTCCAACATCCTGGTTTGGGTGCGGGGCTTGAACGAAATCATACAGTTCGTCAATACATTACGATAGTCTCAGTCGATCGATTTATCCCTTCACGTACTTTGCCCTGAACTCCTCCAGCAACCCCTCATTCTCTTTCGCCCATATCGGCTCCGTCATCCACATCCACCAGCTCTTCTTCTTATGGCTCTCAAGCCCAAGCTCCTCAAGCATCTTATCAGTGTACGCGACCATCTCAAACTCCATCGCATTGCCCGGTCCACCAATAGCAGGATACTTCCACCGATTCCACGTCGTGACGTACGCGATATCCTGCTTCATGACTTCGCGATCAGGGAGCTTGATATGGCCGTCCACTGCTGCGATGGCATAGAGAGACTGGACAAAAGCGACGTGGTAGGAATTCGCGCATAGTGGGATTCCGAGAAAGGCGATACTTGGGTCGGATACTGGGGTTGTGTGGTTGTACAGGCGATACGGCGTGTGCGATTGCTCTTTGGTGGGCAAAGGCGAGTTGTGAAGGTAGGGCCAGCGTTGCAGCACCTTTCGCTCGGCGGCGACATCGAGTGCAGACCAGTGGGCACGCTCGCGCTCGAACAACTCGGCATGCTGGTTCGACAAAGGTAGGCCCAGTCGCGCAGCTTCACTGACTGAGAACTCGGGATGCGCCTGCTCGAAGCCAGTGGCCAACAAGAGTACATCCGTCTGTATCTCCCTTCCATCCTTCAGCACCACAGTATCGTTTCCCAGCTTCCCTACTTCGCCTCGGAACACATTCACCTTCTGCGCTATCACGTTCCAGAAATCCTCCGGATCTCTGTTCAGCGCGCCGAAATATCCCGTACGCCACCTCGCACTTGCGTCAGACTTCAAGTCCCGAAAGCCGGGTAAAGCGCCAGCCCGACTGTCGTACTTTGCGCTCGCCGTAGCATCATCGAGTTGCTTATTCCAGATGAAGTCCATCAGCCATTCTCCAATCCAAGTTTTATGCAGGAACCAACTCCACCAATTCTCTGGCAGCCAGGGGTTCGCAAAGCTGAGCGCGCTGATGATTCGTGTTGTTCCGAGCTCAGTGATATGTTCGTACTTACCCAAGCCTTGTGCAGGGAGCAGGGATAAGGCTCCGGGACCCGAATCTCGAATCAGCCAGTTTACTGTACGGAGGTGGTGCTTGTCGATGGCGGCAGTGTAGACGATATCGGCGGCGGACTTGGAGCCGCCGAGAACTGTGATGTGGGTGTGAGAGGCTTTAGAAGCTTCCTCGGAAGCGAATATGCCGGAGCTACCCCAGTCTTTCTGGTGGATGATTGGGCCGTTGAACGTTTCCCGGCCTGGGAAAGGGGGAATAAGAGATTGTGTGAAGAGGCCAGTAGCGATGATAAGCTTCTTCCCGCAGTAGACGGTGTCTCGACTGTCGGTCTTGCTACTGATTTGCCACACGTTGCCGGACTTGGTGATCGAGCTCACCAGGCAATTAAAATCGCATCGCTGCCTCAAGCCTCGCGCACTCGCGTAGTCTTTCAGGTACTTGCTCACGAGCTTCGAGTCCTGGGAGCTTTTGTACGATCGCTCGGGTGGAGGTGATCTCATGGGCAGGTCATGGAAACCAGCTACCCGGGTACCAGATTGTGACCAGAAGCCAGGGTAGCTACGCTCAGTAGACCATACGCCGCCAACGTCGGAGCCAGCCTCGAGGATGCGGACGTTCGCATGAGGGTAGAGCGAGAGATATGTAGAGGCAGCACAGAGGCCATAGATACCTGCGCAGATGGTCAATATATGCGTTCTGAGTGTAAAAGCTTCACTGCGTACCTGCGCCAACGACTATAAGGTCGTAGCTCTTCTCGTCCGCCATATTCTCAGACTTCGCCACTTGACGACCAACGCAAGGCCAGCAGCGCCGCAAAATACGGGATGCTGATCTCGAGAGCAAATTGGCAGTGCCACAGACGTTAGCAGATTGAGATCCCTGAAGTGGGAACACGTAGGCAGATGCTGAAGATGTAAATAGGAAAACAAGAGAGTCTATGAGCCTACCATTACCGGTATCATGCGGCTGAAAGAGCCATGGTAAGACTTACAATACACGTGAGGTGCACTTTGCAACTTGGATTACCTCAGGCTCTTTTTACGAAGATTGTAAGCATTATACATGGCGCGTCCAGTACCCATGCTGCAGCGTAGCTCCGCATGCAAGTCATTACAAGAGGAGAGGTGGGAGGAAGATGGATGTCCTGAAGCCAGAAAGATGTGACGCAAAAGTGACATGACTCGAGCTGCTTCCTGCGCAACCGTCGTACAGCAACATTTTTTGGCTGTGCAAAGTACGACGCTGGGCATTCGACGACCATGGCGACGACCCTCACCAAGCCTACGCCCAATGGCGCAGTCGAGCAGCGCATCGCGCCAAACCAATCGCTGTACCTCAGGAACCTCCCCGACAAGGTCCCAAAGAACGACCTCAAGCGAGCACTATATATGCTCTTCACGACCTATGGCCCTGTCCTCGATATTGTCGCAGTCAAGAACACCAAGATGAGGGGCCAGGCACATGTGCTGTTTCGCGATGTTCATGCTGCGACTCAGGCTATGCGCGCCTGTCAAGGCCTAGACTTCTTTGGCAACGAGATGGCAAGTGCACTGGGACAAGTGACGAAGTATTCAGAGGCTAACAATATGCTAGACCATCACGTACGCGAAGTCGAAGAGCAAGACTCTGGCTAAGATGACTGGCCAATATGACCCTCCACTTCAGTCTGGCGAGCCGACTGTGGCAGAAACGCCTGCAAACGCAATCCCCGCACCACCTGGGCTTGAGGCTGCCAACACCGCGCCAGCCGCTGCGTCGATCCCGCCGCCTGGGACTGGTGGTCCTCCACCTGGTATGGGAGGTCCACCTCCGGGCATGGGCGGCCCACCTCCGGGCATGGGCGGCCCACCTCCGGGTATGGGAGGTCCGCCCCCTGGCATGGGTGGTCCACCACCTGGGATGAGCGGGCTGGCAGCGCCCAAGGTACCTGTCGAGGACGCGCCGAGCCCACAGGGAGTCAAGAGAACGCGAGACGAGAGCGATGACGAGGGCGATGCACCGATGGAGGAGGATTCAGAGGGCGAGATGGACATGAGTGAGGATGACAGCGATTGAGAGGCTCAATCCCCTCTTCCTACCATGCATCCTGGCCCATGGCGAGGACGGACTTCTAAGGATCGCCCCACTACGCGCTGAATGAGACATAGCCTGCTACGGAAAACCCGGTAGGTGTCATGGCACTTGGTCTGCGTCCACCGTATCTGACCCTGAACTAGCTTCTCTCTGATACATCTGCACAGCCTGAGCGACGTTGATTGGCACGCTCAGGCCTATGCTCGATCCTATGACTCCAAGCCATCGCATCAAATACATCCTCGGGCCGAAGGTGGCCTGCCCCTCGGATACCACTCTCATAGCGTCTTGCGTAAGACACGGATGGACGAACCAAGCTGGCGAACCAGTGACAGGATGCTCACCCATGCTCAACGCGCCCATGGTGCCCACTGCTTGCATCTGTGACTTGTACGCATCTGGCACAAGGAGGCTGTACACCTGCTCTGGCGAGGAAGCGGCGGCGGGCGATAGTTCGGGAAGGGTGATGTACACAACGGGCACTTGGTACGAGGCAGAATGAACGATGTCGTAGCAGACTGGCGTAAGTGGCTGCTGCATCTCACACCCACTCGATCTCTCAACTATCTCAGCATCTTCGTCAGGCACTTGGTCGTCGCTATCTTCATCCACTGCTGCGTCGCTCGCGTCGATCACAGTGGAACCCGAGAATGTGACCTCGCGCGTGATCCGTAGATACTTCACCCCGTACTACACGTGCTATGAGCAACCACTCCCTCTTCACAAACAAGTACATCACTCACCCTCTCCCTCATCCCAACATCCACCCATCCCCTCCCCTCCTTCCTCTCCCTCCTAGCTTCATCGCCCCGCAAATAGACACCCCGCCAAACGCCACAAAGCCACTCGCACGCCACGTCCAGATCCCTCGCCTCGATGGCCATCACGCGCAAGCCATGCACAACTTACACAGCCCGTTTTCGTACACTGCGATCGCACTAGTGGACTTGAGCTTACACCGCAGGAAGCCGCGCGAGATGCTGACGCGGTGTGATCCAAGGGCTGGCTTTAATGAGTGATGGTGAGTGGGTGTAATGGAACGGAAGCTAATGGGTGTACGCGTTGGCTTGCGACAGACGTGTGTGGAGAGCTGGGTTGGCGGGTCGAAGGATTGAGGTGCCGTTGGGTTGTATTCGGTTGATGTGGTGGGGCTGGCTAGGTAGCGTGGTAGTTGGCAGTCGCGATGGAAGGTGCGATGGTGGGGGTCTGGGGAGTGGCGTTGCTTGTACGAGAGCTTCGCAGTGCTTGACATGCGATTCACCATGTGTCCTAGCGTTTACGTTTGGTAAGACTGCTATTTGCCTACTACGGATCATCGTCCATCACATCATCGCCATCCCCATCAAACCCCTCCATCCCATCCCCACCCTCGAAAGCCATATACTTCTCCCCCTTCCCCTGCGTCCCATTCTCAACAGTAAACCCAGGCGCAACCTCACACTCCACTAACCTCGTCTTGCCTTCCTCTCCATCACCCTGCTTCGCCTTGCCCTTACCTTTCTTCGATGCCTCTACACTCTCCCCTGAGACCTCGCTCTCCGCTTTCGCGCCCTCGATCTTGGCTCGCCGCCCAACGATACACCCGGTGAGCTGTACCCCGTCGCCCACGACCACGCCATCCATTAGTAGACATTTGATGAGTCGGGCATTATTTCCAATCTCGCAATTCGGGCCTATGACGCTCTCTTTGACGTTTACGCGGGAGCCAAGCTTGACGTTCTCGGCTATGAGGCTGTCTTCTTGGGAGAGGCGGCTTTGCATGCCGACTGTGGCAGTGGGATGAAGTTTGTGGTCGTGAGCAAGAGGATGGGTGGAGGGTTGCCGAGCGAGGTAGAGGGAGGTGTTCAGCAGGGCAGAGGTTGTGTCAATGCGTCGTATCAGGGGTTGAACGGGTGACGGCGAGGCGGTTGGTGGTTTGATAGAGGGCTGTATGTAGGCCAGCAGAGGTGGTGGAGTAGTTAGACCTACAGCGGGTGAAGGTGATACGTTGACCCTGCTGGCGAAGGACGGAGTTGTGCGTGGTTGATGCCGTGAAGATGTCGTCGAGGAGAGACTCGCAATGTCGATTTCATCATCGTTTGACTCGCCGTTTTCGTCACGGCCGCTCGATGTCTGCTCCGTCAATACCTCATCCACGCCCAGCTTCACTCCAAGGCCATTCTGCCAGCTCGCCTTCGCCCACCAGCCAAGGAGATCCTCCGAAATCGAGTCGAACTTTTCGTTCTTCGCCGCGAAGTCCTTGACCCAGCTGGGGAAGATATAAACATGGGCATCTCGATGCTTTGTCTTGATCTTTACTCGACCGTGCTTGGTGAACAGGCTTTGTCGAATTCGCAGACTCGTCTCCTTATCTTCTTCTATCAGGTCCTTCAGCGTGTCAGTAGGCATACTCATGACTAGTTCCTCGATGTCGGGCCGTAGTGATCCTGTCGGAGCTGGTACATTGGGTAGGGGTATTGGTACAGTGGCAATAAAGTCCGTCTCGTCCTTCTTGTGACTTATACCTTCGACTCCCTGGGTAGGATAGAAGACGCCCATGCCGGATTTCCGCTTGTTGGTTTTCGAGGAGATGGACAGTGGGTTCAGAGCAAGCCATTGCTCGACGATCTTACTGCCTTCGACCTCTGACACAAGATCGCAAGGCAAGATCATGAAGTCGCCGGTAATGGCTTTCTGCACTTCTGGTAACCGTAAGATCTCTCCAGCACCAGTCGTCTGAGTTAATTCTGCCGGTGCGAGAATTTCGGGTCGTGGAGTTATACTGGTCAACGCAGGGTGGATCGAAAGTGCTCCTTGAAGGGGCGCTGCTGATTCCGGGGGTGTGATCAAAGTAACATCTGTGATCCCCATCCGATGGCACCAGTCCAGAGGATACCATACCATCGGTCGGTTTGCTATGGGTACGAGTGCTTTGGGGAAGTCTTTGGGCGAAGATGTGAAGGTGTTCAGAGAGACGCCAGGGCCGCAGAGTATGAAAGCCTGCAGCCCAGGGGATGGATGCGTTGCGTGAGGCATCTTATTAAAGGCGTCTCTTGATCCAGTTGAGTACCCTCCTAGCCTCGTACGCTCGGCATATGGCTTTTGACTCTGCTGACCGTCTGGTATGAGACCACTCCAGTCCGACGATGTCGAAGGAATTCTAGCTCCGCACGATGCGTTTCCAAGGCCGAGTCAGACTTGATTGTCTCTCGGATGGATGCGTAGCTTCTAACGCAAGTCAGGGTTCTCTAGACCCACAAACTGCAACGATGGTCAATATCGTGACTTGACTCACTCCGTGCATATGAGTGAACAAGGTTGCTGGCCAAGCTTTCGTAGCGCAGAAGCGCAGGACAAAATTATGAAACACCTCGGCCTCATATGCACCTCAACAAAAGCGCGTCCCTCACGCAGCCATCGAGGCACACGTTCGTTGCAAGCATGTCGTCCAGCAAGACCCCGGGCTCCTCCATGTCGGAGGAGTCGTTCGAGTTCATCGACACTCCCCGCGCCGCGAGCCCCGTCAACCAAGCCCCCAACTTTGGCGTCAAGACCACCTCCTCTGCAGCTATCAAGAATGCACCCCTCCCAGCTGATGGGCCTAGCTCGGAGAACTTCAACACTCTCTTCCTCCTCACCCTCCTCGCCGGCGTGCCAGCGTACTTTGCTTGGTCCCTCAGAGGAGGTCTCATAACATGGATCCTCCTCGCGGTCCTCACCGCTGTGCCCATCCTGATCTCCTTCTGGTTCATTGCCTCGTCCATGTCCCCGCGCCTGAACGAGAAAGCTCGCTTCCCCGGTTCGCCAATCGAGCACTACCTTACCTTCAAGAAGCCGAACGATCAGAGGAAGTACAAGGGTCGTAATCAGATCCCAATGGAGACCTTCCACGAGATGTACTTTGCGGGCGATGTCGATTTCAATGGCGACTGTCTTGAGGTCATGGAGTACCGACACGACTGGGCGAACTTCCGCTTCACTATCTCTCTCTTCTGGTTCTTCTTCACGGGCATGATCCCGGAGGTGATCATGCACACGCGCTCACAAGACGAGGAGCAAGTGCGAGATCACTACGATCGCGGCGATGACTTTTACGGCTGGTTCCTGGGTCCACGCATGATCTACACCTCCGGCATCATTTCAGACATCAACAAGGAGGAGACTTTGGAGCAATTGCAGGACAACAAGCTCGCGATTGTGTGTGAGAAGATTGGGCTCAACCCTGGTGACAAGATGCTCGATATTGGCTGTGGCTGGGGTACACTCGCGAAGTTCGCTTCCGTCAACTACGGCGCGCATGCTACTGGTGTGACACTGGGTCGCAACCAGACGGCATGGGGCAACAATGGCCTCCAGAAGGCTGGCATCCCAGAAACGCAATCGCGCATCGAGTGTAAAGACTACCGCGACATCTCCGTCCCAACTGGCGGCTACGACAAGATCACGTGTCTCGAGATGGCCGAGCACGTTGGCGTGCGACACTTCAGCAAGTTCCTTCGTCAAGTCTACGATATGCTGGATGATGATGGTACCTTCTTCCTTCAGATCGCTGGTCTGCGGAAACCTTGGCAATACGAGGATCTCATCTGGGGCTTGTTCATGAACAAGTACGTCTTCCCTGGCGCTGATGCATCGACACCACTAGACTTCTTCGTCGGTTCGCTGGAAGGTGCTGGCTTCGAGATCAAGAGCATCGACACTGTCGGTGTGCACTACTCTGCAACGCTCTGGAGATGGTACAGGAACTGGATCGGAAACAAGGAGAAGGTCGTAGCGAAGTACGGCGATAGGTGGTACCGAGTGAGTGTGGCCGATCACCGCCTGTGCTCGATTGCTTACTGACGCTATCACAGATCTGGGAGTATTTCCTCGCATACAGCACCATCATCTCACGTCAAGGTAGCGCTACCTGCTACCAGATCACGCTTGTCAAGAACATCAATTCGACTCACCGCATTGATGGCGTGCCCAGGCAATTCGGTCTGAGTGGTGCGTTGGCTGCTGGCAAAGCCGCAGGCAAGGCGCTGTTCCCGGGATCAAAGTGAGCACGACGGTAGAGGATCTCGCACCGCTTGCGCGCATCAGGTCCAGGCGTGAAATTGGTCACCTATCGTGGCGGTGATTGCGAACAACTCGCTACCAGAGCTTGAGTCCAATTCACACAATAAAAGCAGACAGTATATTACCTTTCACTCTGCGGAGTGTACAAGAAGGATGAGGATCATGAATAGAAGGACCTTTTGCTGACATGCAACCTCATACATCGCTTCATCCTACACATCACACTCCACTAAAATCTCCTTTCCAACCACCTCCCCCGTCCCTCTAGCTCTTTCCCCCTCTCCTCCTGTCTTGATCTCCTCAAATCCTCCACGTTCCCACCCACAGCCTCATACCACTTCGGATCCACATTCTCCAGGCTCAAATACGGACTACAGTCCGCCGCTTCAGCCCCAGCCCTGTTCTCCAACGTCCAGCCCATGCCCAAGAACTCGAACGGGTTCTTCGAGTGCGAAGTGATGCTGAAATCTTCGTACCGCGGGATCTCGATGAGTTTCTGGTAGTGCATTGAGGAGCCCGGATACACGGCGTTGACGCGGCCGGTGGCGTTGTTCTTGTACCAAGAGCGGCAGGAGTCTTTCCAGACGGTGTGTTTGATCCATTCCTGAAACGAATGTATTAGTGGACGCTGTAGACAAATGGGAAACTTGGGAAAGCTTACCTGCACGTGATCATTGAAAGCATCAGTCTTCTCTTGCGTCGGCGCGAAGCTCTTGACATTCTCATTCTGCATCTTCTTGATCCACTGGATTGCGTACTCGCTGACTGTATGCAGTGGACCCATCACTGAGCCGTTCTCCACTGGCCATGAGGGGCCGATGAAAGTGATGAAGTTGGGAATATCGGGTACACAGACTCCCAAGTAGGCTTCTGGGCAGATCTTCCACTTATCTGCGAGATCCACGCCATTCGCTCCCACGATCGGGAAGCGAGGCTTATAGCTCACGTCGAATCCTGTCGCGCAGACGATGGTGTCGACTTCGCGCTCTACGCCGTCGCCGCCTACGACGCCTTTCTCGGTGCAGGATTCGACGGGCGTGAAGTGAACCGAGACGTTGTCGTTCTGAATCGCGTTCATGTAGGGATCCCCTGGAGTGATCCGTCTGCAGCCAACGCCGAACTTAGGCGTGAAGCCCTTGAGTAGCCGCTCATCTTTGATGAACTCTGCCATACGTTCACCGAAGAGCTTCTGCGCTCCAGCCTGAGCTTCGGAGCCATCGTAGAAGGCGCCCCAGAGCCCGTTGACTTGATCCTCGATATCCTTCGCGTGAGCTACGAGGGCTTTGGCATTATGTCGGAACTCGTCTCGCTCTTTCTGGTCGTACTCTTTGTTCATGCCAAAGTTATTCGCGATCTGCACGAACCAGACGCCTGTGCGGACGAAGATGTCGAGGTGCTTTGTATGAGGCTGCATATTCGGTACCGTCTGGATTGAGGATGCGCCTGAGCCGATGACGGCTACGCGATCGTCGGCCCATTGCTCTTTCTGGTAGTCTTTTGGCCAGCGCGCGGTGTGTACTACCTTACCCTTGAACTTGTCCTTCAGGCCTGGAATGTCGGGCCACTTGAAGTTATTGAGGATACCGGTGCCGTGCAGCAGAAGATCGCAGGTGTCTTCGAACTCTCGAGGCTCTTGTCCAGGCTTTGTCTGGCGTAGCTTCACGAGCCACTGGCCCTTTTCTTCGTTCCAGAAGCAGCCTGTTACCTCGGTGTTGAAGGTCATGTACTTGCGGAGATCAAAGGTTGAGACGACTTTTTCGAGGTACTTGAAGATGTCTGGCGAGTAGGAGAAGAAGCGAGGCCAGTCTGGATTCAGTGCGAAGTTATACGTATACGCATGGCTCGGGATATCGCACGCGCAGCCGGGATACCGATTCTCCAGCCAAGTGCCCTACATGCACGAGATGAAGTCAGAAAATTGAAGTCACACTACACTTTCTGAGCACGCTTCACAGCACACTTACCGCGATGTCCTCGTTCTTCTCATAGATGACATGCTCCACATTCTCAGTGAGCTTCTGGATCTGATATGCCATCAAGATGCCCGAGACACCACCTCCGATCGTCAACACCTTTAGCTTTCGATTCTTTGGGTCGCCCCATGTCACGTCTTGTCTGATCTCGTAGCCTCCTGATCCGAACTGGCTGTAGTCGAACTGTCCACCAGCGGCAACGGCATTCAAGTCTGGTGCCATGATGGCGTGGGACTCTTTGACAAATTGTAGGAAGGAGGCTAAACGAGATGAATGTTACGGAAGAGCTAAGGTCTGTAACTGACCGTGAGACGAAGAGAGGAAATATGATGAAGTGATTGTCCAGGCAACCTGGAATACCTTCGCAAGCTGATCCAGCGCAATTCAATTGTATTGCAGAAGCTGTCGACGACCTCGGGTTCGCCATTGCACCCCTCCAACGTCCTCTCTACAAGTCTGGGCGCAGGATCCCGGGCTGTCCGCGTGCAGGCCCTGAGGTCATTTCATGATGAAGCGGTAGTTGATCACATTGCCGCGTAGAATGCGGGGCAAGAACTGAAGGTGCGGGGAGTGAAGTCAGAGATACCTCCGTATCGCGGCAAGTGTGCCGAGTTCGGATATTCTTCCTATTCCTACACGAGAACGCCGAAAGATTGGAGTAGACAGGCGTATAAATTGTGGCATACAGGGAGCATGTTGAGCCAGCGTTGCCCTGGACACCACAAGCTGCTTCGGTATCAGATCAGATGATCCTGTCGGCGAATGTCTCCAGAAGATGTGCAGCATGGGGTGTCATTCCTGTCGGCGCGACGAGCCCCGTCCAGCCATATGCAATCCACTCGATACTCGCTCCTCTTGGTAGGGCGTCGACAAGGATGACCACAAGAGGACTTATACTGACGAACAATGCTTCCGAGTCATCTGTGGCGTCAGGCATTGCTTGTTGCCACGCCGGTCGCCCTGATCCTTGCTGCTGATCCCATACGTCAAATTCGGGATCGTGCTCGTCACTCGCGGAATCAGCCTCGGGTTCAGCTCGTCTGGTCGCATCATGCCAGATCATTCGCGCAACAGCAGCCCTGTGGTGAGCTTCGTGCTCGTCTTTGGCAGTCACCAGGGCAATAGCAGTGATCCACGATCTGACCTTCATGGCTCTACCAATGCGGTATAAGTGTTGGAGTGCGAGCACAGCTTGACTTGTAAATCTCGACTCTGCACCAGCATCCAAAGTCGGACGTACGTGTAGCTCCATCGTTGCAGGAACGAGCGGAATCTGCCCAGCGATATAGACAACAGCAGAGCCTGCTTCTGAGGCCACAACATTGACGGGTACGGCAATTGCCTGTGAGTACGGTCCGATATTTGCGGGCGCCCAATATGAGCGACTCTGCACGTGCAGGCCGATCCGGATTGTGTATTGACGTTGCTCCATCGCTGTGACTGAAATGCTCAACGCGGCATCCTTGGGCAGAACATCTGCACAAGCCAAGGTGACTCGCGATGGTGGATTCGCGTATTGGAAGTGGCGACCGTATGCAGCATTCACCCCAACGAAGTCTGCCATTTCGCGCAGGATGATTGAGGTGTAGACGACATTCGAAAAAGACATGCCTTTGCTTGTCAATCGCTCATGGAGCTGACGCATGATGTCTGATGCTTGCTCTGCTGCATCGTACCCATTGCCGACGACGTTAGCGATCAGTATCGTGCCGTCATCTACTAGCGATGATTGTAAAACTGGCTTCGACCTTGTGTCAATGTAATCGACTGGCTCCTGGTTTAGAATGGCCAACTGCTCTTGTAGTAAATAAAAGCGCCGGTCTAGAAGATCCGGTATACGGACATCTGCCTCGTCCAAAGGCTCTGCAGATACAAGTCTTGCATTGCGCAGGCGCACTGACGCACTGCCAGCTTCGCCAGGTATGGTCTCGACGTTGTCAGCGTCCACGACGATGCGCTTCTTCCACAACGGACGCGGCCCAGAAATTGCAAGTGTTTCGTACTCGCCGCCTTCTCCCAAAGCAGAGCCATCACCGTCGGTTCCGAACCTTTCCGATGCTTTCATCAGGCGAGCCATTGTCCGTGCATCTGCAACGTTCTCCCAGAGAAAGCTGTCGTCCAATCCGCCAGATGCTACCTTCACTAATCGAGCGTCTTGTCCTGCAGCTGCCATGTCATCAAGAAGTGATATTGCCGAAATCGGTGGTAGACTAGGGTACTGCCACAGATATGACAGCGGAGTCAAGCCCAAGCGAAGTGTAACAGACTCCACTCGAGTTCGCTGGTAGTCTGAGAGGATGGCTCCAGTACTGACGGCATTCACTTCCGGATGCGCTTTCATGACAGTGATGAGCAGTGTGGTAAGGTCCTCCGTTTCGTCATGATTGGATGGCTCGCCTGCGGCATGGGGGCCATAATCTTTGCTCGCATTGACAGCGCTCCCGGTAATGGCCTGACGATACAAGGGAAGTCCAAGCGCTTCTTCGTAGAGGGGGATAACCGCGTGGGCGATGGTCTGGTACATGAAGCTGTCTGTATCGTCGACGGCACTGCCATCGGCCAACACAGGCGGATGTAGATTGGCAAGCGCAACAACAACGTGGCCATTGGCAAGACAGTGCAGTATTGAAAAGAAAGAGTCTTTGCCCCCCGAGATCAAAGCCACGACCTGCAGGTTGCCCATTATAAATATGGTTCACAGGAAAATTTGGGCGACCAGACGGCTTTCAATAGGTATACCACTAGCAATCCACCTACCTCTCACAATCAGAGCGAATCTACTGACTCCAATCGCACTCGATATACCGGAGTGATGTCTGTTCGAACGCTAGCACGCCGCCAGGGCCACGGAGGAGGCAAGGTCGGATTAGGCTCGTGATCAATATGCAATATTTTTACTCTGTGACGCGATTGACACTATGTATCATTATGGGGAGATGGATGTACAAGCAACATTGGGAAACAAGATCATAATCGCGGCGCCGCATACGGAGAGAAGAAGGAACTCGAAGTGCAGTCGTGAAGTTTTGATGGCGAGGGCGCACGGTCAGTGCGTAAAGCCTTGGCAATGGCTTGTCTATCGCTCCTTCTTCGAAACTCCTTCCATCGTCTCTATGACCCCATGCTGATCTGAGTCCAGGGCTTCATTATCGTGTGCTGGCGGGTGCTCGATCATCTCATTTATAAGCCCGCAGTCCGACTGCCTTCATGGCTTTCTAGGACGTCGGCGTTTGATGCCTGCGGCGGACGACGTGACCTGTAGGTTCTCCGCATGATCGACAGGTACGGTCTGACCTCATTGATCAAGCACTCGTACTGCAGCACTTTGTCGGCAACGGCTCAGGTACGAGCGTCGTGCGGGGGCGTCGCAGCACATTGATCCGAGCCGTCAAATATGCGAGCATAAGATAAGTGTACTCCTACGAGGTCGTTCCAGAGTCTCGATGTAAGCCCTGAGACATCCGTGTATGCAACCATGGCAGTTCCTTCACTTCTCGCTTTGCTGGTACTGGGTGCCAGGCCGAGTACAGCTGATTCACTTCATCATGTTCAAGCAATCTCAATTCCTCGGGTTCCCACTCCTAGCGCCGGCATGCCATTGCAGCCATTCGTCTCATACTCCATTGAGTTCTCTTCGTTCCCCGACTTTGCTGGGGATCTATCGAGCCCGAACACGTTCTCGAACAATCTTCTCAACAATCTAGGAGCATTCACGGGCATCAAGCCTCTGATCCGAGTAGGCGGCAACACTCAGGACTATGCAGTGTTCAACAAATCGCTCACCCAAGCTCTTGTTGGCACCGTCGACCCAGCGAAGTCCCCGGACTACCCAACGACGATCACCATTGGACCAAAGTATTTTGAATCTTATCTGACTTGGCCGAACACAAAGTATGTCCATGGCTTCAATCTCGGCCGCAACAGCACTGTAGCCCGTCAGGGCCTGATCGACTCTGTCTCGTATGCCTGCAAAGCTCTGGAAGGTGGAAAGCTTGCGTATTGGGAGCTCGGCAACGAACCTGATCTGTTCAAGACCTCTGCGCAGGGTCCTGTCAGACCTGCGAGCTGGAACGAGGAAAGCTATGTTGATGAGTGGCTGTACTGGACACGGGCGATACGTACAGCACTAGAGAAGGCATGCCCTGATCTCGCTACGGACGAGCTTTACAAGTTCTATGCGCCTTCCTTCGCAGGCACAAGCAACAGCCTGAACCCTATCACTACCTTCGAGGATGGTCTTGACGCAGACAAAGACATCGCCATCATCTCATCCCACAAGTGAGTCGCTACTACGCTGATCTGGCTCGTGAGCCGAGGTGGCTGTTCACCCTGGCTTTCATCACTGCCCACCCCTCAGCCTCCCGGCCATGCCTCACTGTCACTGACATAACTCTCAGCTATATCTCTGGAGCCACCGTCCCTGGCGTGACCCTTCAAGGCACCCTCATGAACCACACATCCACTGTAGCCAGCATCGCCAAGCAAGTTAACGAATCTCGTCTGCTTGCTGCCCTTCCCCAGGACTTGAACCCAGACCTCCCCTTCATCCTTGGTGAAACCAATTCCCTCTACAACCAAGGCCGGCCCGGCCTCTCAAACACCTTCGGCGCCACGCTCTGGGGCGTAGACTTCAATCTTTGGTGCGTTGCCAACAACATCCAGCGCGTGCACATGCACCAAGGCACAAATTATAGGTACCAAAGCTGGCAGCCTGTGGAGACGAACATCACTGCTAAGGGCACGAAGGCGCCGTACTACGGCAATGTGGCTGTCGCTGCGTTCTTGGGAAATTTGACGAGCAGCGCAAGACTGCCTTCAGTCGTCAACATTCCTCTGTCGAGTGAGCGAGAGGCGGCGTATGTGAGCTACGTGGCTGGCAAGCTGGCGAAGCTGATCGTGATCCAAATGGACGAGTATAACGCGACGGCGGGCAACAATCTGACGAACGATTACCCACGGCCTATCATTCAGTATGACTTCCAGCTGCCAAGAGGGGTGCAGGGGAAGTTTGCTGTGCAGCGACTATCTGCCAACGGTAGCGATGCCATCACCGGAGTCACTTACGATGGGTATAGTTACAATTACGAGCTAGACAATGGCCTGCCGGTGCTGCAAAAGAATGTGACGAGAGGTGAAACGATCAAAATTGGAAGGAGAGGGAAATTGAGCTTGGAAGTGCCGCGGAGTAGTGCGGTCATTGTGTGCTTTCAGTAGCTCGTACATGCTTGATCTGTGTAACGGCGCAGTCTGCTTCGCATCGGCCAAGAGGGCCACGCATCTCATCGCCTACGATCACTGCTCCTGTCACGTCGCTTGTGGCTGTCACGATCGTGCCTCGTTGATCGATCTCGGTCGTCTCCTTCATAGCGATCACGCTCACGTCGTCGACGTTCCTTCTCCTTTCGCCTCCTTCGATCCTCTTCGTCTTCGCTGCTATCATGTCGTCGTCTGTCTCGACTACGGTCCCGCTCTCTGCGACTGTGCCTCTCTTTGTCGTGCGAGTCCTCTTTCCGGCTGCGATGGTCACGCTCTGATTCTTTGCCATCTCGCTTCCTCCGTCGCTCTTTCTCAATTGCCAGTTCACGTTCTTTCTCCTTCTCCTCGAACTCCAGGTCCAGCTTCTCCTTCTTCATCCTCTCTTTTCGCTTCTGCAATTCCTCTTCGGTGAACAGCTCGCCGGTGCGCTTGTCTCGAAGCAAGATCGGATTGTAGATCACTGGATCCTTGCCCTTGTAGCCCCGAGCAGCTTTGCCCCATGCGCCCATCTCTCCTGCCACGGCCGCCTCTTCCTTTGCGCCGATGCCGAGCAGTGCAGGTCTTCGCTCAGGGATCTTTGTCTTCTCGGCCTTCTTCCCCTTGTTCAGACCTATGCCTTCGCCGTCTTTCCAGCCCATCCCTCGAAGCATAGCTGCACCAAATTGCTCCACTGGTACCCTGGCATAGTCGTCAAGTGTAGCCATGTCGGGTGCTGTGGTGATGTCCTGCGCGAACGCCTCATCTTCAGTGACTGCTGGTACAACAAGAGTGGACTTGGTCTCTTTGCCTAGCAGAGCGTCCATCGCTCGGTCTTCGGCAGATCTTGGCGCAGATTCTACGGTCGCTGCAGGCGCCTCACTAGCTGTTCCATCTTCGGCAGACTCGTCACCATTCGCTGGCCTTTCGCGCAAGACTAGTCCAGGTGTCGGCTTCACGTCCACAGTCTCTTCTCGACTTTGCTCTGGCGCCGTCAGCGCTTTGGAGATGCCATTACCCTGACCTCTGCGCGTCTTGGCTGAGTCTTTCCAGTTTCTGTTCGCTTGCCTTGCGATGATCAACGGACCCTTGATATCATCTTTCTTGCCCTCATCGATTGCCCCGCCAGCTTTGTTATCGAAATGCGAGACCTTCGTCGCTCGCTCCTGAACGTCCTCGTCGTCGCCGTTTTCTTGTAGCGCCGCGTGGGAGCGCTTCACACCGTTAGTGGGCGCTGGAGCTTTCCTTCTGCCGCCCAGTCCCAGTGAGATCTTCTGAGGCGCTCCAGCGACACTCATGTTGACGGTGCCGCAGGATATCGCATGGAGGAAGGTCTCAGAGGTAGAATCTATGTTGACTGGTGAAGGCAGTGACTAACGTTCTCTATCTTGGCACGGTTTCTCGAGTCATGCGGCGCTAAATGTAAGTGAAGTCATCGCAGTCGCACCTTCCTTTCCACTTACTCCAGTTCAGAATGCATTACAGGCCAGTCCATCGAAGGGACCTCCGCCAAGGTAGGTGAACATGCAATACGCTTCCTTATAATCCTTCCAGTCTCCTGTTCTTCCCACCCTCATCAACAAATTCGGCTGGACCAAGACCATGGCTCAGCCAAACCACTTTACCTGCACCTTGGGTCAAGCCGCTGCATTGGGACTACAGCAACCTCACAAGACTGTCAATGCCTTCGTAGACGCTCAGGCTGATGCACTACCGGACTCTGCTGCCGTTGCCTTCCCAGCGCCATCTGGTACTGACGCGAAGGGCGATTGGACATACACAAGCTTCACCTTCTCTCAAGTGCGGTCAAGGACGGTCGAAGTGGCGCGCTTACTGTTAAATGACCACAAAGATGCCCTGTCAAATCGGGCGACGATTGGTCTACTATGTCCGAGCACTCCTGTCCTCCTCTTCACCTGGCTGGCGCTGATGAAGCTCGGTCATGCGGTACTGCTGATCGCGCCGCAGTGCCAGCCCGCTGCCATCAGGGCTCTTTGCGAGCAGTGCGGAGCTCCTTTGCTGCTCTATCATGAGCAATATGCTGATCTTGCTTGCGCCACAACGGCGTTGAACGGGCATCCGCCGTTGTCAGTGAAGCAGCTGTCTGTGGACTCCTTCAAGGTAAGGCCTCAGAGCGCCGTTGAGGAGCATTTATCCGTGCACATAGTGTCGGAGCATGATGTGGCTTACTTGCATCACACCTCCGGTACGTCGTCCGGGATGCCGAAGCCCATTCCGCAACCTCATCACGCTGCCGTTGGTGTGCTACCATCGTTCCCAAGCGGCAAAGACGCAGCGTCGTTCACTACTACTCCGCTGTATCACGGCGGAATCGCAGATCTCTTCCGTGCATGGTCCAGTGGCGCACAGATCTGGCTCTTCCCCGGTAAAGGCGTGCCCATCACAGCGAGGAACATCGTCAAGTGCCTTGACGTGGCCGCCGCTGCTTCTGCAATTAATAGCTCGACAGCGAAGGTGAAGTACTTCAGCTCGGTCCCGTACGTTCTACAGATGCTTGAGGCGGACGACGCAGGTCTGAAGTACCTGCAGAATATGGACATAGCTGGCGTTGGCGGTGCAGCACTACCCGCTGAGATTGGAGATAGACTCGTCCAGGGTGGTGTAAATCTCATTTCACGATTTGGTAGCGCAGAGTGTGGCTTCCTCCTGAACTCCCATCGCGTGTATGGTGGGGACACCGAGTGGCAGTACTTGCGTGGATCGAGTGACGACCAATACATCCGCTTCGAGCAACGCGACGAAGGCCTAAGCGAGCTGGTCGTACTCAAGGACTGGCCACACATGGCGAAGAGAAATCGTGATGATGGCTCATATGCCACGTCAGATCTCTTCGAGCCACATCCGACGATCAAGGGTGCCTGGAAGTACCATTCGCGTGCAGACTCGCAGCTTACGCTAATCACGGGTAAGAAATTTGACCCTGCACCCCTTGAAGCAGCAATCGCTACATCAGATCTGGTCGAGGACGCACTGATCTTTGGGACGGGACAGCCCTATCCAGGCGTGCTTGTCTTCAGATCCGAGAGAGCAGCTGATTTGAGCGATATGGACTTCATGGCGCGAGTCTGGCCAAGCATCGAGAAGCTCAACAGTGGTAGCCAAGACCATGCAAGGATTGCGAAAAGCTCCGTAGTACCAATGGCAAAGCTCACAACACCGCTTGAGAAGAGCAGCAAGGGTACCATCATCCGTGGTGCAACAGAGAAGCGGTTTGCTGCCGAGATTGCAGCTGCATACGCCGACAGCGACGCTAAAGACGAGACGGCGGTGAAAGACGAGGATCTTGTCGATACTGTCAAGGACATCATTAACAACGTGGCATCGCACAAATCTGGGTTGACCGAGGAGACAGATTTGCATTCGTATGGGATCGACTCTGTGGCTGGAATGCAGATCAGATCGCGATTGCGTAGATTGCTACCCGCTAACCAGAGAAATCTGCCCATCACTGTGGTCGAGGACTACAGCACGGTGAACGGTCTAGCAGACTATCTGCTCAAGCGGCGACATGGCCAGACTGCTGACACTGCTGGTGCCGGTGGGAACGATCACGAGTATATGTGGCAACTCGTGGAAGAGTACAGTCAATTCACGGTGAGCGCGGCCGTGAACCCTGCGCGCACGAAAGACATGGTCAATGGCACGACACCTGGGGGTGTAGTAGTCCTGACGGGCGCAACGGGAGCACTTGGGGCCCACATCTTGTCCCAGTACCGTGCGGACTCTTCGATCACAAAGATCTACTGTCTTGTCCGTGGAGCAGATGCGCATGCCGCACGCGAGCGCGTTGCGAAAGCACTTGCTCAGAGGCGACTACACTCTCTAGACGACGATCCTGAGAGCAAGGTAGTCGTCCTTCCAGCTCGGCTGTCTGACGCAGACCTTGGCCTCGATCAAGACACCTACGCCAGACTTGCACACGAAGCTACGATAGTCATGCACGTGGCATGGTCGGTCAACTTTCGCATGAAGCTCCGCAGCTTCGTCAAAGATAGCATAGCTGGACTCTCCCACTTACTCTCCCTTGCCCTTGCAGCGCCATCATCGCAGCCAGCGCCGCGTGTAGCTTTCTGCTCCTCTGTCGCAAGCGTCATGGCGCATCCCTCATCTCCCATTCCGGAGATTCTCATCGACGATCCTGCTGTCGCAACCGATCTTGGCTACTCCAAGAGCAAATGGGTTGCCGAGCAGATCTGTGCTCGCGCGAACGAACTCGACCGGCTTCGTGGCCGCGTTGCCGTCTTCCGCGTTGGCCAGGTAGCCGGTGATACCAAGACCGGTGTATGGAACGCGAAGGAGGCGTGGCCACTGATGCTGGGCTCCGTACGTGAGACTGGAACCTTGCCAGCGCTGGAGGACGAGGTGCTGGACTGGCTACCTGTAGACATATGTGCTACTGCACTGATACAAGGCGCGGCCGAGTATGACAATGAGAACTCTGAGGCACTGAAGATCTACCATGTTGTCAACTCACATACAACGCCGACGTGGACCGATCTTTTGGGCTGGCTGAAGGCGAAGCGTGAAATCGAGATCATCAGTCCTGCCGACTGGGTCCAAAAGCTCGAGTTTCTTGCAGAGGAGGGATCGCAAAGCCCTGCGTTGCAGTTGCTCGAGCTTTGGAGGAACGCTTACGGAGATAAGGGACTGAAAGGTGATGATGAACCCCCAGGTCATGAGATCAAGGAGCGGAAGGTCTTCGCGGTGGATAAGTCAGTGCAATGCTTGCCTGTGCTACAATCGGTGAAGCCTGTGGATGAGGCTTACTTCGCACTCCTGTGGAAGTGGATCGTAGACGAGGGACTATAGATGCATTGTACATGAGGCGGGATCTGGTGACCCTCATACTTATCTCGTTCACGTCCTCGAACAGCGCAGTGCATATATAAAAGCAGCAGTTGATCGATCGCCATTCTGTCGGCTGAGTTGGTGTAACAACTTGCTGGCTCGCTCCACTGTGGTACTTAAGTGTATATTTCTGTGCGCAGACGCTCGAATGTCGTCGATGAAGTGAGATGGTTTGCCAAGCAAGGTCGACAACAACGCAGAGCCAGCACTGCCCCATCATCTATCTTCCTACTGTCATCATCGACCACACGCATCACTGGCGCATCTCCCTTGGACGGTGACATTCGAAGCCTCTACTGTCAGGTTGTGCAGCGACTCTGTCGCGGTGTTTGTCGTCCAAGGCCAAGCAAAACCTGCGACTTTCCCCGGTCTTGCTGCGGTCTGGACCACGCTTGCGGCTCAAAGCTGGGCATCGATGCCTCGCCGCGCCCCTACGACTGCACGACATCAGACAGAGTTCACTTAGACATGGACGGCGGCGTCTGATTCACCAGTGGTTTCGTCCACGAGCCGACGGACGTCATCTCGTGGGAATCTGCCGTGCGGATGGGATGCTGTCATGTACCTGGAAGCATAACAGGACGCAGCTGAGAGCTGAATGGTTTGCAGGACTGAGGTCAAGCTGTTCCCGTCAATGCTTCGACTGGATGTAAGGCTGCGTTACTGCTTCGAGCCGGACGCAACGCGCCGTCAATGTCGAACGGAGCCTCGCTGGACAGCCGCACTACCTCGCTCATCCATCGCTGTCAACCAAGCAGCTTGGCATCTACTTGATGACGCCCAGGGAGGCGTATGAACATGTCTTTCCCTTGGCGTGTTCTGGCACTCAGGTATGAAATCTATCAGAACAAGTATAAGGTCTGAGTGTACGCCCGTCACTGTGGCTAGGTAGTTGGTCTCTTGCATACTCTCCTCGTCCATTCCTCGGAACGTCTCGATCGACCATGCTACTCTCACTCTTGTCTCCGGCACTATTTGCTGCAACCACCTTGGCGTGCGCTTCTCATAACAACCACCATTTCGGTCTTCGCAATTCGAAGCGCCAGATCACAGTGCCGCCCCCAAATGGTATGTGGGAATGAAGTGTAGAAGATATTCAGGGAGAAAACATGACTGACCATGGCTTGATTCAAGATCTCGATTGGGCATACGAAGCGTCGTTCAACTGGGGCAGCATCAATCCTGAGTACTCCACCTGCCAGACAGGTACTCAGCAGTCGCCCATCGCGCTCACTCTTTCGAACGGCCTGAGTCGCAGCCACATCCCTCGCTTCAACTACAACGGCCAGACGGCTGGCAACTTCTACAACTGGGGATACGGGCCAGCGTTCACGATCGCTCACCCGGAGGGCAACTTCACTGGCAATCCTAGCTTCTCGTTCGACAACACGACGTTGTACTTGCGAGGATGGCACATCCATGCGCCTGCCGATCACAGTGTTGCGAACGACCGGGCCAAAGCTGAGCTTCATCTTGTGCACGTTGATGCCGAGGGCCACGAGGCTGCTGTTCTTGCAGTAAGCCAGTCCACTCCCGCTGAACGTGTCTATACGCTGACGATTCACCTAGATCCGCCTTGACCCCGGAAACGCCAACTCAACTTTCTTCAACCAGATGCCACAGCCATTGATTGGCTTCAACGAGACGTCGACGGAAATACCGATGAGCATCGATCTTGACCTTGTGCTTGAGAACGCTCAGTACTTCAACGAATACTGGACGTACGAGGGCAGCCTGACTTCACCTCCGTGCCACGAAGGCATCCGGTGGTACATAGCGAGACAGACGCTGTTCATGAGCGTGAACCAGATGAGGTCCATTTTGTTGGCTAGCCGATTTAGTGCGAGGAGCGAGCAGGAGGTCTGGCTGCATAACATCAACGCGTAGTCGACAGTAGCATTGTGGCGAAATGCAAACAGGCATCGATAAAGTGCATTGGCGCGAAGGTGGTGGGGTAAGATACTGCACGCTGTACATGCATCACTGAAAGGGAGGCGACTCAACGATTATCCTATCCAGACCTGCACCTAGCATCTCCTTCGTCAGACGGACGAATTTCGTTGCATCATAGTTGCATCAGTGGTCTAGAGAGAATATCATCGATCGAAGGTGAAAATATGACTTGCTGATGTCTTAACGCGGGCTGGTGCGATTGGATCACAATACGTATGGAGTTTGATGACCGAGAACATCCATATTTCAGCTGACGTGCCTTCAAACTTAGGATGTTCACGCGTGTGGCAAAGTCGTCGAAATATCAACACAAGCAGAGTCACTCCATCCATCCATCCGTGCTCATCCCACGAACCCTTCCCTCGGTAGCAGCACTTGAACGCCATGAACTCGAAATCTGCCACCACAAGGCCACGTTTTCGATTGCCGAGGACCCTCGGATCCGTGTCCACAGTCAATGCAGTCAATGCTGGCATTGAAAGCGATAAGGTCGGCTCGAATTCCTCCACATCCCAAAGTCTGGCTCCTCCCCGCAAAGCCGTGTATTCCCCGTCGACGGCAGAAGCCTCGTGGAAGCCCAGCAACCTATATAGGTAAGGGTCGCCCGCGGCGCAAGTCATGGGTGCCGGCAATATCACCGAACAAGTGATGGCATCGCCAGCATTGTCGTGTGGGATGGACGGAGGACAAGACGGAAGAAGTATGGTAAGTAGAGAGAGATTGCACGGCGAGCTGGCTGCATACTGCAATGCAACACGCGATGCAGTACACGTGAAACAGCTGGATGCAGATTGTACCTGCAGTAGTTGCGGTCGTCCGAGGCGTCTGACGTACGGGTGTGGGTGGCTATCTGCACGCTGGGAGACTACTGCAGGCGGGCAAAAAGCTACTATTTCGGGTTTGGTCTCACGAAGCCGGCCTGTGATTGAGATGTCAGACTCAGGTGGATGATCCGGCCTCGATCTTGTAATCGCTTGTTGAAAGATGCAGGCAGAGGGACAGCGAGACTGTTTGTCAAGCGCACTTTCTGTCGGCTCGACATTGACAACATTAATCTATCGAGATCGGTGGCCCTGTCGTCGTTGTGCCTTCGAGAAAACGCCAAAAGACCAATGTGAAACGCTGGTGGCTAGTGTGCCAGTCGGCGCTGTGATCGGCACAGGGCTATCATGACAAGCCTTGTGTCCGCCTATCCCTTTCGCCTCCGAGTGTGTCCCGTACCTGCGTCAAATGTGCCGCGTACTGCGAGGTCTCATTTCCTTGCTACAGGCAAAAGTCGAACATGACTTGCACGCCGAAACGATGCCATACATACCATGCACTGCGACGGGACAAGGATATACAGCAGTCGGCCATCGGGATCGTTACACTCGGTCTCGGCGGTTGCACGCATAGCTGGATGCAATCGGGATAGCTACACGGTGATGCTCGATTGGCTGCGCGTCGCGTGCATGTGGCGTGCTGTCGAACCACACAAGTCGAAAAGGCTGCATGTCGGACATGGATTCGCCCAAGCCTCTCCGTGCAAGCTGGACTACAACTCGCATGTATCATGCACGACAGCTCATGTCTCGACTCGTAGGCAGGTGGCGATGGAGGTCTCGTTGCAGTGACCGCGGCGTCGTAGCTCTAGTCGAGACACATCCACCCATGAACACTCTTCTAAGGTTGGCTCATCAACTGCAGCTTGCCACAGCTTTGAACCGCTGTTTGCGACATCATGTTCCGACACTGCCGTGTTATCGATCGCAGCTCGCAGCCACTGCATGTATACGGCGCGTCCGTCGATGATCGCACTCTCAGCAGTACCGCAGAAGCAGACATCACTTCGCGCGTTTTCGTGTCGTGCGTGCAGCAGCGTGAAGGCGCAGCACTAAACCAATGCAGCCTCCGACACAGTGCACACTACTTTTGGCCTGCTCGACAGTAGCCGA
>NAJO01000139.1:0-13182 GCA_002077065.1 Cryoendolithus antarcticus | reverse complement strand
CCCTTGATCGTGAAGATGCGCTTGATCCATGCGAGCGGACTGACGGGTATCGCCTCCACGCGCAGTCGGTCTTGTACGAGATATGTCTTTGGCTGGTACAATCGACGTCCAAGGTTGGAACTCTTGAGCAGGAGGAAGCCAGAGAACTGGAAGGTGAAGAGGGCCAGGCCAGTGGCCAAATTAAGGACGAAGGATTTTGTCGCGATTCCGCCGTTGTTCTGGGCGACTCCAGCATTCCCGTTGAAGATGTCGGTGATGCCGGTGCTGTTGGTCGAGTTGGCAGTCATGGCCGGCGTGTGGAGTGACGAGGGCTGTGGACATGCATTATTTGGAGGAGTGGTGTCATTGTGAAGGAGGGCTACGTCAATTTCACATGTCGATAAGCTGAAAGACCCAAACAACACCTCCGCTCTTGCTCGAGTCTGAGCGCATTGTGCTGCTATTGAGAGTGTCGTGAGTATGAGACTACTTTTGCAGCACTGCTGAGAAACGCACATCGTTCTCGGAAAAGGTATCGCACAGAACCTGCCCCCTCGCCGCGGTACAGTGAGATGGATCAGTTACTCATGGTGCAGAACAAAGCAGCACAGGAAGCCTACACTTTACTGGGGGCGGAGGTATACTGCGCTGAACGTCAATACAAGTATCACGCTTCGTTGTAAGCGCAATGGGCGAGGTCAATGCTGATCTTGGGAGGAGGAATTCCCTCATCTCCTGCCGCCACGCTTCGACATTTGACAGCCGTAGCCGATGATCGTGCCACGTCCAGCATGTTGGCCTCTATCCCGAGACCCTCCACCAGTATCCTCCGCCGATATCGTCGCCAGGACCACGCCGAATAGGACGGCTAAAATGACAGCTGGGGAGGGAGGCGCGAGCGGGGAGGGGATGGAAATGGAATAGGAGTGCGACGGGAGGAGTCAGAGTGGTGATGAGCTATGAATCGGGGTGGCGGAGCGTTGTGCACACCTCGAAGTGGTGGACTGCTGCGCGCAAGTCGGAGCGGTAGAGCGCTGTCAAGGACGATCTGAGTGGCAGCCAGGGCCGCTATCACATCAATGTCGACATGTTAAGATAAATACCGGAAGCCGGAGTACAGCTCTCGCCTGTAGATTCTGTCGACCGCTTCGACGACTTCCACAACTTCGTCCGGCGCCTGGCAGGACCAGCGCTGCAAGCGGCCTGCAGCCTTGGCTGTTGCGGTTGCTCTTCTACTACCATATATGTATTACACCTAGGTCAGGCCAGCGACATCCGTCTCACCGTTTCAACTCGCTCATTACCGTGTCGAGGCGTTGGACGAAGTTACAAAGCCGCGGCGAGTATGTCTTCCCGTTAGAGTCTCACCTTCTTTCATCGTTTGTCTTCGCTCACGTTGGCTAGCAATAGGGAGTACCTGTACGCGGTGCCGGCCACGAACCTGATAACCTCGCTATGATAGGGTAAAGTCCTAATCCCTAGACAAGCCAAATACGACTAAATTAGCGTGAACGTAGGGCGCGTAAGCACCTCCTAAACACGAGATTCACGTATATACGGAAGACTCTACCTTCTCGACCTTCTATAAGATATAATATAACTATCTATCTAGGACCAAAACTACCTCTAGGCTAACTAAGATTACGTACGCAGCTGTAGTATGATGGTTTAATTAACGAAGATTGTAGATAATATATCTAAGAGGGTACGAGTATACGTACTCTAAAGTATCTAATATCAAGATATAGAAGTACCCGTACTACCTAAGGTACTAACCTAAAGTAAATACTAGCTTCTATAGTAAGGTTAAGTAGCATCTATAATATTACCTATCTCTAAACTAATACTATAACATAAAAACATATACGTCTAATCTAGTACTCTAGTAGCCCACATAGGAAGTGTCACAGGCTAGGCCTGCATTCTTCGCTACTAGGCTTTGCCTAGTAGCCATCTTAGCTCAGACATGATCCCTGACTTGTCTGGGACATGGGCAGCACATCATGAATCACACTATGACTCCTATCCACAATGCCCAAACGACATCGAGTCGATGTCATTTATTCACTAACCCATTCCGGTTAGCGCCAGGGCCATGAGGGGGTCGATATCATTATGTCGATGTCATTCTTGTTCCTGGGCCGATTCACTTCAAATTTGGACACTGGGTACCGTAGGGCATTCCGATCATAACGCCCGAGTTAGCAGTGGTATACATGATCGTTGCCGGTGCCAACGTCCATGTGCAAATCAGGTAGGGTTAGGGTAAAGTCTGACCAAGATAGCAAAGTGTTGGGAAAGACATCACATTCCCATTGGGTCAGTTATGAAAGCGCATACACACATGCATATCATTTTACATTACAGCAGCCATCACACAGCAGGACCGTAGCAGGATGGATGCACTCAATCAGGTGTTCATACACAAACCAAAACACCGCGTCATTGTTTGTAAGCAATGCAAATACGCCGTGAACCCGGCCCGGGTCAGGGGGCCACATCACAGCCAACCATTCCGCCATTCCCAAGCAGCAGCGCCGGCAGATTGTTGAGTTTGTTGCCGGTTTACCACAGATTGCATACACGCCAGACAGAGTGAAATACCCGGATATCAACAGTGAAGCCGTTGTTGGGATACCAGTGTTTACAGATGGATTGCGGTGTGTCGCCATTGAGGATGGCCAGCCATGCAATTACATATGCCGACGTAGTCGTGGCATGGCAACGCATTGCCGTACCATGCATGGTTGGGAGAACACACGTAAGCAGGGCAGGCCCATAGATGACACAGTCACAAGTCAAATGTGGGCAGACAATCAAGCATGCCAGCGACTTTCCAAGACCGGTACATGGCAGCGGTATTTCCCCATTTACATTGTCCAAGAGCCCAGCCAGGAACCCGCAGTCAACGCCATTCAGCACGCCAACACATGGATTGAAGGATTGCATGAGAAGTTTGAAGAAGCCAAGAAGGAAGACAAGAGCCAGCGCAGCCGGTATGAGCCCAACCCATGGTTAGAACACACGGGGTGGGAGAAGCACATTGGCGTACATAAAGCGTGGGTGGTGAAGCAGATTCAGGACGAGATTGTGGACCGGGAGATCAGAGCCATGCCGGCAGAAAGCATAACGGCAGGAGGCACGCCATCAGAAGGCGCGCCAGCGGAGGGCGAGGATGAGGAGGCGTTGAAGAAGGCATGCATTGGCACAACAGTGTTGATCCGACGATCGTTCAACGCCAGCCATGCCGACATTGTTGGTCGACATGCATTGCAATGTGTGCACCGGCGAGAGAATGGAGCACCCACAAGCAACCGGCCATTTTATGGACAGCAGAAGGTGCAGACAATCCGCAAGTACACAGCAGTGTTTGTGAAGATATTGCGGTACATTTGGAGGACGGAGTCAATTACTGCACGGCCAGCATACCGCTTAACGCCAGAGCAAGAGCAGGCGTTGATCAAGTTGCGGTACGCCGTACGTACAGAGCAAGAACCAGCCACAAGCAGCCAATCCAGCATAAGAGAGCGGGTGGTCAATGTCATAGGCTGGAGCCTGGCTATCCTCAGGCAGGTGCCTGATCCTAGGAAACCCCTACACCCTTCTAGAAACTTCACCTTGGTAAGCTACCAGGGGTAGCTTGGGTATATAAAGGCAGCACTTCTCCCCCCAGGAAAAGTCTTCCACCCTTAGCTTAGTAATTTCAATCACTGGTCACTACAGGGTGAAGAACCTTCTAGCTTGAACCCTTACAGTCAATGCCAGTTTGGAGTTTGGATTGCCATGTGCCAACATGCATTAGGAGACAATGAGTATGAGAGTGGATTGTTAGGTGGGATGGCCGTGTTGGGAGCATGTGGCGAGAAGAACGGATGGGTTCCAGCCATGTGTTACACACCCACATTGGCCACAGTTATCATCACCATGCGGGCCATGCTTATCCGGCATGCATAGCGGATCCGAGGGGGACCACAGTAACATGCAGGTACAGGCCGGTATTGCAGAAGCCATTGCACGACAGGGCGCACCGGTTATCCATGAGTTGGTTCAGATGGACGTGCGAGCGCGAGGGCTGAGGCGAGCAAGGCGTGGATGCCGAAGAGGTCGGCGTTCTCGGCGTCGGGCGCGTTGTATAGGCTCGCGCCGGCTACGACTAGGATGGCAGATTTGACGACGAGGGCGAAGGTGAAGAGGCAGAGGACTAGCTTTGCGATGCTGTGTGAGAGGCAGGAGTCGATTGCTGCGAGCGAGGGGCGGTACTTGGGTCTGTCATCGATGTCTGCCGTGTCGTCTGCTGTCGTCGAGAGTTGATTATGTTCGTCTTCGGTGACTGTGGTGCTAGGAGGCAGGTGATTGTTCAAGCGATCGAAATCTTCCAGTCGTGCTTGTATGATCCCGTTCCCAAGATAAAGTGAGTGAGGCATTCCGGTCGCGCCTCATTTTACGCAAGCATGGTAGAGACCTTTGCTCTCTATAAGAGCTTTGGAGGCAAGATAGCCGGCAAAGACTTCGCAGGCTGAAGTGGTACTTCGATCGATTAGTGAGAGCTGGAAGCAGAAGCAAATCACAACGCCGAGCACGAGGAGCATGACGAGGAACTCGAAGACGCGAAGACCGCAGAGAGAGCCTGTATTAGGATGATATAAGATGAGTAGCAGGACACCTGCCCGATCTGAACGTGATGGACCTCATTCCACTACATCGGTACAAGTATCGCGTTGCCCGTCATTTGAAGGCGTACATCAGCAGCCCATGTCCATGGCTTATCAGCGCAAGATATGCCTTTCGCATGGCAATACGGATGTGCGCAATCCTAACAACTTCAACGTTGCAGGATTCGCGTGGTAATGTCGGCATCACTGCAGCACGCTCTTGATTCGTGCATCCCATGGGCGCACGGTATTCCTGTCGTGACTGTCCTATCCCTTCTGCAGCCCTATTCTCTCACTTTCACCTCTCGGGATCCTATGTCCTCTCGTACTCGTCCTCTTCACCCTCCACAGTATCACTTCGATGAATACTGCCATTGCATTGCTATCCCATCCACCCTAGACCACCTCTTGAAAAGTAGCCCGAGCTACTTTGACTATTCTTCTGTGTCGTCTAGCGCTCCTTTATATCCTATCTTCTCTAATATCGCTGCTCCGGTCGTCACCGCCAACCACCCCTTTCGACCCCGGCGCCATTATACGCGGCCATTGACATACCGCTTTGCTGTGCTGTCCTGTCTTGCATAGCTTCTAACTGGAGCCACATTTGAAGCAGTCACAGCTACGTCCTCTACACCGTATTGACCGTCGGAAGCCATATGACCCGGCGTCGTCAGTCCCCTCGCCTCTGCCGCTATGCTGCTCGCCTTCCTAGCACTCACACGCTGATGAAAGTATGTTCCCAGTCGTCGCCCAATGCTATGAAACATCTCGCGCAGCCGTCTACGAGCTTATCGAGCATCTCTTCCACCAATTACCGCTCCGTTGCTGCTTTGACGTATATCCTCTTAAGCGCCATCAGCCCCTCGCCACAGCCGTCGCATCGTGTCAGCCCCATACCGCGCTCTATCTCTTTGTTGTCGAGATAGAAGCTCATCACTCGCCGTCTGCAGCCTCCTGTTTTCACAAACTCTCCCATCATTCTCTCGTCAACCTCGTGCATCCTTTCCACATCCCTCTCCACCCTACCATGATCACAGGTTAGTAGCAGCGATGAGTCGGTCGAGGTAGCCACGCGCAACCCCCAATGATGCCTCCAATCCGACAAAGCAACAACTGGAGACTAGGGAGACATGTATATCACGTCAACATCTAGGCTATAGGAAACAGTGTCAAGGTGGGCAGGACGAGTAGGAGAGGATGTAGACTCGGTGGTATGTTCTCGTGATGTTACAAGGTGTTGAAGTTTAGGTGTAGCACACCTCAAATTTGCGACTTCTATTCATTCGGAATCAGACACCCTCATACCACGATCTAACAACCACTTCTTCACTGCACGACGCATCCGACGACGGTATCCAGGCGCTAGATCAATGTCCTTCCACTCTGCTAGGTCTGCAGTGCCAATCCCCTCGACAGAGAACCCATTTGCAGCGAAAACTGCAGCCATGCGATCCAACGCCGCTTCTTCACCACGCCAGTTCATTTGCACGGCACACCACGCAAAGGAGTGCTACCTCAGTTCGATGGATGAGCTCTGACAGGATGTCATGCGTACTGGACTCGAGATTGGTGCAGTATCTGCGACACTAGCATCACCTTTGGTGTTCAGATTAATAGTGAAGCCATTGCTGGGAAAGCTCTCCTTCTTGCCACTACCACCACCTTGTCGCTTCACCTGCAGCCTCGCCGTATCTATCACCACCTGCTGTACCATCGCAGCCGGAAGGGTATCGACGTTGAGAGTGCCAGCACGAATGCCAGTACCCCAAGAGGTCAAGATCTGTGAGTACAATGGATAATGGTGGTCCCTTGAATCATGGATTGCCCAGTAACACAGCTTGGTGTAGCGATCACAGTTCTTTACCGTGCATATCCACCGCGAGGTGAGCTGCTCTGCAAGATTGCCAGAGCCCAGGAGCTCATCAGAGACCGCACCGGCAACAGACAGTTGCTGGTTGGTAGCACTTCTTCGACCTTGTGACAGCTGCGTCGACGACGATGCTGCCAATTGTGCAGCAGTGACCGTAAAGGCATCGACGTGTATAATGAGGCCAGGTTTGCCAGCAAGGCTCCATTCACTGAGCCTGTCCATGAGCATTGGGAAGTCACTGATACCCCCAACAAACCAGCTCTTGTGGCCGAGTCTCTCGTAACCAATGGCAAGGTTGACCTGCTTCGGGCCGTGGCCTAGTAGCTTTGATAGCCTCTACGTCTGGCTTCTACTTCTATTCAAGACCATCTAAGAGCTGTCCTGTCCTCACATCCTTTCTCGAACCCCACTCTCCTACCACCGTACTAAGCGTTTGATTTCTTATGGAAGAGTCCATATGGAGGCTTCTATTGAATCCTTTTGTACTAGCGACCACACTAATACTAAGGTAGGCTATCGGACAAGGCAATCAACCACTACAAGTCGATTGTTGTGTTCTGATCTCCACCAACTTCTCGCCACCATATCCATTACTTACCCCCGGCGCGAGTGACTTTCTGCGTGCTTGAGCCGTCCTCACGTGCGTGATCGGACTCCAGACGAGTTCCTTTTTCGGTCTCCACCGAAACGGTGATCACTTCGAGAGTTTCGCCCCGGTCTTTGTGAGACTTATGCAATTTCCCACCTCTTTACTGCTGTTAGCTACAATTGAAAACTAGAATCGATAATGTAAGTAACGAACTGGATTCGAAGGGTGTGTGGTTTTCCCCCGTACTACTTGACATTCGCGACGCGATTTCATGAGATAAAACAAAGACTAGCCTTCTGTTCTGTCGCCACCTCTATCCCCTCAATTGCTTTCAAGGCTTGCTTTCCTCTTTCACCGGGGTTCTGGGTGAGTATGTCGGCTTTGCTTGCGCCTACCCACTTCAAGGCTGCTTTTGTGGAGGTCCCGAAGGCGCGTGACCCAGTAGAAGCCATGTGATGAAGTGCAAACGCGGTATGAAAAGACAAGGTAGCTGCTTGTGCGACAGAACTGCCTGGCGACCATTACTCTTTATGTTCTACATTGCATAGCATAGCGTAATGGTAATGTCAAGCGTCGGCGCTTGGATGGTCTGCAGACTGCAAGAAATCTAGCGTCGGTGCTTGGTGACACTATGCCGCAGCAGCCATAGACCTACTGATTGGCTCTCAACTCGTTACTGAGCTGCAACTGAAGCGCGTATAGTCCCGAGTCGCGTACAGCCTGGTAGGATGTATTAGCGGAGTAAACGGAGGGCGCATTTCGTAACGGGCTGCCACTCCACATGGAGGATCCCTTGGCGAAAATAAAAGCCTCAAGTAAGGCTGCTCTCGAATCCTTACTCCTCACGTACCACCTCCCCAGCCTCAATCAGATCGGCTAAGAGCCATTCGTCCATGAATATATCCTGAATATCACTTCTATCTTCAGGCCTCCATTGCAACATTTTCCTGAAGAAGTTTAGAAAGAGTTCCTTCTCCTGGCCTTCCAGTCGTGCTTCTAGAATGTTGAGACTCGTCGCTGGTATGGAAACACGCCCTTTCCATGTACCTAGATTTGCTTTAGTACTCGTAAAACTGCGTTTATGGAGTTCGATTACCTTCTTCATCCCAGAATTGCTTGCTTTTCTCTGAGCGCTGCAAAAAACCTAGCGGTGGAGGCCCCATGATAGCTATCATCTGCGCAACGTGGTGATCTTCAGAGTAGCGACCGTCTCCATTGCGTGGAGAAAAAAGTCGTTTCGGCTGGAAAATGTCCCATAGCTATCGAGAGTAGTAGGTCAGTTCCAGGGTTAGAAGCTCAAACTTCAAGTATGGTACCTACTGTCATAGCAAACCCCCAGACATCTATGGGATAGCTCCAAGGCATTCCAAGTACGACCTCAGGCGCCCGGTAAACATCAGGCATCACACGATCGACATTCTGAGGATCATCGAACCGCGCCTCGCTGAAGTCACACAGTAGTGGGATACCCTTTGTGAGTGGCATTGGCCTTGACACGTAAACCGTGTGAGACGGCAATACTTTTCGTGGCATCGGGTCTTGAAGTTCGTCGCGTTCAAACCTGGCGAAAGCAGAGTCATCCAAGACACCCAGTAGGATGTTCTTTGGTTGTATATCTGTTACCTCGGTATTAGAAAGCACTGGTAGAAGGGGGTATCGACGGCAGACCTGTGTGTATGACGTGAGCTTCTTCGCGCAGGAAATGCAGTGCGCGCAATATATCACGAAGACTTTCGCGGACGAGGTCTGAAGCAAATTCTCGATCAGGGACAAGATCACGCAACTCCTCCAGGTTCATCCCTAGCGCTTCGTGAACAAGACAAAGATGTTTCCCGTTCGGGCCGTTGATTTCGAAGGAGTCTAGGAGTCTTCGCAGGTTCATTCGTCCACCGTGCTGGGAGTGTATGTTGTTGATGTGGGTGTAAATCGGAAGCTCGCGGTGCATCCTGGAGCAATTGATGTACACTTTGAGCGCGATGTACTGCTTTCCGTCCTGCAGATCATGACAAAGCCAGACGGTAGAAGCAGATCCGTATCCAAGTTTACCAACCACACGGTATCTTTCTTGGAAGACGTGGCCAATCTGTACTGGATAGTAGTGCTCCGCTTTGTAGCCGCGTACTGTCTCTTCTTCGACCGCAAGAGAAGGCTCTGTGTCGACAGAGGCAGAAGAGTGTATCATCATGGTCGACACACGACTTGCGATCCGGGTCATAGACAATGGAGCGCGTGGTGTATGCGGTGGTATAGCATAGGCGATGACTGAAGCCCGACGTCGTGGTGCAAGCCGTGGTCTAAGCTGTCCTGCAGATTGTGGTGCGATTCTTGGTAAGTAATGTCGCTGAAAGTGTGAGAACATTCTGGCATCGCAATAGTCTGACGTTTTACGTGCTTTACTCTCAAGGTAGGCGTTGGCATTGGCCCGGCAGACTGGATTGGGCAGCCCCGGCGTCATCACGGCTACCTGAAACAACGGGGCGTGCCGTTAGCACAGGCTATAAATAGCACCTATAGGGCTCTAGCTATATTACATAATCACTGCCTCACTTTTGTCTCGATTTGAGGTAAGCCCGTCCACTTGCCCTTTGTCCGTTCATCTCTCCCTATTGATCTTTCCTGCTCTTGGATTACGAGGTCTCATGGTTAGTTGGTAGCACGTAATCTTTGAAGTCGCTTCTCCAAGTGTTCATTATCCTGTCACCGGCAAATGAAGCAACACATGCTGTCGGCATGAGGGTGCGTGCAGGTTAGGTAGGCGGTTGTTTAGGTCTGTCTTTCCAAGGTGTGGTTGCTGTCTCCCACTTGCTAGTCCTCTATATGTCTGTCCCCGGTTGTACGTTGTGTGCCTTGTGTGCGCTATGTGCCTTGTGCGCGCTGTGTGCCTTTTGTGCCTTGAGTACATTGTGTGCCTTGCGTGCTTTGTATAGTCATCTAGGTGTTGATACGACCTGTACTTATTGCAAAATCAATGCTCATTTGCACTGCCTTCATGTTTGGCGTCCAGTCCTTGTTGTCTAGCCGCGTCTTTCCCCTAAGGAGGTACGATAGATTGCCTTGTATTTGTCTCTGCTAGTTGAAGTAGCTGCTGTCGCTGCGTCTCCCATAGCTTGCATCGTAGGAGAAAGTGCTCTACCGTCTCTTTTTCCTGTCCACATGCGCGTTGTTCCGTTTCTGCTGCGTTTATGCGGTGTAGATATCCGTTCAACCGGGACATGCCAGTGCGGAGCTGTGCTAGGATGCTTGCCTGTCTACGCTTCAAAGAGTTGTACAGAAGGCGGGTATGGGGATCTGGCAGACCTGTGTCTATGCGGCGGAGGTGCTGGCCAGTATTGGTGTCTAGTCCGCATGGTTTCTTCTTCCTCCTCTGCGCACTCATCAACGTCGACTTGGCTGATTTCCGCTGCACCTGAGGTACACAGTCCTTCTCTGTAGCCTTTTGACCCGCTACCTTTGCCTTCTGGCTAAGCTCAAATTCATGGCTATGTGGCGTCCAGTGCAGGCTCGCCACATTCCCTCGTCCCCTTAGGTACTTCACTTCTTGGCAGATTTGCACAATGGTTGACTGGCCAGACTGATGTTTTGGATTGCTGATTGCTTGGAGTGCGCCTTGATCACTAGAAAGGACATGAATCTGCCGCCTCTGCGGACGTGGGATGAGGTGTAGCAAGCCGTCTGATATTGCTTCCAGGATGGCTGTGTATGGATTCTGTTCTGTTCGTCGACCAATTGTAGTTGAGTATAACTTGTCCCTGCCGTTGTACAGGATTGAGTCTATGTCGTGAATAGCGCCTCCCATTCCCACTATCTTGTTCCTTACAGATGAGCTCACAACAATCTGGATGCCTGTTGTAGATCTTGCTATGTTTAGTGCCTTGGCTAGATCTGGCTCAATGCATGCCTGTAGCCGGTGTTCCCAAGGTGCCAATGTGTAGGGTGCAATGTCTTCTAGCCTGTCTACCGCTGCACTCTGGTGTAGTGTTGCAATCCTTGCAGTGGTGACGCAAACCTCTTCAGCTTCCTCTTCACCTTCAGTGTTGTCAGTGGATTGGACTGCGGCAGTGTGCATATGTTGATCCAAAGCTTGGCAGCCCTCATGCTATGTCGCTCTTGGACCGTTTGTACGCTTGCCTCTGCCTCTGCTATAACCGTGCTCACGGTGCAAAAGCAGCCTGTAACAGCCTAGGCTCCAATTCTCTGTACCCGGCTGAAGGCTGCCTTGACTGTGTTGCACGTGTGCATCCACACACTTGATGCGTAGTCAACAGTTGGCGTAACTGTAGCCTCAAAAAGCCTTCGAGCTATTTTTGGTGAGAGGCCGCGGAGTCGTTTTAGCGCCATAGCTGCTTTCAAACCTCTTGTTGCCGCGCTTGCTACATGCTGCTTGTACCGGAGTGCCGAGTCCATTACCACACCTAGGACCTTAGTGCTATCAACTGGTCCAATTTGCTTTCCCTTCACTGTGATTGGCGTGTTGTAATTGCGTGACGGGCTTCGCGTGAAGTGGATAAAGGCGGTCTTGTCTTCTTCAAAGGTAGCTCCACTTCGCCTCTCCCAGCTTGTTGCCTCATTCACAATATCTTGGATACCTTGCCGGTTGGAGGATGCTGACGTTCCCGTGACCCATGCAGTGTAGTCGTCCACATATGCAATTGTTCCTCCATTCTTATCAATCTGCCGCTGCACCAGGTCCGCGTTGAAGAAAAGGAATAGAATTGGCGATAGTGGTGAACCTTGTGGTAAGCCTGCCTGCTGCAAAGCAATTCTTGTAGATACTTGGCCGTTTACTGTTACCGTCGCAGAGCGATTTGAACAGAACGCCTTGATCCAGCTACCCAGCTTTGTAGGGATGCCTCTGGACCGGAGCCTCTCGGTAAGCCTCTCCTTACAAACTCCGTTATACGCTCCCTTAACATCAAAACTAACCATGCTAAGGACCTTCTTGCTTCGCCATGCCTGGTAGATGTGTTCCTGGAGGAGAATGAGCGCCTGTTCTGCCGACCGCTTCTTCCGTGCTCCGAAGTGGTCTGTTGGTAGGAGCCCATAGGTCTCGGTTGCATATGAGAGTCTCTCAGCAATGGTTGCTTCTAGGATTTTCCCCAGGGTGCAAAGAAGGGAGATTGGTCGCCAGGCCTTGGCTACTGTATAGTCGGCTTTGCCAGGCTTCTTCAATGGAATGATCTTTGCCGTCCTCCATTGCTCCGGTAGCTGGCCAGTCTCAATTGACGTCTGAAAGAGGTAGAGAACCCTCTTTCTCACTACCGGCCAGATCTGCTTCCATACCATTGCTGGCAGCCCGTTGTCGCCTGCTGCCTTCCATGGCTTGGCTGCAAATACGCATCTCTCGACTTCCTCCATAGTGAGTTGGGGCATGTCTACTGGCTCCCTCTGAGGCCGTACTCCTTCATCCTCAATAGCCGGTGGTAGTGGTGGGAAGAAAGTAGCTAGAAGCTCGGTTGATTGCTCGGCCTTGTCCTGAGTAGTTGATCCATCTTGCCGGTGGAGGCACGGTATCTGACTAGATCCACTGCCGTGAACAGTGTCAAGGTACTCAGCTGCTTGCCAAATATTTGCGTCGTTGTCTAACAACTCATGCGAGTGGGTTTGTTGCTGCTTCCGAATAGCATCATGGTACTCCTTTGCTGCCTCCTGCGCCTGCTTCTCCAGTTGACTGTCGCTTAGGCCAGTCCGGCGCCTGCTTCTTGCTTGATTCCTCCAGTAGGTGTAACTCCGCCGAAGATGCGTTAGGTTCTTTGTCCACCACCGCTTTGCGTACGGCGACGGCTTTGCTTTTGGGACCAACTCCTCTACCGCATTCCCTACTGCCTTCATTAGTCGGTCAGTCTGCGTCTGGACATCGCCAGTATATGGTGCGTTTGCTAAAGCTGTAGCAATACGCGCCTTGACTTACTGCCAAGGCGCATTCTTGAATAGGAACCTCGATTGGGCGACATGTTGCGGGGTTGTTATGTCGAAGTTGGTCTCAATGGCTCGATGATCAGAGCCATGTTCTGTTGCATGGATCTGGCATTGTGTAACTGCCGCTGCTAGCTCCTCAGATGCTAGCACTAGGTCGATTGTAGATGCATGTCTGC